>JBBPDB010000036.1:10227563-10239227 GCA_037974465.1 Brachypetersius altus | reverse complement strand
TTCTTCTTCTGGCATGCTGGTCGCCGACGTAGCGCAATACTGCCCCCACTGATTGTGTGGTACTGCAATGCAGAGGGCGATCAATTTATTTTAAAGCGTTATAGAAAATAAATTAACGCAAATAGTTAGCGCGTTATTTTTAACGGCACTAATATATATATATATAATAATATATAATAAGCTATTACAATTGCATGTGGAAAGCTGAATGTATGTGTGAGGTTTTAATGTAAGGATAAAGTAAATTCATTTTTGAGTCTTTCAGAGAGGACTATGAGGAGAATGATTTGAGAAACTGGGAGGAACGTCAGAATAGGGCTGTTTTTTTTCAGCAGGTGTGAGGATTTGCTTCTTTTCTGGGCTTGTCGTGTGACGCCTCTCCTGAAAACTGTGTTATCTTGCACTGTTTCTATTACAAATTCAATTTGTTTGCCGCGAGCGTCAGGGTCTGCCTGAAGGGACAGTAATCCTGGGCTCTTGTGCCAAGGCTGAAGCTCACATGTCACTGATACTCTGAGTCTAAATTTATCTCAGATCGACAGCAGCAGGTGATCCGGCCTCGGCCAGACACTTGCACTGAATGATCAAGCGTACACTGTAGGTCACACTGAACTGTGTGTGTGTGTGTGTGTCTCCTTTTTTGGGTGTGGTTGGGGCTGCTTTGCCATCTCTCTTCATTGTGGATTGAGATCTGAACTAAACGCAACCCAGTTTTGGGTTTCTCCTCCAAGCCAGCTGGTCTGGCTTTATTTCTTTTTTTTTCTTTCAGTTCTTTTATTTCTTTCAAATCCTTTTTTTTAACGTTTTTTTTTTTTTATAAGCTGGCCCACAGCAGGTGCTGGAGGGTGTTGCTTCCTGGGGAAGAAAACAGAAGGACTGGTAAGTTCCTCACTTCATGGTGGAGAACATTAAACTAGAACGTCTGGGATGATAAAAGTGTGTGAGCTTGAGTGACGCGGCGGTTCGGTGCGTCCGCTCTGGGATAAATGCAGACCTGAGAGTAGAAATAGAAAGATACAAATTTAGAGAGGGGCTGTTTGTTTTGGGGCGGGGGGCCTTGTTTCGGCTGGGTAAAGGATATGTTTGTCCTGAAATGGCTGACGTTTCATCACTGGCCAGTCCTGTCAGGCTTCTTTAGAGCACTGCTCTGAAATAATGTGCCTGGAACATGTGAAGAACATGGTCATGTCAGATCAACAGGCTCTCGCTGGGTTTGGTGTCCAGCTTGTTGTGGTTCATATTTGATTTCTCTTCATTTCTGCCCGGCGTCTAGTGAGGGTCGAGATGAAAAGGCCCTGCTGGAAGGATGTAAAACAATGAGGATTTTAAGTGTCACCGCACTTCACGACTGCCTCAGCTCTGTTTTATGCCTCTCCTCACCCCGCCGTCGCGGAGGCCACAGCTGAGGGGAATCAGTCTGGAGTGGCAGAGATAATGAAAGGCAAATCAAGGGCATTTTAGAGCGACCACAGAATCAGCCCGAGCTCAGCCGCAACCGCAGCACCGTCTCCTTTTCCAGCCTGGAAAATAAAAGACGTGTGCTCTTTGTTCATGCTCACCTCGTACCTCACAGCCTTTTGTGTTCTTGTTTGTGTGTTTTCGTTTGTGCGTTCTGCGTCTTTGACGCTGTCACTGGCTGCCGTTTCTTTCTGCTCTTGGAAGCTGAATCATGTCTGACCTGAAGAGCGCTGACCCAGTTTGGAGCTCCAGAACTGGAGTAAACTGGGAGCATGTTCAGTTCCTTCAGCATTGATCCGTTTTGAGGGTTCCAGTTATTTTTCAGTGTAATTAATACCCTTTAACCCCACCCTGGCTGAGTCCCTGCCTCGCACCCATTAGCCCCAGGGTAGGCTCCAGGTACCCGTGACCCAAGTGTGGAATAAGTGGTTACAGAAAGTGAGTGAGAGATGAGTGAGTACCTTTCAAACCCTCTCCTTTAGTCATCCTGATCAGAATCTTCAGGCTCAAAGTGCAGGATTTTGCACTGGAAGAGTGGTGACCTTAAAGGTTGGGACTCATGTCCTTTTAAATAATCTCATTCACCTTTATGTGTTTATGGCTGTAGGTGTACAGTTTAGGTGTGGACTGAAAAGAGAACTGTTGTTTGGCAATAAATTAATTAATTAATTAATTAATTACATTTAATACATTCATATAAATTGAGTTTAAGTGACATACTTTTTCATAAATAGTTGCTAAAAACAAATGGACACCAGTTAGCACAATGTCATTTAAATAAAGCTAATCAATGACTAATGGCCTTCAGTCAGACCGAACAATTCCTCTAAAACTGGGGGGTGTTTAAGCTTTTTAGGTAAACGACAAAAAGTTGAACAATTATCAACTTCAACACTGAAACCACTACAGGCGAACAACACGGATGACGTGTTGAAGTCGATGTTAGAAGTGGAAAAATGAGTGAAAGGATTTTAGATACTTTGAGAAGAACCAGATGGCAGGTTCTAATGTTTGACCTTTCAGAGGTTCTTATGGAGTCCAGGACTTGACGGGTCAGAGCTGTTTCGGGGGCTTATCAGTGCATACAGATCCATTTCAACTCCTCTGAATGAACCTTCTTTTCTTTTAATAGCCCTTTCAGAATGGTTTTATAGCACCAAAAAGTGTTCAATATATTTCCTGGGCCTCTCAGGATGGAGTGGCTGTTTTGCATAAACTTATTAAACTAAGGCATATTTAGGGTCAGGGTTCAATCATTTAGAACATTTTGGACTAATATTGTTAAGAATGACCAAAAACCTTGTTAATTGAGTGAGTCAATGCAATACAAATCATTGGGGAATTTCTATAGCACAGTCCTGAATACTGTACTATATACTCTCTACTGTACAATTTAGTCCTGGAGAGACACAGGCATATACAAAATAGTTTCATATTTTTAGCATATAAATTGTGCTCCAGATGATCTTCTGAACAGCATGGATAGGCTCCTTGTTACAAACGAACATCATCCAAACATGACACAAGAATATAGTAATATGGCTACAGGAGGACCATGAGGCATCACATAGGTCCAAGTAAAACATAGAACCAGAAGGTCACAATTTAAGAGAAAAGTTAAGGTTGAATATGATACTACTACTACTAACCATAATAATAATAATGTAATACATGTATTTCCTGCTCTTTCCTCTGGAGTACTGATCTGACAATTCCCGGCAGTTTTTGTGTATATTTTGTCTGAAGTCTGTGATCCGGTGGGTAAGCACACGCCCCATGAAGGCTGTCTGGTTGAACTGCACCTCTGGTCTCATATTATTGAATTTTAAAGTCATTTAAGTACGGAAAACGCATAGAGTATATAACAGTCCATAAACTTATCACAGAGCTACACAGTCTTCTCGAAAACACACCAGAATGCGGTTCAGAGTGCTGGTAAAGTTCACTTTTTTACCCTTAACCACACTTGGCAACTTCAAAGGAAATTTGTCAATGAGAAACATTCCCCCGAGAACCACGTCCTCTGTGAGACCGAGAGTCTGAGCTGAAGTCGGGAAGGAGGAGGACAATGGAGGTGAAGGTTTGTGTTCGTCAGTGTGTAGAAGAACCGTGAGCAAACTCTTCACTCTTCACTTTCACTCTGTTTTATCTCCAGGAGAATTCAGGTCTCCTCTAGGAGCTTCAGATAAACAGAATCATGTTCCCCCGCTGAAGGAGCAGGCAGGAGAGCATGACGTTTTCATGCAGGCAGCAGAGTGTAATATTCAAAGCTGCCACTGATCAGCACTGACGAGCCACTAAACACAGCATGCTCCATTCCAGTTGATTTATTTATTTAACTGCCAGCCAATCATTTGTTTATTTATTTCACTGACCAGCCAAATTAATCTTCTTTATTTCTGTGTGTTGCGTTTTCTCAGGTGCCAAAAAACAGGCCTGGATGCCTCAAGAAGTAATTTGATGGATACACGGAAAAACTGAAGACTGAAACAGAGGGATCGGAGATCTGTGACAGAAGGATATGCGCAAGTAGTTGGTAAGAACCTTATTTTTGTCACTAATTACAGAGCCCATGTTTGTGTGTGTATATATATATCTACATTGGAGACCCAGCAACAGGATTCTGGCCAATGATGGTTGTGGAGAATGAAGACCAGACCGTCTGGTCCGAGCCCATAGAAGATCTGCTATAGAACAAACAGGGGTCAGAATGCACAGTGCAGCGCCCCCTGCTGCATTTGGGACTGCGTAGCTGCAGACCAGTCAGAGCACCCATGCTGACCCCTGTCACCCACCGAAACACCTACAATGAACATGTGAGCATTAGAAGTGGCTGGTCCGATGGATCACATATTATTCTATGTCATGTGTGTGTGTGTGTGTGTGTGTGTGTGTGTGTGTGTGTGTGTGTGTGTGTGTGTGTGTGCGTGTGCGTGTGCGCGTGTGTGCGCGTTTGTCTCTTACCTGGGGAAGAGATGGACCAGGATACTCTGTGTGAAGAAGGCGAGGCTGTGGAGGCAGTGTGATGCTCGGGGTGATGATCTGTTGGAGACCACTGGGTCTTGCATTCATGTGAAGGTTACTTTGAGACCTAAACACTGCAGACCAATTTCAGACATCATGGAGATGCTGATCCTAATGGCAGGATGACGTCCTCCCTCCCACACACTCACTCACACACACACACACACACACACACACACCGTTCTCAAGATGCCTCCAGATCGCATCCAGATCGAACTTATGTGGGTCACACTAGTCTGATCCATGGAGGAACCACCTCGCAGCTTATAGGACTTAAAATATCTGCTGGTTCAGAACCCCAGACCTTCAGAGGTTCTCGTGGAGTTCAGACCTGGACGGGCCGAGCTGAGTTGTTTGTTTGTTTGTTTGTTTTAATGTTGTGGCTATGTGTGTATATGAATATTTATAAAGTGTTCAGTGAATGTTAGTGTGAGTTTTAATGAGTTTGTTGGAGAGTGGCATCTGCACGCCAGTCGTCAGCTGCGTGTGCGCGTGCAGAGCTGGTTCCGCCCCTTTTCTCAGCGAAAATAACACCCACCCCGCGCGCCCGGTGCTTGACGAAGTCGTGTCGTGGGTCGTGCCAGTGAAGTGTGAAGAGTCCCGTGCGGAGTCCAGGAGTAGCAGGCGCGCGCGTAACACTCTTTTAAGTGTGTCCAGAGAAACGCGGAGGTCCGAGAGACTTAGGAGTTTCGTCGTTAAGCCAGTCGCTCCTGGACCACCGACGGACAGGGACTTAGGCGATCATGCTCGTGCTTTCCGGCCGATCCTGAACTGATCGGCTCTGATCGGATCTCGCGCTCAGCTCCCCGAGCGCTCGCGCGGTCCAACTTCAGCTGGACCGGACCGACCCGACCCAAACACAACGGATCTTCCAGGAGATCAGACCCACCCGAACACCAGGGATCCCCCAGAGATCAGACCGACCAGTACGCAAGCGATGCCCCCGAGATCAGCCTCATGATCCACAGAGTAAGTGAAGGGTATCCTACCTAAACTCCTACCTCTGCCCGACGCTTCATAATGAGAAACAAGAGTTACTGCTGTGGTAGAGTAGTGTCTGGTGTCTTAAACACATTCAATTCTGTCACTGGATCTGCATCTGTCAGACGAGCACTCTGAACAGTGGAGGTTCTGAGGTTCTGTAAGTGTGGGAGATACATGGAGCTTTAGTTTGTAGGAGAGCAGGGAGAGTCAGGGGTCAGTTTTAGAGTATTTAAAGTGAGGGAGAAAAAAACTTAAAAGACCAAGAGAACATCTGCAAGCCGTCCTGAGTGGACTGTCCAGTGTGGTGCTGATACGAGATCAGAGAAACACTGTGATAATAGATATCATCAGCTGAATGGCTGAGCTCAGTCTCTCTGTCAGGCTCCTTAATGCTCTTTAACGCGCTGCGGCCGGAGGTGATGAACTGGTTTGGTGATGGTGGGTAAGAGAGAGCAGAAACTGGGTTTGATTAGAAGCATCTTAACAGTTTGTCTTTCTCCTGAACGATGACCTGCATCCCTCCTGGAATGTCTGAAGATGCATCAGATGCTTCTGTTCACTTGTGGACCCTTAGAACAGGGGTACAGTGCATTTATCATATCAGATGAGGAGGTTCAGAATATTTTAGTGCTCGCTGTGAGTCTTCAGTCTTATTCAAAGGCATTACAAGTAGAAAATGATCCAAACACACTGGATTGTGTAATAAATCCACCACTATTACATCATCGCTTAAGGGATGGAATCTTTTATCTAGTTTTATGCCAGTTTTATGCTGCACCACAACGATTAATAGAAATGATCTGTAATGTCTTCAAATAGAGTCGTTTTACATAGAAAGAATTATTACTACTAATGCTCAGAAGGGTGTGGAGCGTTTACAGAGCTCTTCCTGTCAAACATCTTCAGAGATCTGCATAACAATATTGTAATTTTCCTATTTATCAAGATCAATATTTCCTATTTATCATGTGGTTCAGTTATTACTTCACTGTTATGTATTCAATATGTATTCAATTATTCTAGTTCTTCGGCTCCGTTTTGGACTTGGAGTGTGCAGGGCTTCCTGCTGAGCTGTTGAGGAGATCGTTGGATCACAATAACTTTATCAGACCAACACGAGTGTGATGCCTTCTGAACGAAGATGGAGTCAAGGGCAGCATTCATGAAGGAACTCATGCAGATGAGTCATCAAAGCTAAAACCTTGCAGAAGTTTAATAACTGGGCTTTTATGCTGCCTCTGCCCTGCAGGGTCTAATTTCCTCATGAATAAAGAGAAATACAGAGGATCTAATTCCCAGATTCAGATGCTGAAGTGAGTGAGAGTGAGAATGAGTAGCCGTTAGTGTTTACTTCGTATTTAACCCTCGAGAAACGAGCAGGTAGAGCCTGACCTCTCCTGGTTTAGGTTTTGCTGATCTTGCCTGCAGGGCTGCTGGTCCAGTACGGCTCAGTAGCGCTGGCCGAGCCCCTCAGATATTTTTCTCGGGAATGTAATCTGTCTTTGTCACTGGTGTAAAATGCTCAATTCAGCACATTAAACGGGTGCAGCGACGAGCTCCACACACAGAGAGCTCTTTGTATGACGGTTGCATGTAGCGTTAATCAGCAGCTCCCTCTGCCCAACGCGTCCATTAAAGAGGATATTTTTAGAGGGTCATGTGCCCATAGTTTTGCACGAGGTGATCTCAAATCACACTTTATGACTTTAAGGTGAACCGATGGAGCCACAGACATCGAGGGCCGCAGACTTTCAGCAGATTTGTGTCTGTTTTCCTGTCCTGAAGTCGTGAGAGCTGGGGTGTCCAGAGCGGCAGCTGTGGGTTTCAAGCCAGGTGTCCCTCACAGACCCAGCATTCCTGACCTGCCGAGCTTCTGAATAATGTCTCTCTGATTTAAAAAAAACTCAGGAGAAACACAGACTCGAGCACAGTCCGCTCAGCTAATTGCAGATGGAAGTTTGAGTCTGGGGACAGTTTAGTGTGCCCAAAAGTTCGAGGTCAGTTTGTTCATTGTCTGAATCACAGCCGTTTTAATGCTAATGACTGGTGCCGTTTCTCAGACAGCTCCCGGAATACTTACACTGTAACTTGGTTTTAGAGGGGAAGCGTTTCAGAAACTGTATAATTCGTTATGATACTAAGTTGCTAAGCCCCATTCCGGAATACCACACAGACTAAAAACAAGACTGTAGTGCTCTGGTTCAAATGACTTACCACACAGAGAACCAGCTCCTGGAAAAGCCAGGGAAGTGCAGTGTGGCATGTGAACGAAAACAGAATTATACATGCGGTGCAGATTCCTCTCACTGTAAAAACACTGAAAATATCACTAAAACACCCTTTTATTCCTGTTCTCGAAATCAATCCTGATCCTCTTTATCTCTATGATACTGATCCATAATCTTATCGATCTATTCTCCAGAAGCTGGTGCAGATAATAAAAATTGCGAGAACGTTCAGCAGTTATTTTATTGTGACTTTAAAAGAAATAAGGATCTAAACTGTGGCCTGAGTTTCCTCTTTTTATAGTTTTTATAGTGAGGGAGGAGTGTTCCAGCATCAACGCAGCTGTGTTAGAATGTATTAACACTGCAGAAACACAGACAACAGCAGCAACACTCACTAAACACTACATTAAAACCCAGAACCATGTGAAGCCCGTCTCTAAAGTTCAGGTTGTGGTCTGTTTCTCTGACTGTGTTGTTTTAAGATTTAGAAAACATCAAGCTAAGCAGATTAGAAAACCTCTCGCTGTGTTTGCGCCCCGAGTGAGAGGGTCCTGCTGTGTGTCCTGCACACCTCCAGCTGCTCTTTGGGTGGAAGTGTGGAGGCGGGAAGAGCAAGTCACTCTCCACTCTCAGAGCCAAACGAGGACAAACCTGTTCTCCACCCTGGTCAGACTCACAAGCGCACCTGAAGATATTCAGCTCAGGTCTGAGCCGAGGGATTAACTTGATTAGACCTGATTATGCATGTTTAGACTTCTGCAGTGATCTGTTGGCACCTGGATTTCAGATTCAGAACCAGGTGGATGCGCCCATGTGTTTCGTGTTTTCTTGATTTGATTTGGAGTCTTTTTCCACTTTAAAAGTCTGTGAAGAGTTTTATTCGTCACTGAAGCTCATTTTTATTGTATGGGTTTTTGTCACAGGTGAATAATCTTAACTAAACTAAATAAAACTGATTGTGAAAGTGAAAGTGGACTTCAGTTGAAGGCTGAAGCAGAATGACCTGGGGTGTTTTTTGCATTCCTGTGTGCAGAACTTTCTCTGTACACAGATGCCGGATCATCATTTGACTGCATATAGATGATCAAAGGGAGGAGAGGTGGGGCCGGAGAGCGTTGGTTAGTGGTGGCTTATGTTTGCGGCCCACACAGCAAGACTGCAGCTGTTACACGCCGCTCTACAGATAAAGGAAACTATGCAAATTAGTACCCAAAACACAGCGGCAAAGTCTGATACAAGCTCCCAGTCAGAGAAACGGGGAGCCGATCGTACAGGAATACTGTCAAAGACTGGGTGCCTCAGTGGACAAGTTAGGATTGTTTGTCATTAAGGCATTTCAAGTATGGCCTGGCTTCTGAGGCAAACTCCAAATTTGATCCAGGAGAGATTAATTTGGAGTGCAATATGTGTAGTATCTCCAGGACCCCATCAACTGAATAGGACGAGTGATGATTAAACATAATGTTATGGTTTTTCATATGTACCTTTTTTGATATTTAATAGGAACAAAACACAAGTAATATTTTCACGTTTAAAAGACACCGTCAAAAACTACGGATTCCGAGATAAGCCTGGTAAACAGAACAAATCCAGTTTTCTTTACAATGAAACATGCTCTGTGTCTCTTTAAGTACTCAAAAGGTTTATTGTGATGTACTATATGTAGAGGTGTCAAAAGTAATCACATTCATTACTCAGGTAGAAGTATAGATAGGCTACTAGAGTTTAAAAATACTTCTGTAGAAGTTGAAGTATCAACTCCAGCTTTTTACTCCAGTAAAAGTGTAAACGTACTGGTTGCAAAACTTCTTAAAGTAAAAGTAATGTAAGGGGTGAAAATGTCATTAAGAACAAAAGCTTTTTTTAAAAAAAAGCAAATATATTAAAGAACCATTTTCATGGAGCGGAAGATATGACGACTAGTTGCCTATAAGTATCGTAATGGTGCAAAAAGTCAAACTTCAGTAGCATGTTATCAATAACCTTTATTGGAATGTAAATGTACATCCAAGCTTAGCTGCAGGAATCCTTGAGGGAATCGGATATCCAAAACTGGACAAGAAAATTGGTGTACCCAGGGCAGGCTTAGTAACAATTGCCCTTGCATAGTTGTCTATATACAGAAGACATTAGTGTTGTCAAAATGAACGATTAATCCAAGTGATTAAACAAAAAATAAAAATAAAAACTCAATCCTGGTTGATACTTTCCTGGTATGTACAATGCTCAATTCTATAGCTAGAGTGTACTCACACTAGGCATGGTTGCCGTGAACCGGACCCGAGTACGACTGCACCCCCTCCCCACTCCTCCTGCTTCACTTGATGAATGAGTTAAATGCAGAGAATGAATTTCACACTGATGGCGCTTTGGTGTGTTCACATGTGACTATAAAGGTTAATAATTTACATTTACATTTTGCTTTATCCAAAGCGATGTCCATTCCCTAACTACAGCCACCCTGGAGCACAGTGGTGGTACGCTGAAGGTAGGATTCAAACCCATGACCTCTTGGTCCAGAAGCAACTATCTTACCAAACTAGACAACCACCACCACATGCCTTTTTGATGTAATGTCACCCCAGCCAGCGTTCTTGTTGGAGTAAGCCTTTATAGATGTCTGTATATGTATATATTGGTTGTCATGAAAGGCTTATGCAGATATTGGGCACCTTGTGAATGCTGCCCTGCAGTACAGTGTAATTCAGCCTTCAGCGTTTTAGCCAGCCTGCCTACTGACAAGTGATGTGGAGTGCTGTTACTGAAGACATGCTGTAGAATAACTTTAGTGGAATACAAGGGGGAAAGGGCTCAATTTTGTGCTGCCTATGTATAAGTAAATAAATCACTGCAGCCTCAAAGCATGCAGACATCCTGAGGGGTGGCTGCACTTTATTTTTTCCTGATGTCCCTGAAAATCTTAACAGTTTGCCAGTTTCTACTTGGATCTACATTTCTACTTGGATTGCCTCATTTGACTCCTGGCATAGTAACAAAAACAGCCTTGTCTAAAATGTTTGACCTTTCTTTTTCACTTTCTTTCTGTCTCTATATCCCCCATACAGTTTCCCTTTTATTTCAATGTTTTTGCTTGCACTTAAAATGCCTGAGATGGTAAGCAATAGCAAAACCAGTAGTGGTAACAGGCTGGTGTTCCGATTAGTGTATGACTTGAAAAGCATTCCTGCTACTTTGATTACATAGGCTTTGATGACAGACACTGTGAGTGTCTGACCACCTTTAAAAGTGTCCTATTACCCTTCCTCAAACCTGCCAACCAATGCTGTTTTTTAAAGGGGTCAGACTGGTCAAACAGACCCATTTCACATATGGGTTTATGTACTTGTCTGGACAAAACAGACAAAGTCAGGCACAAAAGCTAATGTTGAAAAGTGCTAACCTGTATTATACAGTGTCTCATTCATATTAGACAGTGCTTAACCTGAATTAGACCATTAGACAACCTCTATTGAAAGAGTTTCACTGGTATTAAACAGAGCTTGGCCTGTATTAGAAAGAGCTTGACCTGTATAGGCAGTGCTTCACCTGTTATACTGTGCTTCACCTGTATTAAACAGAACTTCACCTGTATTACTGTGCTTCACCTGTATTAAACAGAGCTTCATCTGTATTAAACAGAGCTTCACCTGTATTACTGAGCTTCACCTGTATTAAACAGAGCTTCACCTGTATTAAACAGAGCTTACCCTGTATTAGACAGAGCTTCACCTGTATTAGAGTGCTTCAGCTGTATTACTGTGCTTCACCTGTATTAAACAGAGCTTACCCTGTATTAGACAGAGCTTACCCTGTATTAGACAGAGCTTACCCTGTATTAGACAGAGCTTCACCTGTATTAGACAGAGCTTCACCTGTATTAGACAGAGCTTCACCTGTATTACTGTGCTTCACCTGTATTAAACAGAGCTTACCCTGTATTAGACAGAGCTTACCCTGTATTAGACAGAGC
>JBBPDB010000036.1:10209684-10223982 GCA_037974465.1 Brachypetersius altus | reverse complement strand
GAACCAGGAGCAGATGATTCCAGATGATCAGGCGGTGATCAGTATACTGGTGGTGCTGAATGCTGAGTGGTTGGAACCCCTTTATCAAGGCTCCTGGTATTTTTAGACACCTTGCAGCCTGTCGCAGTAAAACATTTGTTCCCGTGTCTTTCATTTAATCTACTCAGTTCTTCAAATGTAGACGGTTTGACAGTTTTTTTGCACCAACATTGTGATTCAAAGCAAAATATACAGAAATGAGTGGTGATTCAAGACTTTTGCAGAATAGTGTATGTATCTGGATAACTAATATATGATCAAAGGACCAGAGTGATCCAGAATTACTTGGAATAAACTCCAGTTACATTAGATTGTATTACATTTAGGAATAGTCCTTCCTCGTCCTGTAAAGAGACCCTTTCTGAGATATTAGCTTTTATTAATGATGATAAATTATTAAACGTGCCGGAAGGAAAGCAGATGTGTTTGCTCTCCTGTCCTCCACTCTTTATTGTCTGTGCTGGCGTTTCCTGGCTCTTCAGCTCTGTTCACACACAGAGAGGAGCTGAACTTGCTGAGGTTCTCATCGTTTGGAATGCCTTTCAAATTCAAACGCCTCGCTGCTGTCAAAACATTCCTGCGTTCTCCTCCGCGCTGTCGCAGGTTCACAGACACACACCCCCCCCCCCACCCCCCGTCACACGTCCTTCACATCTCCCGAGCTTTCAGGAATCATCCTGAAGAAGCGATCAGAGGTCCGAACTCGGCGGGCACAGTGACCAAGTCAAAACAGCGGAAAGAGCTGATGAATATATATATAAAGAAGCAGAACACGGTTCCTTTACTGAGACTCCATCCTGTCTAGAACCTTTTTTATATTTCTGCTAGGTTAATTCTCACCTCTGCTGCCCAGCGCTCTGCTCATTTGCATCAGAGGCTCCTCTCGTCTTACTGTGGTTCTCCGGCTGCAGCCTGGCCTCTCAGGGGAGAACCAGAGAACACAGCCAGCTCTGTTCACTCACAGCGGGGTGGCGGACACAACACACCACACTGAAATTATGTATTTAATGTATTTAACACCACGAGAAAGGTCCTCTGCTAAAACAAAGTCATCTTAAGTAGTAAAACACACCACACATGACTTATGGACACAGATATCAGTTACATCAGTATTCAAGTGATCTAATGGTCACGAGTAATCATGCACAAGGAAATGATAACTGATATTGGTTAGAAAATGTATATGTAATGCTGTTTCCATTAAAATGCTGTGTAATCTAGTATTAATCTGGATCTGGGAAACTGACCACTAAAGTGATCAAATATTGACTAGGCCATTAAATTGTTGGAGTAAAAATGACGATACATTTTTATTACAATTTATTACAGCAAACATTTCAACAAAAAGAGGACGAGAGAAGGAGGATCTGCTGTTTTTTTTAAAGCAATTGATCGATTTTAGTTGAGAAAACGTAATAGCCCTAATAAAGCTGCAGACTGACCTCAGGACGGCGGATTCTGAGGGCTGTTTCTGTCGATGGCGCAGATCAACATCCTGTATTTAGACGTGTGAGTTGATGCAGTTTTCTCCCCTTTACCCGTTTAGAAACGAGTGCCAGAGTCTTTTGAACTGAGAGAAGCGAGAGGAGCGACGAGGCTGCACTGAGGAGTGGAACACGAGGAGAAAGAAGGAAGGAAGAAAAGAGAACTTTTGGAATAAGAAGGACCGTCAGAGTGGAACAATGGGAAGGAAAAAAATTCAGATCGCACGAATTATGGATGAACGCAACAGACAGGTAAAAAGACGCCATTTATCTTTTTGTCAGTCTGTCTATACATCCATCCATCTATCTATCTGTTGGTCTATCAGCCTGTCTGTCTGTCTGTCTGTCTGTCTGTCTGTCTATCTATCTATCTATCTATTGATCTATGTATTCATCTATCTATTCATCCATCCATCCATCCATCTATCTCCTGTCTACCTGTCTGTCTGTATAATCAGATTTTCACAGAGACGATACAGGTGTCACACGGAGCTCAGGGTCCTCAGGGCTGCTCCATGACACGATTCAGAACTGTCCTCTAAAACATCCTGTAGAACATCCTGTAACACAAGACCATACTCTCACACCGGCTCTGTTTGGGGTGGACCAATCAAAACTTTTCTGTTGTTTAGTCCTTTTTGACAGAAATCACAGATCTCTGTTCAGGTGAACTCAGGTCTCTGTCCAGGAGAAAACTGTTAAAACGGTCAAACAAGAAAATGAAACCTTACCCCACATGTCAACACACACACGCATAAACACACACATGACGTGGTGTAACATGGTTCTTTAGCTATTGCAGAACGAAAACGAAATCAAACCAGATGCAACTCCACAGAAACCCAGACTCCGGTTTGTAAACATGTAAAGAGAGAGTGAGACTGACACAGAGCAGAGAGTCCCTCTCAACACAAAGAGAAAATGTAGTGTTTTTTATATTTTTTTGCATGATTTTGTGTGGCACAGCCTCACAACCTGACACACTCACAGCTTCACACGCCTTCACAGCCTCACACACCCTCATAACCTCTGCTTGTTTTACTAATGTCATCTTGGTTGTATGTCATTTAAATCAGTGCTTTGTTAGCCTGGCCTACTGAACCTTCACCGAATGTGTGCAGATTTTACAAGATCATTTTTCTGTGTTCTATCTCAAACACAAAACACATGCAGAGAGAGCCAAGAATCTGCAGTAGACATTCAGAAAAAGTTGCATCTGATGTACACACCACTATAAACCTTTAATTAGTCTTTTTAATTATTTATTGATTTAATTCACTGATTTTATTCAGTGATCCTAAACTCTACAACTAGAACTATTCTACAGCTGGAATGTTAACCCAGTAATGAGACAGTGAGACAGACTGAGACAGTATTATATTGAGACAATGAGACAAACAGTGAGACAGTAATATACTGAGATACTGAGACAGACAGTGGGACAGTGGGACAGTAATATACTGAGATGCTGAGACAGACAGTGGGACAGTGGGACAGTAATATACAGAGATACTGAGACAGACAGTGGGACAGTGAGACGGTAATATACTGAGATACTGAGACAGACAGTGGGACAGTGAGACAGTAATATACTGAGATAATGAGACAGACAGTGAGACAGTAATATACTGAGATAATGAGACAGACAGTGGGACAGTGAGACAGTAATATACTGAGATAATGAGACAGACAGTGGGACAGTGAGACAGTAATATACTGAGATACTGAGACAGAAAGTGGGACAGTGAGACAGTAATATACTGAGATAAAGAGACAGACAGTGGGACAGTGAGACAGTAATATACTAAGACGGTGGGACAGTGATTGTCGTTCTGAATGAACTACAGTCTGAGATTCTCCCTTTACACAGTGAACAGTGTTCCAGTGTTTCAGTGGAGAGCAGTTGAGAACATAAAGGATAAACGGGTTCCTGTCGTCCGTCTGTTCCTCTCCTCCCTCATTCCACACCCCGCGACAGAAGAACAGCCAGTGTGGAGGGGAAGCCATTGGACCCTTCCTGTTATGACAGGAAATGCATTGAAATGTGCTTCCTGTCCCCGCAAGACTAAAGTTTCTGAGACCCCCCCACCCGGTTTATTTCACTCTGCATGTCTCCCTGTTTTGTCCTCCTGGGGCAGAGATCACTCCCTGAAAGTTGTGAAGTGTATTTTCACCTCAGCCACACTTCAGCCACCACAGGTGAGCTCATGGTTCTGCGACGAGATAAAGATCTGAAGATCTGAAGATAAAACGTCCGGAGCTGAAGTTTCTCTGTGAAACTATGAAGTCAGGGACGTGGGGGTTCAAAAAGGACAGTTGTTTGTGACGGACAGATAAAAAGGTTTCAAAAGTGTTAACACGCTCAATCCAGTTTAATTATTTAATTGTAAAACATTTACATTTCATGATTCAAGTTTAATATTATAGTTATACACTCACAGCATGCTATGAATCACTCCAGAGACACTGCCATTACTAGCAAATAGAACAGAGTAATATAACAAATACACACATGTAAATATAACAACATATACAAACTAGTTTTCTGTGTTCTACACCGTTGCTCCTTAAAATCAAAAAAGGTTTGAAATATTTGTGCTGTTCATGAAACGATCTCTGACAACTGTGTTGCTTGGCAACCATAGCGTACTGTTAACGGGCCATGTGGGTTTGATAAGTACTGATTGTTCATCAATTACTCAGTGAATATTAGTATTATTTATAAAAAAATTTCCGACAACATCCATTACCTCAGAGTCAGGGTGCCTTGACATGCAGCCCCTTGGTGGACAATATTGATTACTTTAATTAAAAATTATTTTGAATTGCATTCTTTCAAATAAAAGATCTGGAGCAGAGAGAGCTGAGGTCATGCTGATCCTGGTTACGTGTCTGAGTGTGAGTTTCAGCTGCCTGTGTGTAAGAAATCTACCGGTGTGTGTGTGTTGTATCGTGTGTGTGTGTGTGTGTGTGTGTGCGTGCTGCGTGGTGTGTGTGTCTGTAATCTAAATCATGTGAAGGTGAGAGTGTGTGAGTGCAGAGCAGTAGGAGTGTGAAGCTCACCCTGCTGGAGTTTGTGACAGAGTCTGTGACGTTCATGCATGGGCATCGAGAACATACGCACACACACACACACACACACACACACACACACACACACACACACACAGACACACACACTCAGCTCCTTTATCCAGTAATCCACCCAGGGACCTGGACCACAGATTACTCAGTAAAATCACATGTCCTTGCCAAACACACACACACACACACACACACACACACAGATACATACATTTATAGTCATAGACAGAACTCAATTATTAATTTTGTTCATTTAGAAATAGTGTGTTAAGTCCTTTAACTTAAAATAAACTTGTTAAATATCTAACACCTGGTGATCAATATTACACTTAAAAATGGCTTTTTGTTGTTAAGTAGTAAAGAATTATGACATGTTCTGGCTAATACAGGAACTCAAATGGTGAACATATGGTAAATGTATTTATTGAGTGTGATTTGAGCCGTTAGAAAGTGAGTAACATGCAAATGTAGTTCCAAAACTTTTGCCTGGTAGTGTATGTGGGAGCATATAAAACACAATAAAGTGCAAAGAATAAGTCTCACTGAAGAAAAAAGGAGGTCCAGGAGGAACCGTGTGCAGGTCGTGGATGGAGCCGACTGCAGTGTGTAAGTGGGGACGGTTCTGTGCTGTCTGTTCCTGCATGATGTTATCGTTGGCCAGCTCAATCCTATGAGCCCTGCCACCCAGAGCCAGTCAATTTATGAAGCCTGCTGGGTAGAATTTCACCTTGGACTTGCTATGCTAAATTTAGCATTGCATGTGATGTGTTGATAGCTCTCTAACCAGAGTCTCTTTGTCCACTGATTTGTTTTAGATCAGTCAGGGTCTTGAAAACAAGCAATAAAAAGGGAAGACGTGTTCAATTGGAAGTGGAATAAATATTCGGATGTGTTCGGGAATGTTGGCTGAATGTGACGTGTGAATGATTCAAGGGAGATGAAAAAACCCTCACGAACTCTGTTTGCTGTCCCTCAGGTCACGTTCACGAAGAGGAAGTTTGGCCTGATGAAGAAAGCCTATGAGCTGAGTGTTCTGTGCGACTGTGAGATCGCACTCATCATCTTCAACAGCACCAACAAGCTGTTCCAGTACGCCAGCACCGACATGGACAAAGTGCTGCTGAAGTACACCGAGTATAATGAGCCCCACGAGAGCCGCACTAATTCGGACATCGTGGAGGTGAGTTCTCAGAAAGCCCTCACAGAACCATTTCAGTGTCCTGAGATCCGTCACTCTCGTTTCTGAGCGAAGGTTTATTTGTTTAATTAATGCCCGTCTAAAGTTAGCTCAGTTTCATCATCAGTCCTCTCAGGTTTTCATTCAGGAAGAATATCAAGTTCAATGTAGACGAGTGTCGTGGAAGACGACAACAATATAATAAATCAGAAACTAATGGCACATTCAAAAATAATAAGGGAATAAGGCAAAAATTAAAATAATAATACCTAACAAAAAGAACAATAATCAAATGAAATAAATAAACTATAATAAATCAGGCCTTAGAATAAAATACCCAGACGTAAAAGGACAAAAGTGGGATAATAGAGTTGTTTAAAAGGTTTTTTTTTCTGGCCAGATGTCGAGGTTCCTGCATTCATTCATTCTCTTTCAGTACTGGAGTCCTAAAGCCACTAAATAAACTAAAATCAAAATGAGCAACTCTGTTAAACAACATTAATTTAGTTTAAAAACTAAATTTGTTTTAAAACGAATTTATAGCTACTTGCAGGACATGCACTTTGCATCATTTACATAAATGAAAAACAAAATTGGACTTCAAATTGAACCTTGTGGGACACCCTGTGTTATATGAGGAGGAGATCAGGTTTGCAGCCCCTGAGGAGCAGGATTCAATCAGGGCAGCAAATCTTAGAAAATCGGATCCAGGTCGTCTTCAGCAAGTGATTTCTTCAGGTTAGAAGTGCTTTTGGTTAAAGTTAGACTATGCCAGCAGGGATGGGTCTAGAGTAAAACTGTATTGTTTATATCAATGGTTCTCAACCTTTTCAGCATTAAGGCCCACCTGTCCATCACAGCATGTTGCCAAGGCCCACTGTTAGCTTTCACCCCTTTTTTGGTGGCCATCTTGGAATTTACAGTACCAACTTCACAATTACGTCATACAAAGTTATTATTGTTCGCGGTTGAACTCGTTTCAAAGCTAAGACTCTGAAGTTTCATGTGCTAGAGAAGTAAAATATGTAAACTTATTTTCAAATAGCAACACAGGATGGAATACCGGATATTATGCTTTGAATTCAGCAATCCTTATTGTCCCTGTCGGAAGAATTTTTCTTCTGACACTGAAAACCCACAGCAGATGTGTCTGAGTGACCCAATGGGACTGAGCCCCATTTTGTTAATGAATTTAGACTTTAGATCTTCAGAGATGAGGACACAGAGAACAGGCAACATTCTTAATCAGGAAACTGTTCTGCCGGGTGTTCTGCGACGGCCGTGCTATGCTGGCATTTCCTGGGCAGCGCGTCTGTTTGGCTGCAGCGTGTGGTGTTGTAATGCAGGACTTGCGACAGAAAGAAATGCGGCACATGGCAGCCCGGTGTGTAAGCTGGGTTAAAAGACGCCATTAGGACTTTGCCGGATTCCGTCACAGTCTTGTTACGCAACAGGTTTAAAAGGACATGGCGGGTTCCACAGGTGGTCTGCGAAGGGATTGGAGACGTCGCTTGCTCATTGCTGCCACCTTTTGTGACATGTGACATGTGAACCTAAAGGTCAAGGTCAGGTGTCAGGGCTCATGAGGGCTTGTCTGTTAATGCTGACCTAAGATTAGCTTTCCATGCCAAGGCCCAACTGCTGCCATTACAAGTGACGCTGCAAAGCTGGTCTCAGAGCAGCGTGAGGAGGCGGCTCCTGTGAACACCTGTCAGACCTGGCAGGCCCTCGTGGAGAAGAAGGAAAGCCAAAGTTCCCACTGCACCTTCTTAATGAAGGGTGATGATGGGCCCGGTGGGAACGTTGGGCGAAAGACTCGGAAAAGTCCCTTTTTTCCAGTACAAACAGTGGAACAGGGCTTGGGCTGATTCCTTGAAGGTAACTGGCCATGCCCTGCTAATAGGTTCCACCTGCAGCTCTGAATAGCAGCATCTAGAAACCAGTTATTCTTAGGAGACAGCATGATTAATATATAGTGATTCTAATGATAATGAAACAATTTTGCATTGGATTCTTGATGTAATGTACATTGGAACAGTTGCTGTAGTTTTCTGTTGGGTGCTATAGATGTTATAGATTACTTTAAGTCTCTGCCAAAGGCGTGGAGGTTTTTATAGAAGTCTAATGTAGCACTACAGAAGTTTTCTGTACTGTGATTGTTATAAAGGGGGTCCAGGGGGCGTTGCTTAGGGTGACCAGACGTCCTCCTTTCATGTCCTCTTTTTGAGACCTGGAAATTGCGTCCAGCCAGGGTTTTAGAATTGTCCGGGATTTTGAGATGCTTAACCATTCATCACATCATGGGCATCTCTCATGAACTAGTTACTATCCTACATTCTTTCCACTTCCACTCATGCTAGTGGATCTGAGAGATAAGAGATGGTGGGGTAGCAGAGGGAAGGTAACAGTTTTGGGCTTATAATATCTCCCTGATATCTCCCTGCATGTTCTCAGCCTGCCATCATTGGTTGTTCATCTTGGCCTTAAACCTAATTAATTCGTCAGCACCGCAAGTAGCACCAATCACTGCCATCGGTTTCCTTGGTTACAAGAAGCACATGACGCTCGATATCTGCAGTCTAAATGTCATTATAAAGTCAGTGACGATTTACAATTGACACATTTGTATTACCCCCACCCCCCCAAACACAAGCAGGTGTCCTCTTTTTCACAAGCTGAAATCTGGTCACCCTAGGTTTGCTGTGTGTTTCAGGTGGTTGTTATGTTGAACGTTACTGTGCAGGGAAGCTGTTCATGCTGTTATTGTCGGACAGGCTGTGCACAAAGCTGGTACAAACTCGGCCTGAGGGTCTGTGCAGCGCTTTGGTTCAACAGACAGTTCGTTTGAGTGATTTGAGTCGCATGCTGCAAACAGCATGACATGCCTCAGATCTTCACACAGCAAAGCTTCTGCACATCATGCCAAGCTCATAAAGAGCCAGGATAATCCCATTTTCTTGATTACAGTAATCTATAAATGCTCCTTTTAATCCTTAAAACTAACAGTAGTGCAACACACACACACAGACACTTTACCTGCAGAGGACTCTGACTGGGAGAGGGCGGGTGAAGTTGAAAAGGGAAAAGTCTGTTAATTATTTCCAAAGGTCACCCTGTTAATGACCACCTGCTAGGCTAATGAGATTCTGAGGAGCTTCTCGCGTTTATGATGACTGACCTCTTGTGTTTTGTCATGTGCCTGAAGCTCCTGAAGGCGGCTGCATCTGCACCTTCCAGCTGAGCCAACTGGACCCTGCGCAGGCCACGGAAAACCTTCCTGCAAGCTTTTGGCACGTTAATTTGATTTCAAACCTGAAAAATAGTGCTTGACCTGCTTAAAGCACTGGCTGCATTTCAGGCACACTTGCCTCGAACCGTTTTCCTCTCGTTTAATTGAGATAATTTGTCTTCGTGTATTTGCATGCCAACACATTCTTCAGCAGTGAGAAACTTCTCTTTATTTCCCTGACTCCCAGTTCACCCAGAGCAGTGGGCTTATCTCCATATCTCTGCGAGGGATTATGAAGTAAACACACATCAGTCCGGCCGGTCGGTGAGATTACAGCCACTCAAACCATGATCAGTATCTCCACTTACATTTCGGGAGCACTTTAGTAAAGATGAGGTGTCGTTAAAGGGCCCGTTTCATGGGAAACATATGTTTCTCACCTTTTTCAAATAAAAGAAATTTAATACAGTTTTGCAGTGTGCTGTTCTTTCTCCAGTCCACATGTTCCACATTTGGAAACTGAGCTGCAAAAACAGCCTGTTTTGAATTCACTGGTTTTGAGATTTCACAAAAAACAACACTCTGTATGTGTATCTGTCTGTTCAGCCAACTACTGTACTGTGCAAAAGTCTTGGTGCGCCTCTTATTTCTTCATATTTAGCCTCCAAAGATCCAGAAGTTCTTGTATTTTTAATGTGGTCTCGAGGAACAATTCCCCTTTACCCAGGCTCCTTGTATCTTTAGGCACTTGGTCAGATTGTCACAGTAAAACATTTGTTCCCATTTCTTTCATTTAATCTATGTAAAATGCCAAAGATAAGACAGATTGACAGACAGTAAAATAGTTTTTGCACCAACCAAGCAATTCAAAGTTAAATTGAAAGAAGTGAAGGGTGGATGAAGACTTTTGCGAGCCCACCCATCTCATCCAACATCAGTGTCTGACTTCATATATGCTCAATAGAAAAAATGGACACAAATGGAAACACTCCAAAATCTTGTGGAACGCCTTCCACGATTAGTGGAAGCTGTTAGAACTGCAATGGGGGACCATTTCTATATTAAAGTCTATGTATTTGAATGCAGTGTCATTATGTCAATGTCAATGATATTTTTGCCCATATAGTGTAGTCTGAATCTTCGACAGCAGACTGAGTGTCCGGTATAATTAGCAGAACCTTCCAGCTGCTTTTTTCTGCCTCAATTCTCATCTGCTGTTTAGACAGTCTAACCAAATTTTATAAAACATTGCTCATATTTTTTTGCAGTGGAGCATTAGTGTAGCGTTGTTGATCAGAAATGGTGTGGGGCGGCTGGTGGCCTAGCGATTAGGGAGTTGGTGAGCAGAAGGTCATAGGTTCAAATCCCAGGACTGCTAGTGAAACCTCTGAGGTTTCCTTGATCAAAGTAGTGTCTCCCTGGCTGCCCCTGCTCCACTTGGTGAATGGGTTAAATACAGAGGAAGTATTTCATGCTGTTCACACTGTGCTGTGGTGTGTTCACGTACAACAAATTAACACCTTACACGTGACGCTCACAGGTTCGTTCTTTAGAACAGATGCACTTCGGTTTTGTTGTTGACACTCCCTTGCGTCGCTTGCTATTACATTTCATTGCTATTCAAGAAAAGTGTAGGATATGAACCCTTTAAAAGAAGCTACGAAAGGAACACAAATCTTTCTCAGGACTTGTTAGTGATTGGAGGATTAAAGATGTACAGCCGATTTGTTGAGATTACCGTGATACAGTCACAAATCTGGCAGGCTTTGATCTTTCTGCCGGTATTAAAGGCTACAAGAGATACTACACATAAACTTCAGCTCAGGATATCAAGAGCTTCAGAATGGAATTTCTTTAAATACCGAGGTTCCGCACAAAGAAACGGCGAGAGAAAAATGAACGTGCTTGCAGAAATGTTCTCATAAAACAAACAAAACAGAGGACGGCAAACTCTGCGTGGGGATTCTGGACAGTGAGGAAAAATAAACTGTTAAATATTGCACACTTGTGAGGAGGAGTGTCCTGCCGTACACAGTCGTGCTCAGCAAGAATTTCTCTGAAGAGAGGCTCCTTTGTTTTGAGTTTTTTCACCCTTCCTTTTTTTTCGATGGGGGGAATGGGGGTTTAACGCGGGTTTACAGCTTCACTTGGTAACAGCTTGTTGTATTTTGCACTGTTGGCCCGAGACCTGTGGTTATTTATAAGATGGAAGACTTTTTGCATTCTTTGGCCGCTCCCCTTTGCCCCTTTTCTGTCTTCCGTCTCAGCCAGAGAGCAGACGAGGCTTCTCAACAAGGCACGCGCAAATGAAGTGCAGACGGCCGACTCTCTGGCCAAAACACTTCCGCCCCCACCCCCTCCGCTTTTTCTGTCTTCTCTCCCCATTAAATGCCTGAAAACTGGTAGTTTTCTAAAAATAGAAAGCAGCACAGCTAAAAATAGCACCGGCTTGCTGTCGTGCCAAGGGAAAGGGAGAAGAATAGGAGTGGAACAGGAGATACACACACACACACACACACACACACACACACACACACACACATATTTCCTTTGGAGAAACTCTATTGCTGATCAAGAGCAGTGACCGACAGCTCTGTTCTTCAGCTCAAATCAAGCTTATTAAGGACTTTTTCTCACTTTCAGGAGAGGAAGGCGTGTGTTTTGTGCGTGTGTGTGTGTGTGTGATCTTTTTTTTCCTCCCTCATACTTTCCAACTTGTTTGTCTCTTTTCATATCTACCATCTGCTCAGCTATGTAACCTGGAAGAAAAAAACCCCCAGAAATCTGAGTTGGCAGTGACGCACTCACATTTCAACTATTGTTCACAAAACTCGCTCCTGTTTTTCCACTGACTTGCATTTACTAGCACACACCTCTCCCCAAACAGGTAACAGCAGCAAGAAACCACTTTTACGCCTCTGCAGCTCATACTGTTCCTGATAGAAGTCAGAGGTTCTTCAGAAAAGTGTGTAAATCTGTAAGCAGGGCTGTTTAAAGCCAGTGTGGACACCAGAGCTCACTGGGCCACTAGTGCGTCATGGCCTCTTTTCTGCTGCGCTGCCCTTGATACGTGTGCAGGAGTGCAGGGGAGAGGAGCTGTTAATTGAGACCCCCAGAGAGAGAAAGAGAGAGAGGGAGAGAGAGAGAGAGAGAGAGAGAAAGAGTTCGAGAATGAGAGATGGAGAGAGACAGAAAAGAGGCCGGGGTGGGGGGGTGGGGGGTGTTAGAGAGAGACAGAGCAGGAGTTAGAGAAAGAGTGAGGAGACTTTCTTTACTGTTCTCAGTGTCAGACTGAGAGCGCTGTGGCCTCCAGGCCTGGTCGTGTTCAGTCCAGTGTGGAGCCGTGAAGACCCGGCCAGGTCTGGTGACTGTGAAAGATTGGGGCCCAGAAGAAGAATCTGGCCCATTACCGAATGACAATGCGCTGCTTTGTGCCCAGACAGGCTTGATCAGTAATAATTTAACATGAATAACCATACTGTCCCAGCCCCTGGAGATGCTGGAATGGAAAAAAGGGACAGAGCGCAGGCCTGTTGAATGGTCACGTTGAAACGGGCATTAAAAAAGACACACGCTCCTTCTTTTTTTTATTTATGATCGCTCTCACTGAAATGCTCATCCAAACTCATAAAGCATTTTTCCTGAGACCACCCCACGGAAACAATATTGGACAATGAAAACTAGCAAGAAATTGACATCAGATGTGAAGCAGTGTCACTTTTCACCAACTGACAATCAAACCTGCAGTTCCTCATTTCTATTTTCTGATTTTTTGTTTTTGGGGGGTCTTCCACTGGCCGGGGCTGGGGACAGTCCTCTTGATGTGATCCTGAGACGCTTATAATTGTCCCCTGAAGTGAGTTTAATACCAAATTGCTTGCGCTCGGTTTGTGGCTGCTAAAGTGGGGCCTTTGATTCATTATTACAGGGGACTCTGTGCATCAAAGTCTGCTAAATTGCCCCTGAAGCCCCCTGGTGTGGCGTTTTGGTGAGCGCTGCCCAGCTGCTGTGGTCGGCAAGGAGGGTGGAAATGGAGCACTGGAGGCGGGCCAGGGTGGACCACGTGGTGACCATGTGACCCCCAGCAGGATGGGGCTCTTCCTGCTTGTGTGTGACTGCGTGACACTAATAGGATCCTGGTCCTGCTCTGGTTCAACACAGACTAAGTGGTGGCTCTCGTCTGTTTCTGATAAAACCCTGAGCCAGCGATGACCACACTCTCAAATGCCATGTGCTCCGTTTCTGATTCGTCTGACAAGTGTGTTCAGAAAAGAGCGTTTTTTGTATGTGTTTGATCTTTAATTTTGAAATAAATGCAAGTTCAAGATCCCTGTTTTTCAGGATCTGGAAGAAGCGATGCACTTTCTTCTAACCAATATCATTTTGAGGGCTGTCAGCAGTTCCATGATAAAAATCGATGGCCTGTTTAAAAACAGTTGATTAAATGTTATGTTTTTTGATAAATCAGATACAAACTACATTTGAGCTGAATAAAAGAGTTTACCGGTCATAATCAAGTTTTTCTTTGTAGATTCTCAGTAGATTCAGAGAATGTACAAGATTCAGTTCAGTACTTTTAACCCCTAGTTAGCTTTTGTGTGTTTTGTTGAAAGGGAGAAAACCCACAACAGAAGGATATCTGTGTGATTAGGATCACTGGATTTATGGTCAAACAAACTGCTGAATTACTGCTGCAATTGATAGTGACAGCACTAGTCCAACTTTAATATGGGCTGGTTCTCAGATCCCGTTCCAGATTAAGCCCTAGTCCAGACCACACAGCATTTTAAAAAGCTTGTTGGAATTGCATGATCTTTTTTTAAAGTCGTTGGTCAAGCGCTGGTCTCTCTCCATGTGGAATCACCGCGTGTTGGCAGTCCCTCTTCTGGTCGGTGATTCACATGAACCACCACCGCGGTGGTCAACATCTCAGTTTTTCACATCAGCAAATGTGTCAGCGCTGCCTTAATGCAGTGAACCACACTCTCACACAATCGCCTGTTTCGACACGTGAGACAGTGAGGTATCGTCTTCCTCACAGACTATTTGTGGTCTTTTCTTTTCATTTTGATCTCAGAAGGAGCTTCTTAGATGTGGCATATCAAACTGTGAAGGCCTAAATGCCTTTACTGAACGTGTGTGTTTGAGTGTGTGTGTGTGTGTGTGTGTGTGTCTGGGTCCTGCCACATTGGCCTTATTAAAACTGTCCGATATGCAGAATAACTCCGATAGATGGAGGTGTGGGGACCACCCGTGAGAGTGCGTCTGGGGGGGGGGGGGAGGGA
>JBBPDB010000036.1:10143467-10165342 GCA_037974465.1 Brachypetersius altus | reverse complement strand
CACAGTTCCACAGTTTATGCGACGACAGAAAAAGCCCTGTCCCCTCTGAGCTTCCTCCTGGATCTCGGTACCTCCAGGAGCAGCTGGTCAGCTGACCTAAGAGACCGACAGGGTGTGTAGGGATGAAGGAGCTCAGAGAGGAAGGGCGGGGCAAGATTAGGAAGGTATTTAAAAACAAACATTAGAATTTTAAAAAACAAACATAAGTTCCTGTTAACAGTCTTGCAGCGGCATTTTGGACCATCTGCAGGCGTGACCCCGACATAAAGTGAGCTACAGTCGTCCAGGCGAGAGGTAATAAAAGCATGGATCACTGTTTCTAAGTGCTGCCTAGAAAGAAAAGATTTCACTCTTGCCAGTCGCCTTAAATGATAAAAACTGGACTTCACCACCGCTCTAACTTGTCTGTCCAATTTACAATCACTGTCCAACTTAAAACCAAGGTCAGTAATAACAGGTTTAAAATAAACGTCCAAGGGTCCCAAAACAACAGAGGAGGACTTACAGGGACCACTGGGTCCAAACACCAACACCTCTGTTTTCTTTTCATTCAAATAAAAAAAGTTTAAAAACAAACAAGCTTTTATATCATCTAAGCTTGTCAAAAGATGCTTTATAGAGATACCATCCTTCTGCTTCAGTGGGAAATAGATTGGATTAGAGTGTCTACTAAATGCCGTGAATGTAAACGAAGGAGGCAGTTACAGCATTGAACAAAGTGCAAGGAATTACAGAAACAATGCAATAAGACAATAGACAATATGGCAGTTTAACAGTATTGTGTAAATGCAAATTGAACCTCTTCCTCTAAAACAGTGGTCCCCAAACCCCGCGGCTGCACAGAAAAAACCTGTGGATGTTCCCCGTGTTCTGTTGTCGCTCTTTGTTATGAAAATGCTGTTAATAAAGCTGCGAGTACACACTGGATTTACGTTTATTATTGTATTTTAAAGAAACTCCATCATTATATTTTTAAAATATCCCCATTCCCATATCATCTATTTGTATAATATACGTATATTTATCTGCCACTCCTTAAAGGCCGGGCCGTGAAAATAGTTTCTGGTATTAAACCGGTCCGTGACGAAATAAAGGTTGGGGACCACTGGGTTAGTGCATATAATTTAGGATCATGTACTGTAACATATAGTAACTCCACTAGAGATAGATTTTATTTTAGGATGAGGTTATACGGCACTTAAAGTAAACGGAAACTAATTTTAAAGTAAATACCAGATCAAAATCAGGGATAATGGACGTTGTTAATACAGCAGACTAAACATTTCAGTTCTGTGTAGTGAGCAGATGTGTTTAATAATAGCACGAGGTTCGCATTTCTCCATACATGGACTGCTATGAAATTAAAATAAAGCCTTTCTGAGAAAGCCTGACCTGAGTTGAATGGGCACGTTTAAATGACGCCGTTCCTGGACCTGCACTGTCGATAAGTGATTTGTTTTCGGTAAAAATAAGGCTGTGCAATTTGCAGTTCTCCTAATTGGTCATGAGGCGAGGAGCGCTGTGCGCTGACTGCACAGCTATCACAGCTCACTGCTCTTTATGTTGCTGCTCCCTATAGAACTTGGTTCTGCTGCGTAAGCAGCGAAAAGTCACAGTTTGCTCTCACACACAGCTGCTGTGGACAGAGAGGAGAACCGTATACACGTTTAATTTGTCTGCCAACTCTGCCTTCATGTGTGATTAGGGCGACTCGTTGGTGCGAGCCAGTGTTTGTGCTGGCTCCACTGAAACTTGGGGTCAGTTTGTGGATTTCAACAGTTGGAGCCATGCCCTGTTGCAGAATTGATGAAAAATTCCCAAAGTCCCCTGGTGATCTCACAGCCCCTCTCTCACACACACACATTCCTCTGAGTCATGATATGTGTGGTGTTAATGGAGCCAGCAGGCTGGAACTGCTATTTCTGCGGTCCTCCTGCAGTCCGTCCCACTGCAGTTTATCTACTGAGGGGCGTCTCTGATAAGAGTTGAGCTCGAGCCAGTTTTCTCGATGCCTGTTCTCACTATAAACAATACAGTGTGACAGAGGAATGTGTTTGGTGACACAATCCTCTGTCAAAGGCCTGTTTGCTGTTGATGGGAGGACTGTGTTTGGTTAAGTGTTGCCACACAGAAAGGCTCATATCTGGCAGTCGTTATGTCGTTGATGCCCCTGGGACTCTTGGGTGGGAATAAACTCCTGCAGCTGTAAAAGCTGTCATAAAGCAGTTTAGTGTACCTCCTTACTGCAGGGCAAACGGAGTTCCTGTGCCTAAGCTGCTCTTATCTCTATACATTACTGAGAGTGAAACCGGACGTCCCCTGCACTTTTTCCCTGCATAGCACTTTTGTCCTCTGTTCATTTGACTCAGCACTCGTTCACACTATAGCTGTAAGTAGTCTGTGGTGGAACAGGACACTCCGGTGTGTCCTCAGGACTTATCAGTGGTGGATCCCTGGTATGCGTAATGACTATTTGCAGGCTGTCCTGGGGGGTGGGGATGTGAGGTGTGTGTGTGTGTGTGTGTGTGTGTGTGTGTGTGTGTGTGCAGGGGTTACTCTGCAGAGAGAGCACTGTTCTGTTCTGCTGACTGCAGAAGCTCTACCTGGCACTCTCTGCCAGTGCGTCAGCACTCTGAAATGAATGAAGAGGAAAAAAAAGATCAATCAGTGTGACTGCAGAGAGAGAGAGAGAGAGAGGGAGGAAGAGAGAGAGAGAGAGAGAGAGAGAGAGAGAGAGAGAGTGAGAGAGAGAGGGAGAAGAAGAAGCCCACACACTTCTAACCCAGATCTTTTGTGTGGCTCTCTGCACATACAGTACTCTGGAGGGTGGGAGTTCACACTCTGTAAGATGGTAAGTCTGCCCTCCTCTCCCTTCTGGCTTTTTCGGGCTAAGAGAAGACTCTTGTGTATAAGTGTGTATAGTTTTATTCCAGTGGGAAGTGGTGTGTGGGTGTGTGGGTGTGTGTGTGTGTGTGTGTGGATGCAGTTTGATGAGCAGGAGGAGTGTAGGACTGGTAAAGCTTGCGTGTGTGACGGTGATCACTGGTTTGAGTGACAGCTCTGTCCACGTGCGTCTGCATTTGCACAGAATGCGGGATCACAGAGATCACAGAGGCAGAGACAAGGACATCAGCGACGCTGCGCTGCCCGAGCTCAGTCCACCACTGGGGAGTGACTGCAAATGGAAATGTAGAGGAGGCTCAGAAGCAGGTCACACAGAACCAGTGCTCTGAAGAGTCTCACACGTTAGGGTGTTCTGATTAGAGCAGTTCCATCTCAGGACGTCACCTTCACTGTGTCTAAACTGCAGTCTCTGACTCTGCTCTTTTTCTGTAGTGAAGTGACTCCATTGGTGCTAAGCAGAAAGATGATCACGCTGCTCCTCCTCAGCTTCTTCTCCCTGAGCCAAGCAGAATCCTTCGACCAGGCGTACAGCGACCTGGAGCACTACAGGACCATCTACATCTCAGGTAGGTCAGAAGTTGGGAAAATGTTTCTCAGTTGTAGGAAGTTGTAAAGCAGAGCCTGAGGACTGCAGAGGACACACATCAAACCTTCACCATATCAAAGCATTTAACTGTTAATTGATTGAATTCAAAGCTGTGGCCTTTGATGTGGTCTTTTGCTCTCATCAGAGGATTTGTTTAGAAGCTGACATTTCTTAGGTCCACCACAAGAGATTAATAATTGATGAGCTCTGGGCTGGTTGACCAGCTACAACGCTTGGCTGAAGCAAATTGAACACCGATGATCTGGCTCCAGTGTCTCCTGGTGGGTGGGGTTTATATTATATTATGCAATGTTGAAGTTAATGCTGGAAGTAGTAAAATTGGCAAAAACGTACGAGGCACTTTGAGAGGAACTAAACTATGATGTCTGGATGTCTGAACATCTTCAACATGGCACGTCTTGTGGAGGATGATCAGAACCCACCAAAAGTGCTCCAAGGAACGAGAACCGGTGAACAAGCCACAGGGTTCTCCTGCTGTGAATTGCGCTGCATAGCTGCAGCCTGGTCAGAGTACCCATGCTGACTCCTGTGCACCACTCAAAGACCTACAATAGAGAACTGGACCTTGGCATGATGGAATAATGTGTTATGGATAATGGTTTCATGTGGATGGCTGAGTGTGTGTGTGTGTGTGTGTGTGTGTGTGTGTGTGTGTGTGTCTGAAAATGGATCAGGAAGCACTAAGTGAAGAAGGTGAGGAGGAGTAGTGTGATGCTCTGGGTGATGTTTTGCTGGAGATCATTCGGTCCTGCGTTCATGTGGATGTTCCTGTGACACCTAAACACTGCTTACCAAGTTCAGCCATCATGGAAATACTGTTCCTAAAGGCACTGTGCAGGAACAGTATTAACATCACTAAGAGCTCAAGATACCTCCAGATTCTCCAGATCTCAATCTGATTGAGCTTCTGTGGGATGTGCAGGACAAAGCAGTCTGGTCCATGGAGGAACCACCTAACAGCATACAGGACTTAAAGGATCTGCTGTTGCAGAACCACAGACCTTTAGAGGTTCTTGTGGAGTCCAGACCTCGATATGTCAGGGCAGATTTGGGGGCACGATTGGTGTATATCAGGTTGTATAAGTGATAGTAGTGTTAAAACCTCCAATACATGATTAGGATAAAGAGTTGCAGCAGTGAACTGATCTAATATTTGTCTCTGTGTTGTAGAGCAGTACTTTGCTTAGATTAATATGCAGTTTATGTCACTTTATGCTCTGCTGCTTCTTGCAGCAAATCCAGAGCAAGTAAGCAGCAGTGCAGTATTTTACCCTCACTGGATCATTATGGCACTGACTGGCGCAGAATCTCAGAGAACCTTCTCTGACCTTGAAATGCACGTGCCCACTGAGGCCATAGGTGGAGGAGAGAATTAATTCGACACAAATGTGGATGGTCAGTGAAGTGGAGGCCTGTTTTTTTTTTTTTACCCCTGCAGTGGGACTGGAGTCTGAAATGTGTCCTGAATTTGTTGAACCACCTCTGTGAGAATGTCCTCAGCAGGCTGCACAAACGGCTACATTCTGGAAATGAAAATAAAAGCAGCCGATGGCTTTCATGGTCTTATAGGTCAATGCTGTTGCCATAGCATTCATTTTTCATGCATTTGTTTTAAACACAAGACCAAGACAGAACAGCATGGACATAAACTGTGAGTGATGTCATTAACATCATTTGGCAGATGGTTTTATCCAAAAATGATGTACAGTGTTTGCGTATCACAGGTGTAGGAGAATGTAGTGTTAGGAGACTTTCCCAAGGACTCTTACTGGTGAAGTGGGATGTGTTTAGTGGTTCTTGGTGCAGTGTGGTTTGTCCAAGGACTCTTATTGGTGTACCACTGGGTCCCTGAGCAAGACCCTTAACCCTAAGTTGCTCCAGGGAGAGACTGCCCCCTGTAGTAGAATGGAAGTCGCTTTGGATAAAAGCGTCTGCTAAATGCCATAAATGTAAATGTGTCAGTTAGCGTAGGGATCAAACCTCGCTCTCCTGCTTGCAAGGCAGTGATGTTATCCGCTATACTAACCTACCTCTGTGAGTAACCAACCTACTGCTGTGATGCGAATTATAATCAGAATGTCTTCCAGGAGAACTAGAATCACAGGCTCTTTCAGGCCTGCTTGGGATCAGGTTCAAACCTGTTTAACTAGGTTTAGTCTTTAACACTTAAATGTTCTTAGCCTCACCTGCCATCCTACAGCATCTCCGTCACCTCAAATCAACCACTAATCAAAGCTAGCCTTTGAATTATGTGACATGGTCTAATTAAATCAAGGGGTAGGTTTAGTGTGCCAGGCCTTTTGTGCCAATGTACCTTCTATTATATTTTTCCCGACCAGCTCCTTAACACTGCAGATAGAAGATCTACACTTCCAGAGAAAAGCTGTTTGAACGGCTCATATTCTCTTTGTGACACAAACATGCAGGGGCGTTTCTGTTCTTGCAAAATCTGACATGATGATTCATGCATTTGCATAACTGCAAGAGCCTTAAGAGGCCCCGATGAATTCACTCATGACCGTTAAACACGTCAGTAAAGATGCAGCAGGTCTTCTCTAGACGATGAACACAGACCCTGGAGATACGGTGGTGGTGGCTGTGCTTGCCTAAATGAAGTTCAAATTTTTATTATATAGAGGGCAAGGAAATGAAACAAGCATAATATTTAGTTGTTTTAGCTAATTTTAGTTCATTTTACAAGCTGACACAATTTCTATAGATGTTCTGCAATTATTATTCTGATGTTTTTGTTTTCTTTAACCTTAAAAGAATGTTTTACAGCCTCTGGCTGTTTACACAAAGTTTTGGAAGAGAGTCTAAGAAGAGAGTATTTAATTAGTTGTGTTCCCTCCGATGGAACTGGGCCATGTCATTAAATGTGTTTCCACAGAGCTACAGAGGATTGCCTTGTCACTGGCCCATTCCTTATGATCTAAATATCAAAATAATGTTTAATCTCCACTTACTCAAATGCTGAAGCAGAATGTTCTTTTTGCTCAGTGCTTTTTGCTTCAATTTTGCAGAAAATGGGCCTCGGCTCTCAGTTGTGACGGAACAAGCCAAAGTGGTGTCTCGACGCGGAGGCAACGCAACACTGCCATGCACATTCCAGAGGGACCCCTCATCCGCGCCCAACCCCAAACTGAGGATCAAATGGACTAAGCTGACCTCAGACTACCTGAAAGAGATTGATGTCTTTGTAGCCATGGGTTACCATAAGAAGAGTTATGGTTCCTTCCATGGCCGTGTTCATCTGCAGGACACCAGCGAGAACGATGCCTCACTGGTCATCACTGAGATCACACTGGAGGATTATGGGAAATACAAGTGTGAGGTCATTGACGGATTGGATGACGGCACAGGAGTGGTGTCTCTTGATCTTCAAGGTGAGCTGGTCGCAAACATTCAGCAAGGAGAGAACGAACATCATAGTAAATTGTCTGAAACGATTCAGATGTTCACACACTGGAGGAAGTTCCCTGTGGGCTGTTATAACAACTGCGGAAAATGACTTAGAAGAAAATTAGGGTAAAAATACATTAGGAATATCAGTAACACAGTAATGGGGCAGCTGGTGGTTAGGGAGTCGGTTCGAATCCCAAGACTGCTAATGGCACCACTAAGGTATCCTTAAGCAAGGTACCGTCCCTGCACACTGCTCCCTGGGCGCTGTGTTCCTGACTGTCAACTGCTTCACTTGGTGAATGGATTAAATACTGAGAAGAATTTCATGCTGTTCACACTGTGTGCTGTGGTGTGTTCACGTATGACAAATAGTCACTTTATACTTTACATGTCTTGAACAGAGGTTTTATAATGTAACCATAAGACAGGAGGCCTAAAAATGTCTATTTTTATAGTGTAGACCCTAAATATGCCCCCAAATATGCTCCCAAAACACTTTCATTTCATTTTAAACTACCCCATTACCCTGAAAGAAAATGTAACGGTAAACCTTGATTTGTACTGTACAGTTTACACTGAACTCCAGTGCAGTGCTAGAAGGCAAATGCATGGGCGTTTTCTTTGGTGTGTGCTGTCGTTTTCTTTGGTATAAGCAGGGTAAATACAATAATTAATTCATTTAATTTATTGTAATAATTAAAAAAATTTAGCTGAATTTACATTAATGTTGATGTTACAAAATTAAAAAAATGTCTCCCAACTCTGCATGAAAAATTATATGTTGGCATGAAAAAAGCTGTGACATTCGGATCTTGTCCACCACGCCCCCTCATCCTCATGGGGGCATGGTGAACGAGGCCCCGTCATCAAAAAAGCAAAAAAAAAAATGCGGAGGATATCTGCAGGTTCCGCGTTAGTGTGGGGGTTTAAGCGAACAATTATTAGTTCGGTTCTCAGAAAAAATCTGCAATGGACTGAAACAGCGACAGCTGATCCGTGTTAAAGTCGGGATGTTTACTCATTTAATAGGCCTTGCACTGTATTAAAAACACATTAGCAGGAGCTGAGCAGATCTTTTGGTCATGGCGTGAGGAGACGTGGAAGTCTGTGGGGGAAAGAAGGACCCTTAGAGCTTCAGATGAGATAATTATCAATATAGTGGTAAATTATGTCACAGTACACTTTCCTAAATTTATTATGCAAACTTGTCCAGCACCATAAACATCACAAATTTCCTTGAGCCTGTAAAGCAGAACAGCTGTAACCACATCAACAGCACTTTGTTTATCAGATCCTGCTATTTAATGTGTTCATAGTCCATTTGATCCAATTGTTTAGTCCCTCCGGGTTTATTTTTGCAACTATTGTTCTTCATTCCTAGTTGTTTTTAGAATGTTTTTAATGTGGTGCTGCAGTTTTGCTCTGCTGCGTTTTGTCTCTTTCAATTTTTTGGAAACCTTAGAAACAATGTTAAATGTTTTATGCTTTGTGTGTTTTTGGCAAATAGACCTATTTTTATATCAATACTTTGATATTTTACAGTAACAATTACTCTTAAGTTTTACAGAGCAAAAGCAGGAAAACGGCACGGTTTCATTCGCACGTTAACACTAGCAGCTTTTTTTACCTTAGAGCTCAGAGCTACTCGTCACTCATGTTACTGCTAGAAGATCTGACCTGAAGCAGATCCTGGAACTCCACCACACACAAACACAGTTGGGAGTCAGCTGACGTTTTTTAACAGCTGTCTGATGAGGCTGTCGGCTTCCTGTTGTTCAGATGTGAGAATTTACCTGCTGCATCTTTTAAGGTGGAGCGGAAGAGTTAAATTAACCCTAACCTTAACCCCTAACCTCTAACCCTAACATCTAACCTTAATCATAACCCCTAACCTTATGCCCAACCCCCTATCAGCTAACCTTAACCCTAACCCCCTACCCTAACCTTAACTCTAACTCCTAACCTTAACCCTAATGCCTAACCTTAATCCTAACGCCCAACCTTAGCCCAACCCCCTAACCGTTAACCTTAACCCTAACCCCCAACCCTAACCACCTACCCATAAGCTTAACTGCTAATCCCTAAGACCTAACCCCAAACCTAATACTAACCCTAAACCCTAAACTCTAACCCCTAACCTTAACCCTAATCCCAACCCTAACCCCGTAACCATAAGCTTAACCCTAACCTTAAACCTAACCCTTTAACCTTAACCCCTAACCCTAATCATTAAAAAGTGAAAATCTCAGACCAAAATATGTTGCATTTTTTAGGTTATTCCTCCCAAAGTCCTTGAGCTATTTTGTAACTTCACTACATTTAAAGGATGGCATCGAAAGACTGACTGTATGTTTCTGTGCAGGTGTTGTTTACCCGTATTTCCCTCGTCTGGGACGCTACAACCTGAACTTCCACGATGCCGAGAAGGCCTGTCGAGACCAGGACGCCATCGTGGCCTCGTTCGATCAGCTGTATGACGCCTGGAGGGAGGGGCTGGACTGGTGTAATGCCGGCTGGCTCAGCGACGGGTCGGTTCAGTACCCGATCACCAAACCCCGAGAGCCGTGTGGAGGGAAGAACACCGTGCCCGGCGTCCGCAATTACGGAATACGAGACAAAGACAACAACAGATACGACGTCTTCTGTTTCACTTCCAACTACAAAGGTGTGTCATCAGATTCCTGAACACAATACTGCAGAGCCCCACAGATCCCAGTTACAGGAAACCTGTTAGTGGCAAAATCCTCGAGGATCTGACCTACAGATGAAGTAATTCATCACCGTCAGAAAACAGAAAACAGCTACTTTTATTAGATTGGAGCACTTTCTGCCTTAACACATCTGACCTGAATAATCAGACCAACATTTAACCGTCAGTTCAGTGTTAAAATGAGGGCCTGACCGATATGATCCTTTAATAATTTTCTTAGAATAATGTTATGGTCAAATAACCCACAATATTATGACATAATTTGGTGGTTCACTGGCAGACAGATCTCACTCTAAATACTTATAAATGCCGCTGATCTAAAACATTCATCAGAGGCTTTCCTGACTTCTTGCACTTTTTGTATTTTTGGTTTTTGAGCTATGCTCTCATGCTTTTAGGTCAAATACAGAGTGCAGTGTGTACCTGAGAGTTTCACACACTCCACATATAATGGTTCTTGTTCTATTGTGGTTATGTGGTTGTCAGCTTTGCTGTTTCTGCAAAGTGATGAGCTGCAGCAACTTCCTCACATTTAAAGTGTCTCTTGTTTGCAGCACAAAACAAGTCCTGGAGCTTTCCTGCTGGAGTTTCTGATGATGAAAATGAGGTCCCTGGTTAATGATGCTTGCTCTGTTTTGTCTGTTGGTCTGCAGGGCGGTTCTACTATCTGACACCTTCCTCCAAGATGACATATGACGAGGCAGTGCTGGCCTGTCAGAAGGACGGTGCTCAGATTGCCAAGGTGGGCCAAATGTACGCGGCGTGGAAGCTGCTGGGTTATGACCGCTGTGACGGGGGCTGGCTGGCCGACGGCAGCGTGCGCTACCCCATCTCCCGCCCCCGCCGGCGCTGCAGCCCCACAGAGGCTGCCGTGCGCTTCTCAGGCTTCCCAGACAAGAAGCACAAACTCTACGGCGTCTACTGCTTCAAAGGGCACAACTGAGACGCACAGCTGGAGCTCGGAGCTCTCCGGGGAGGGAGGAGGAGGGCGGAGTCAGTACGAGCGCCAAAACTGTGACGATGTTTCCAGATACTGTAACAGGATCATTAAAGATACGGCATGAATTTGGTGTGTTTTGAGGTGAAGATTTTGAGGCTGAAGGCAAGTGGTTGTTTTCAAAGTGCTCAAAAATGTTTACTCCATAAGATACCAGTAGCATAAATACAGTTTTCAAAAGAAGCCACAAAAATGCATTTTTTAAAAACAGTGTTGAGAGATATGTGCTGATGAGGAGCAGAGTCGCGGCAGGAGTGTGGAAGAACCCACAGAACTGAAAACACGGTAGTTCAGCACTCTGTCAGCGCACATACAGGAACCTGGCGGGTGTGGTCAGATCGAATTGGCAGTAAAGCTTGTAACAGACACATTTAGGGACTTTAGTTCTCTGTTCAGCATCTTCATGTCAGCCGAGCAGCACATCTAAGTTCACAAAGAGGGGCGAGTCACCCCTGGGACATTAGCACAATTACTCTCTCTCTCTCTCTCTCTCTCTCTCGCTCTCTCTCTCTCTCTCTCTCTCTCTCTCTCTCTTTCTCTCCTTCATATCCATAAACACACAGTTTTCTTTTCATCCTTTCTGGGTGCTACAGCACAAAGTGTTGTTTTTAGGCCATATGTTTTTAAATAATTAGTTTTAAAAATATGTATTTTGTCTGTGGACCAAACATCTAGTGCTACATGTCATGCTGAAGTGACATTCATGTGTTCTATAATTTTTAAAAGAAGTAAGCATTTATAACTCTATCTCTGCTAAAGTCTCTTTTTTGCGGGAACATCCTGTTTCTATAACCCCATGTCTATATTCTCTTTATCCAGTATCCAGTGCTGAACTCCAAAGCGAGAGGAGACTAAAACACGCACTGATCTCGTCACTCTTGGATCTCTGTGACTTAAGAGCAGAATCTTGTTTGCTGTTGGATACTAAAAGCATCATGATGATTCAGACACAAGTTTTACTTTTTATAGTAGATTTTTTTTATTCACTGTATTTGTATTTCACATATCTTTCAGGATCTTCTCATAAAGCCAAAGACATCCGCTTCCCCCGTCAGCATTCAGGGGCGTCACTGGATTAGAATAGCTAGTTATTAGTTGAAAAAGTGCACACATTAAATAACAGTGTCTGAATGACCCTAATAAGCTCCTTTAGGAGCTCCATGTGTGAATTTGGAGCCGTGATTTTAGTGAATGCATGTCTGTGTCTGAGAGCAGCAGTGAGGAGGGTGCTGTACTACAGGCCACTATAAAACAAAGAAAAGAAACAGAATAAAGTGATTTCTCCAGTAGTGCAAACTAACCTTGCAGGTAAAGGTTTTCCCCAAGCCACCTTAAAAGCAATGGCTCAACCCTGCGTAGCAAGCATGCTGTGTTTAGATCTTTCCTTCCAATTGGCTGTGATGCTTTTAAACCTGGGGCTCCATATATTACTCACAGCCTCCGAACACCAAGCACACCGACTGCCAAGCTAAGAGCCACATCGCTGACGTTCATGCAGGATCTAGAAGCCATCACACACCAAGGGCATGCGCTTTACTAGTCAGCTGTCAACGAGAACACGACTCAATTGAAAAACAGTCCATTTTTATTCCAGTTTCAATCTGTTTTCCTTTCTCAATGGCAACTGTAGCCTACAGGTGCCTTGTTTACAGTCTGGAGATTTACGCATTTCTGAATGAGTTGTTCTGTATTTGTAGCCGATGTAAAACACTAAACACTTTCTTTTGTGTACATAAAACATAAAAAAATTAGGATTTGATTGTATCTATGTATAGAAAAAAGCCTCTTGGAGAACAATAAAACCCTAAAAGAAATGAGTGGGTCTGTGTGTGGCTTTTCCCTAAAATGAAAAATGGATATTACTTAAATATAATTAATGTGTATCAATAGTAGCTTTATTATTAGCACATAAGGAATCTGAAATATTAGTCTGAGAAGCCCTGCTCTTTATGAATTATGAAAGAGCATAAACTTCCACTGTTGACAACTTTACCCACACTGGTCATATCTGTGGCTTCTCTGTGGGTGAACCACTCCTTCTCATCCACGAGCAACTCCAGTGCCAGAATTCAGACCAAACCAGGACTGGTCGAACGCTCAGAGCACAAACAGAGCACATGCCAAGCATAAACAGCACATACAGAGCTCAAACAGCACATACAGAGCGCAAACAGAGCATACGCAGTGCACAGAGTATACACAGAGCACAAACTAATCACACACAGAGCACAGAGTACACACAGAGCACACACAGAGCACAAACAGCACACACAGAGCACAAACTAATCACACAGAGTACACACAGAGCACAAACTGATCACACACAGAGCACACGCAGAGCACAGAGCACACACAGAGCACAAACTGATCACACACAGACACACAGAGCACAAACAGCACACACAGAGCACAAACTGATCACACACAGAGCACATGCAGAGCACATGCAGCACAGAGCAAAACAGCACATGCAGCCCATATGAAAAAGAAATACATAAAACTTCTAAAAAGTTTTACACTACCAGAAACAAATCTTATGTGGCACATACCACAAAAGTGGCTGATATCTCATCTACAATGCTTATATGTTGCTTGTATGTTGCAAAACTATGTACGTTTCATGCTGTATCTATTTAATATGCATTTTACACACAGTTTGACTTCCCTATAAACTACATATGAGGTTCTAATACAGCATAAACTTTTATGTATTTCTTTTTCATATGGGAGAGCACAAACAGAGCACACGCAGAGCACAAACAGCACACGCAGAGCACAAACAGAGCACAAACAGAGCACACGCAGAGCACAAACAGAGCACACGCAGAGAACAAACAGAGCACAAACAGCACACGCAGAGCACAAACAGAGCACACGCAGAGCACAAACAGCACACGCAGAGCACAAACAGCACAAACAGAGCACACGCAGAGCACAAACAGCACATGCAGAGCACAAACAGAGCATGTGCAGATGTCAATCTTATGTACATAAATATATAAACAATTTACTTTGTTGCCCACAGAGCAGCATCTCAGATTCTCCTGGTCTGAGGTAGCGTCCTCAAACACCCACACAAAACCAGTATAAAGTGTTTAAATGAATCAACATAAAAAACAGAAACACTGTGTATGATAGTAAAATTCTGATGTCTTTTTATTATTTAAAACCTCACAGTTCAGTCCCTGTTAAATGAATCTTCTGAAATAAATTAAACCTCTATGGCGTCATGTAACATCTGCAATATTGTCCGACACAAAAACGTCTGACTGATCACACACAGTGGGCCTGTTCGTCTCTACTGTAACACTCGTACAATGTTAAATATGGTTATATGTACAAACTCGCATATCAGCCATGTCACCAAATACGTTTATACTGTGGGGGAAACAAATAACAGTTTGGAATAAAGCGGGAGGCGAGGCCGCCGTCCGGCTCTTGCGGTTGTCTCAGGGGGGGGTGAAGATAAGGATGAGAAGGAAGAGGATGGTGGCGAAGTCATGAGTTGCAGTCCTTTGAGCATTGTCTTCCTCCAGTCTTGTGACTTCTCTTTGGAACAAACACTGCTGTCTGTTGTTTGTGTTGAACATTGGTATGCAAACTGTACTTCCGCTCTCCTCGCAGAACCGGACCCCAAACTGGACCAGTCCTAAACTGTCATTGTTAATTCGCCGTTTTCACAGATAATCTTTTCTTTTTCACTATAAACTTTGATACTGAACATAATATAGAATTACAAAACTGTACCACTTCCCGCCGACGTCCCTGCGGCTCTGCTGTAACTCCTTTTTCTTGTTTAACTATAAGATCAGGAGCCTAAAAACACCTGAAGACACACGATTAAGGTTTGTCAGTTTGTCTCTTTACACTTCCATAGTGGTCTTTGTGGAAGTTCTCTGTCTGGGGTTGGGCTGGAGATCAGTGTCCGGTCTGTTGATCTTCTTTGCCCCAGAATGGCATCCACTGGTCGTAGCGTCTCTTAGAGGCGTTGGGATTGTTTTCTTTGTAATACTGTGAGTACGTCTTCTGGTATGTAGATGCTGCAGTAAAGAAGAGGAAGGCTCACGTGTACCACCCTTCTGGAGAATTCCATTTTTAAATGATTATTTTAACATTATTTTAGCAGTAAGATCATGAGGGCTCACGTTTCAAGCAGGTTATCTGGGGTTTGTCCCAGCTGCCGTCCGCTCTGCACCTGATGGTGGGAACATGTCTCTGGATGAAGCCGTCCTGACAGTGATACCTCACCAGAGAGCTGATCTCATAACGTGGCTTCACACTGCCAAAGATACGAGCGTCCTTCACGACGGGGGGTCGACCACAGGACACTGAGAGAGAGAGAGTGAGGCAAGCAGGGGGAGAGAGCAAGAGAGAGAGAGAGAGATAGAGAGAGAGAAATACAGATTAAGAGAGAGTGAGGCAAGGGGTGAGAGAGAGACAAAGAGAGAGAGAGAGAGAGAACGTGAGACGTGAGCATATGGTTCATTTACTGACTAGAGAGAATGCTAATAAACAGGGCAGCCAGTCTCACCTGTGCCTTTTTTGCAGGTGAAAATCAGGTGGTAGTTGCAAGGCACGTCGTTCCACTGTCCGTCCTCGTGCCAGACCATCACCACGCAGTCCTCACCACTGGAGAAGAAACTGTCTGGCTGGCCCTGCCTCCAGTTCTCATATTGCTGCCGAGAATAAGTTTAGTGGTAAAACTGTCATCAACAAAACGGATTAAATACACAGAAGAATTAGCACATCACTTAACATTTAGTTAAACTAAAACACTCCGGTGAACCAGACTGTATAAATACCGAAATAAAAAGGGAAAGAAATTTCTCATTTTTTCATAACCACAAATACAGTATATAGTCAAAAGTATTGGGACGCCTGACCATAGACTTTCCCAACATAGACTTTAGTGACATTACATTCAAACACATAGACTTGAATATGGAGTTGGTCCTCCTTTACAACTATAACAGCTTCCACTCTTCTTGAAAGGTTTTCCACAAGAGTTTGTAGAGCATTTATGAGGTGTTAGACTAGAAAGTGTGGCTCACAATCTCCATTCCAGTTCATCCAAAAGTGTTGGATGGGGTATGTGGATTCTTTTATCCTAGTGTGTTTTCTTTTAGGTATCTGTAAGTGTCTATGCTCAAGTGTATTTTGGACTCTGATCAGTTTATACAGAAGCGTTGTCTCAGTGAACAGAAAATCACTTTTGCTGCCCTGCATAAGAACAATCGCCACAAAATATAAATATCTTATTTTTTATAGAATAAAAACTATTAATGCTTTCTTAAAACTGTAATAAAACAAAAACTAACAACAAAATACTAAAAAGTTACAACCATTAGCATGTTATGTGCTGAGTGTTTCCCTAAACAGGTATCAGATGAAAAAAAACCTCCAGTCCGATCTTTGTGTAACACACTATTCTGCCACGCGGAGGAGCTAAAATCCTGTTCTATTTTGTTTAACTGCAAACCCTGCAACATGTGCACATCTGGCAGAGCCTCGCGGGGTTTTCCCAGTTTAGGAGAAAAAATGTGAGATTTTTAAAACAGAATCGCAGCACTTCATTCGTCTCGACTGAACATGACATCAGTATGAATCTCACTGAAACCTCCTCAGCTCTCAACAGCTGCGTCTCACACTTTAAGCAAGAACAAACTGCAGCAGCTCAGAAGGTCTGAACCATCCATCCACTCATCTCCAACATGGACATGTATCAACAATAAAACATAAAAATCAAAAATAAAACATGCTTCATGAAAAGCCTGCCTTACCACAGGGCTTCCGTCTGTCCAGCGGAAGTCGTTCTCAAACATCTTGTCATTCAGTCCGATCCACTGGTAGTCGTGGCCCAAACCTTAAATATACATTTATTGATCTGTCATACTGAGTCATCAACAAAAAAGGCATTTAGACATTCAGTTCCAGCTTATTTTACATGTGCAGAAGGTTTTTGTAATGTACACAAACCATAACATTATAACATTAAAACCACAATATTTTTTGGTCCCCACATGCCCCCTTAACAGCCCTGACCCGTTGAGGTCTGGACTCCACAAGAATCTCTGAAGACCTGTGGTTCTGCAACAGCAGATCCTTTAAATCCTAGACCAGACCCCCTTCTTCCAGTGATCCAAGATCCAGTTTTGATATTCTTTTGATAGTGAACAGGGATCAGCATGGGTACTCTGACCAATATGCAGCCCAATAGGTAGCAGGAGAATTCTGTCACTGGTTCTCCAGTTCTCTTGTTTGGAGAATTTTGGTAGGTTCTGACCAATGAAGGCCTCCCGTGCTGGACATGTTCAGTTGTCCAGATATCACAGTTTGAATGCTCTTAAAGTGGCTCACATCCATTTGCTCCATTCTACCTTTAATGGTGCGGCTGATTGGTGTAAATACTATACAGCATATGATTTAAATGTGATAAGTATGTGTTCATGAGTTAAAGAATTATTGTGCTTTTAAAAGCAATTTCTATAAAATGATATTTACTTGGATCTGGTTGTAGTTTAAGCTGTCTGTTTTGCTGTGTTAGTGATCAAGGGAGAGATGGGGTGGGGGTACACAAATAGATGAATAAATAAAATGTTACAGTGTAAGTTTAATCGTTTATGGAGCAGTAAAAACTCTTTATGGAACAGTAATCCCACTTTATGGAAGCCCGGAGGAACGTAAAATACAATAAAAATATATAAAACATAAAGAAAAGCAGGAATGGTAAATAAAAAGGAGGACAGAAGAGACCCCAGATTTGGGAGTGTGGTTCTGGGTAAAGCAGCTCACAGTTCTGCAGAACCGACTTCAATAATCTGTCCTGACTCTGAACTCACTGCAGTAACAGCACTGAGATTCTGCACTCAAACTACAGACACGCAAGTCACAGCAGAACAGAGTCACAGCAGCAGAACAGAGTCACAGCAGCGGAACAGAGTCACAGCAGAACAGAGTCACAGCATCAGAACAGAGTCACAGCAACAAAACAGAGTCACAGCAGAACAGAGTCATAGCAGCAGAATAAAATCACAGTAAGAGAGCAGAGTCACAGCAAGAGAACAGAATCACATCTGAAGAACAGAGTCACAGCTGGAGAACAGAGTCACAGCTGGAGAACAGAGTCACAGCAAGAGAACAGAATCACAGGAAGAGAACAGAGTCATAGCAGCAGAACACAGTCACAGCTGGAGAACAGAGTCACAGTAAGAGAACAGAATCACAGAAAGAGAACAGAGTCATAGCAGCAGAACAGAGTCACAGCTGGAGAACAGAGTCACGGCAAGAGAACAGAATCACAGCTGGAGAACAGAGTCACAGCTGGAAAACAGAATCACAGCTGGAGAACAGAGTCACAGCTGGAGAACAGAGTCACAGCAAGAGAACAGAGTCACAGGTGGAGAATAGAGTCACAGCAGAATAGAGTCACAGCAGAACAGAGTCACAGTTAAAGAACAGAGTCACAGCAAGAGAACAGAATCACAGCTGGAGAACAGAGTCACAGCTGGAGAACAGAGTCACAGCAAGAGAACAGAATCACAGCTGGAGAACAGAGTCACAGCAGCAGAACAGAGTCACAGCTGGAGAACAGAGTCATGGCAAGAGAACAGAGTCACAGCTGGAGAACAGAGTCAAAGCAAGAGAACAGAGTCACAGCAAGAGAACAGAGTCACAGCAGGAGAACAGAGTCACAGCAAGAGAACAGAGTCACAGCAAGAGAACAGAGTCACAGCAGCAGAACAGAGTCACAGAAGGAGAACAGAGTCACAGCAAGAGAACAGAGTCACAGCAAGAGAACAGAGTCACAGCAGCAGAACAGAGTCACAGCAGGAGAACAGAGTCAAAGCAAGAAAACAGAGACACAGCTGAAGAACAGAGACACACTTTATGTACAGTTTCTCTTTTTCTTTTTGTACACACACCGTCTCTCTCTCTCTGTCTCTCTCCCTCTTTCTCTGTCCTTGTATTTCTCGCTCTCTCTCTGTCCCTGTCTTTCTTTCTCTCTGTTCCTGTTTCTCTCTGTCTTTCTCTCTTTCTCTCTCTGTGTCTCTCTCTCTCTGTCCCTGTTTATCTCTCTCTCTCTCTCTCTCTGTCTCTCTCTCCTCTCTCTCTCCCCTCCAGCTCCTTTAAAAAATATCATTAGATCTTACGGTTGACGAAGGTTTGCTCCTCGTGGGACAGGATGCTGCTGAGATGGGCTCCATGCAGACGGCACTCTCTCTCTGCCGCATCCCACGTTCGCCTGTGAGTGAAGAATTTGTAACAGTGGCTCTGAAACTTGTGCCAGCCAAAGTCACAGGTCTCAGTATCTGCGGATCAAACAGACAGGCAAAACATCAAAGCTTCGCACACTTTTTCACAGTGTCAGCACATGGAGTCAATGAGGTTTTAAACCTTATCCCACACCTGAACCTAACCAAAACGATTTTGTTGCTCAGTTTAAATAAAACCAAGCATGTGTCTTCAGTCAAAAATGGCAAAATCAGAACCTTTCTAGTCACAGCAGAGTTAAATTAAATCTGTGTACAGAAATTAAACAAACACCAGATCCGTTCAAGCACCACAAGCGAAAGCTGTCCAGGTCTGCTGATGCTCAGATCTGTTCCCCATTTACTGGTTAGTACTTCAAAAACAAGCAAGGCTTTTGAATACAGTTCAACTGATTCCTGAATGCTGTTCTCACAAAGCCATGTGTATTTTAGACAGTTCATTAATAAAGTTAAATGAATACACATCAGCGTTCAGCCTGTGCAGCTCAGCGACATCCCTCAACATTCAGCCTGCAGTGAATCCCCCGACAGTGTAGCTCTGTGTGTGGCCTTTTAGCGATGGAAAGAAAAGACCATGTAAAGAAACTTCGATTCAATTCACAAAGCTACTCCACTGTGACTATGACAGATTACTCATCCTTTCTGCTGAATGTTCATATTATTACTTACACTGTGTGTGTTCTCCCCCCCCCACACACACACACACATCCTGGAATTAAAATGACTTTGTGTCATAAAGCTATATAAAACAGAAAATCTTACTGAAATAAGGGGTAATCGATATAGTTAGCAAAACTATTCCGAAGTTAAAAACCGTTCAAATTAGTGCTGTGATACCCTGAAGTTCTGGTGCAACAAACTGCCCTCCAAACTCAAATTATTATGGTCTATTTGTGTACAATTTAAATGTAAAGTGACTTCAGTGAATACCAGTTGTGGTGTGACAGAAGAGTATGTTTCTCCTCCTTACTCTTCTCACTGCTATCATTCTGTCGGCGCTGCCAAAGCTGTGCTCCTGTACAACTAATTTCTTAGTTCCATATTCCATAAGGAACATGGAAACATGTGGGACAGCCTTACCACAGTGAAGCATGGTAGTGGTAGCGCCACCTTGTGGGGATGGTTGAAGTGGTAACACTTGCCTGTGAACCTGATGACCACAAAGTTGCAAGTTCACCCCACACACACTTTCTAGCATTGTGTCCTTGAGCAAGACACTTAACCCCCAATTAGCTGATTATTGTAATTTGCTCTAAGTTCCATAAATGTAAACAGAGTTGAGGGCAAGGTGGATGGAGCAAAATGCCGAGCAGTTCTTAAAGAAAGTCTCTATTCAGCAACACACTTCATACTGAGATGGAAATTCACCTTCTAATGAGGCATCAGTCTTAAGTACACCAAGAACCTAAATATCAAAAACCTAAATACTTTCGAAAAACTCAGTCAAAGATCAGACATCAGGCTGAGTGAGAATCCGTGGAACCTCAAAATGAATCCCCTCCAGTATGACTGAATTTAAGCGTTTTTGCCAAAAAGCACAGCCAATTATAGGTCACTGTTTCCCCAGAGATCTCAGTACAGAAAGCAATATCTGGGACACCTAGCCAGCCAATCCAGCAATAAATTAAAATACACAGTACTGTGCTGGTGATTCTGCATATTAAACCAGTTTAATATAAAAATAAAATGGAGTCTGACAGATTAAATATATCATTTCTAATCTTAATTAGCCTTTTGAGTAACTGGGAAGAAAGGACTGGTGTTACATATAAGACAAAACTGTGCCATATTATAACATTTTATTATACAGACTTTATGAAAAATAGGCCATGAGGTCTGTAGATTAAAGCCTGTGTGATGAATGTGTTGTTGAAGCATGCAGAAGTGGATTGAACATCTAGTGACATCTGAAGAACTTGATCAGAGTTTCAAAAGAGAGCTGTTGTACTTTACACACTGGATCATGGCAAAACTAGAAATGAATCCAGAAAGCAATTGGCTCTTATTTTGTTAGTGCTCTCTGACTTTCAGTAAGAGCTTTCCTTTCCATTTTTATTCTATTCCTTTGAAAGTTTGGCAAACATCTCAAAAGTGAAACACACATACACGAGTGTGTGTGCGTGTGTGTGTGTGTGTGTGTGTGTGCGTGTGCGTGTGCGTGCGTGCGTGCGTGCGTGTGTGTGTAGAGTAAGTTGCTGAATAATGAATGCATTATTGTTTGAGAAACTGGAGTTGCTCCACTGAGTATCCAGAGCGACAGCCAAGCTAATCAGCATCTGCAGGGGTTCACCAACCTCCTCAGAATGAAAAATTACATTTTATGAGTTTGCTTACATACAGGAGTGGCCAAAAACACATCACAAAACTACTCCTAAGGACAAGAGAACCTGCAAAGCACAGGTGTGTTTGTCCCCTTACTGGAGTCCCTGTAAATGTTGTTATGAAAAAAATTTGTTATGAGCTGCATTGGCAGGAGTGGAGTGAGTGTGTGTGTGTCGGGGGGCTCTCACTAACACCACACACACAATATACTAACATCACACTAACATCACACACACTACACTAACACCACACTAACAAAACAATAACATCACACACACTACACTAACACCACACTAACATCACATTAACATCACACACACTACACTAACAACACACTAACATCACACACACTACAGTAACAACACACTAACAGCACACTAACATCACACACACTACACTAACACCACACTAACATCACATTAACGTCACACACACTACACTAACAACACACTAACACCACACTAACATCACATTAACATCCCACACACTACACTAACAACACACTAACACCACACTAACATCACACACACCACACTAACATCACATTAACATCACACACACTACACTAACAACAGACTAACATCACATTAACATCACACACACTACACTAACACCACACTAACATCACATTAACATCACACACACTACACTAACAACACA
>JBBPDB010000036.1:10119209-10137067 GCA_037974465.1 Brachypetersius altus | reverse complement strand
GTGAAGCAGGGGGCAGCCAGGAACACGGCGCCCGGGGAGCAGTGTGTGGGACGGTACCTTGCTCAGGGTACCTCAGCAGTGCCTAGCGGTCTTGGGAATCGAACCCAGACTTTCTGGTTGCAGGGTGAATGCCCTAACCACTAGGCTTACTTAATGGAGATGCTGGGGATTGAACCCAGGACCTCATACATGCAAAGCATGCGCTCTACCACTGAGCTACATCCCCATCTGTTCTGGGACTGAAACGATAATTTTGTTTTGATGCAATCATACTACTGTACTATTTAAGGTTTATCTGGTTTGTCTGAGCCTTTTTGGAATTTTGGAACAATGTCCAAAATATCTTGGTCCGCTGAGTTTAAACTTCCAAATTCAATAATTAAGAGGTGTGTCTCAATACTTTTGTTCATATAGTGTACATTACTTTTAAAGTGTAAGTCATTTTTGCTGAAGGTGACTTTTATTTCTGCTTTTTTAATCTCTTTCATGGCCATACATATTTTTACTGTAAGTCTATATTTAGCCGTCGTTTAATGAATGAAAAACATATGTAATCGTCATTTTGCTTATTAATTAATGTCAAGTCATAGTGAACTTTATTGTCATTTCAGTTAAGGAATGTGCAGTTTGATACTTTTTTAACATCCTAACATAATGGTAGTACAGTTCATTTTTAGCACCCAAAAAATGTGCAAATGTTGCATCGTCAGTCACGTGGAAAGCAAGAAATTCGGAATATAATTGTGTGCTTTATATGTGCAAATGATTAGAAGCCGTTTAATGAGGAATACAGAACCTCCGAGACAGTATCCAAGAACAAGTGTCACCTGGATGTGCTTTTGTAGCAGGATGTGTATCATAAAAGAGTGACGTGTAAAGTGCAAGGTGGAAAGTTAAGTCAGTTCACAGTTTAGGTGTGTGTGCGTTGAGGAGTGTGTTGATAGCTTGTGGGAAAAAGCTCACACACAGTCTGGCCAATCAGGCTTTGATGCTGCAATTCGGTTTGCCAGATGGAAGCAGTGTGAAGAGCCCACGTGAGGGGTGTGAGGAGTCACGCACAATGTGGGAGACTTTTCCGATACAGTGCTTGCGGAAGATGTCCTGTAGCGATGAGAGAGACGTCTGTAATAGAAAATTTTAAGCTCTGCTGCACATAATGCACTGAAAATAACTGCACATTATTTGCACCTACACAAGCTTTGACCTACGCGTAACGCCTTTGGAGTGCTCCTGTGGAGCTTGTTTTTAATAAGCCCAGGAAGCCAGCAGTCATGATGACCTTTAACAAGACTGTGTTTCCTTTTTCTACCATTCTGTCAGGCTGCCCTGCGTTCTGGGGGAATTGGAGCCTTTCTTGCAAGAAAATGAAAGTGTTTACAAAAGGTTTCTAGTGGTTTTCCTCACGAATAAAGATTAAACAGTTTTTTTCTATTTTTTTCACGACACGCTCTGATGATGTTACCGGCTGTTTTAACAATCCTCTGCAGGCTCTTCTGGTAGCAGACAGAGATGCAGCTGGCCAGGATGCTCTCCATGGTGCCCCTGTGGAACACTGTGAGGGTAGGCGGAGGGAGGTTTGCTCATTTTTTAAGTCATCTTCATCAGATGTTAAGATGCTGCTGTGCTTTTTTGGTGAGGGAGGAGGTGTTGGTGGTCCAGATCAGGTTCTTTGCTGCCTCATAGAGCCATTGCTGCTGAGTGGTGTGTGGGTGGAGTGAGTCTTTCTAAAGTTGACAATCATTTCTTTAGTTTTGTCCTCATTCAGGGACAGACTGTCCTCACTGCACCAGCCAGCCATTTCCTAACCCTAACGCTAATCCTTACGCGAACCCTAAACCTGCTGAACCTACTTAAGCAATGATGTACATCACTCTGGATAAGAGCATCAGCTAAATGCCATAATCATAAACATCATCTCTTCATTGTGGCTGAGGAACCCCACCAGAGTAGTGTTGTCAGCGAACTTGTGGTTTCAGCTGTACTTGGCAGTGCAGTCATGGGTCAGCAGAGAGACCCTGTAGTGGATTGAGTACGGTGCCCTGAGGAGCTCCTGAACTCCTCTGATGGTGCTAGAAACATCACAGAAGCAGACAGACTGACGCCTCTTGGACAGATAGTCCAGATACACAAAGGTGTGCTTAGTCACAGCTCATTAATTTTGGAGACAATAACTGATGCCTTGTACTCCTCCAGGTTGGTAGAGCTGCCGTGTGCTCAAAACAGTCCTAAAAAGCAGAGATGGCATCTGGGAGCCAGATTTTAATCTGCTTCAGAAACATCATGGCGCATCTGTAGAGCAGTCTGTATGCTGGGATCGGAACGACAAACACGTGGTCTGAGTACTCAAGGTGGGGGCGGGGCTCAGCGTGGTACGCACTATTGATGTTTGTGTACACAGTCCAGCACATGTGCCTTCTTTTTGTCCACATACACAGGGAGAACTGACTTGAGATTTGCATGGTTGAAATGTCCAACAAAAATAAACAGCCCATCTGTGAGTGATAAAGTTTGGCTGGGGTGTGGTTTGTGTTAGCGCTGGGTGAGATGTACACTGTGACTATAAAAACAGTGGTGAATTTCCAAGGTAAATAAAATGATCTAAATGATCTAACAGACACAAGCTACAGCAGCAGTGGAGAGCAACTAGAGACCAGCACAGTGTTCACACACCAGTCAGTGTTGATGTAAAAACAAACACAGTGAGTCTACACTTCTGTCCTAGCAGAACATTAGCATGCTGCTAATCTGGGTAGCCGTGTCTGGGACACTGTCACTGAGCCATGTCAGTTTGCTGAGATTGGATGTAGTTCAGGTTATTGTCCAGGGAGCAAACATTGATGAGATGGATAGATGGGACAGCTGGCTGGTTAACATCAGCTTTTAGCATAGCATGAACTCCTGCCTGCTTGCTGCACTTTAGCTTCCTTGTGCATCACTTGCGCTGTCCTCTTCCTGGCCAGGGGCATCAGACAGCGGTCTGAGGGCCTGGTCCCCACAGCAAGTTGAGGTCGCTGAGCTTTTCCAGCTGTCCATCCACAAGCTAAGCTTTTTGTTAATATCTTATCTGAAGCAGGGTTCAGATAAGATAGTCATAGACATGCTTTCTATCCTGATACACCTGTGAGGAAAGATTTGGTGTGAAAGTTGACTGAAAACTACATTTGCACACCAAAGTGTTGAGCTCAGAATGGCTGCTGTGACAAGGTGAGAGGGAGAGAAAGACTGTGGAGGGTGGTCTGCAATGCAGAACCAAATGTCATTAAGACTTGCAAGAGGGACCGCTGAGCAGAAGTGATTTGATTAGTGCTTTCAGCATAACCTGGAAGTGTGATTGTAGCAAGAGAGAGAATGAGTGTGAGAGAGAGTGAGAGCAAGAGGTGTGATAACTTACTTAATTGCAGTAACAGCACCTAGAGAGTTGATGATTTGTGACATCTTCTGCCATGCTCTGCGCTAACGTTAATAACTGTTAATTAAGTGTAACAGGAATACTGGAAAGAGAGAATATGCACTCTAGCATTATTACAGCAGCTCAGAGAAGTCCCTGCATCTCTCAAGACTGAACTGCAGTTGAGATGGATGGATGGATGGATGGATGGATGGATGGATGGATGGATGGATGGATGATGGATGGATGGATGGATGGATGGATGGATGGATGGACACACAGACAGACAGGTAGATAGATACATTTGTGTTTAAATCATTATTTACTTCATCAAATGAGAGTTTAGTAAAACACCTATGGAGATGTGAAGACTCTACCAGTGGTTTCTGGATTCTCAAGAAAATATACCCCAAACTGATATTTCAAACAATTTTGATCAATTTTCACCAAATTTCAGATTAACAGTGTCGTGGAGAACACATAAGCTTCTTTTGGCAGCAAACGACACTCAGCCAGTCGGTGGAACCACCCCGAGGGACTGCTGGCCGCTGTCTTTATACTTCTGGGTATATGCTCCTATGGTTGTGAAACCAATTGTCCATTCCATCAACTGGGATACTCTGTAGCAGGACAGCCTATAGCCAGATACAGTAAAGGTCCAGGTGTCTTTTTAGGAAAACCGGGCGTTCAAATCTGTTTCATGGGACATGACTATTTAAAGAAATACCCAACAAGGGCAGACATAGAGATTGAACACTATACCATCTTGTAGCATATTCACACTCATGTCATGTATTACATATGCTATCAAAATCCTCTATAATAGCTGTGTGTGTCTGTGAAAGAGTTTCTTCACCACTTTATTTACAGTTTAAGTGTGTCATTCCTAAACACTACACATCCAGTGCCATGTTCCAGAAAAGCCCATCAGACCGGCCTCTTCTTTTCAGCGGCACCTTTTCCTCTCCGCTTGTCCACCAGACATGTGTTAGCTTTGCGTTCCTGCTCTCTCTGTACGGTGTCTGACCCAGAGTTTGGCCCCTGTGACCCCTCACTGATAGGGACTCACCCAGAAGGCTTGAGGCCGAGACAGACGTGGAGAAAGGCCAATAACACCTGCTGCCCAGCACGACAGCAGCCTGCCTGTGAGGATCATTCGCTCACTCTCTGTCTGTCTCTCTGTCTATCTCTGTCTCTCTCTCTCTGTCTCTCTCTATCTCTCTCTGTCTCTATCTATCTCTATTTTTTTCTTTCTCTCTCTATCTCTCTCTCTCTCTCTATCTCTCTCTGTCTCTCTCTCTCTCTGTCTATCTCTCTTGCTCTCTCACTCGCTCACTCTCTTCTCACACACACAAAAAGAAAACAACGAACAACAGCCGCAGGCAACAAACACGAACATTGTCTGTGCCATCGTTTCTCCTTGCTGGAGATCTTTTCACCAAGTAACACCTTCACAAAAAGAGCAATCTGTGACTCGAATATTTGCTGAGGGTTTTTCGAGCTCAGTGTGTTTGAGTGAATCTGTAATTCATAAATATTCAAAACAATTCCTGTCCTGGCCTTTGTAGGAGATGCTATGCCTTTTAAATTCTCTGTTTCTGCTAAAACTTCATCAAAAAAACATGCAAAGCCAACTGCAGTGTGCTCATTTAACATCAACTGAGATGAGAGACGCTCTCCCAGTAGGAGTCCAGCTTCAGAAATACTGAGAGACGCCGAACTCTGAGACTAATCTCAGTTCATGTTACACTAAAACAGTCCCTCTTACATGGCAGGGCATTTCCAGTCGGATGTTGAGTCGGATGCTGGAATGCATAATGAGTTCAATAACAACGAAGAAACAACATTTTCCTCTCCTTGCAGAACCAAAGCAGGACCAGCTGGTTGGACTGGGATCAATTAGATTTCCATCCACGCCTCGACCGCGGCGAACCAGAAGCCCCTCACACAGAAACTGCCCTCGTTAATGGGAACACGGCCCCTCCGGTCTGACACTCCTTCTGGGTTTTCAGGAATAATTGCGTATCAAAGACAAACAATTGTCAGAGCTTGGACCATTATACTATGCTTTAATTGCTAACAGCTGCACATCTCAGTAAAGAAAAACAACTGAATGTGCTTTTCAGGAAACACCATTTAAACGTTTGAATGTTTAGTATGCGAGGCACTGATCTCATTTACTTTCTTTATGTTCGTTCTTCATTCAGAAGCTGTGAAAGAGGGGAATGAACAGGGACCGGGACTAATATGTTGGACCCAAAACAAATAAACAACAATAATTGTATTAATTCCATTAAATGTTGTATATTCCTTCTGTGTTTGTAAATGAAAAATATGCCTGTTGTAGATCAGATAGTATAGAAAAAGAAGAGACGTACAGAATTAATCAAATCCACAGTGCTGTACAAGCAAGCATGTTTAGACTCCTTCCTGATCTAAAGGTGTGAGAAAGGCTGTAAAAAAGCATGTAAATTATCAAACAATTTATTATATCTAAATTAGGACTTGCCCCTTTTTCAGGGTAACATTTCTGAGACTTCCCTCACAGCTCAGCCGAGGTTTTTATTAAGGTTTAGGTATGGAATGGTACTGGCCACAAAAAATAATTCTAAAATATTGCCCTCCTTACGCTCATGGAACCCAAAAGAGACAGAAGACGGCCTTGCCCTGCCCGGCCACTGGAAAACCAAAAGGAGCAAACAGAATTCCTAGTAATCCATATTTCTAAACGAACTAGTCACAGCAAAATGAAATGGAACCAATACTTAATTCCTTCTATTAGAGCTTGTTAGGGGCCGGGGTGAGTGAGAGAACAGAATTCACTTTCTTTAAAAGTCTCTGGAACAGATGGAGCACAATTAATTGCAGCATCAGACTCCCCAGTAGACACGGTGCGCTTGTGTTACAGACGACTGTGTGCAAATTAATGATTTTTGAACATGGTTGAAACCATTCATTTCTTAAGCTACACACGCACACACACACACACACACATATATATATATATATATATGGGCATTAACACAAACGTTGACTAGTCAACTACAGAGGCACGATGGCCCCTGAGAGAAGTTGACTAGTCGTGTGTCTTTTCCTCTCTCTGCCCTCGCTTGTGTACGCAATGCAATCTCTGCCTGTGATTGGCTGACACTGACACGCATTTATTATAGTCCCTACATAAAAGAGGCGGTACTGTTGGTGCGAGAGGAATCTAAACACGACCACAACAAGACAAGAGACACGGCAGCAGAGAAGACAGACACACATCACTCTAGACACACAAACAGCACAGAGACCTGAAGAACCTGCAAGTCGGTGTTTAAGTACAGTAACAGAACCGGCCCTCTGCATCTGAAACGGCTCCGCTAGCTGACATGGCTAACGCTAGCACTGCAGGGAGTCGTCCTGCCGCGGCTTAAACTGTTCCCACTGTCAGTTCCACACTTAAATTTTCCTTTAAAATGATGCTTTATTTGGAAGAGACAGGCAAAAACCTGCTCATTGATTATAATGATCAAATACGTGCTTTAAAGCAAAACATTCAAAAACTACAGTGTAAATGGTGATTAGCCAAGCTGGAATCTTTCCACTCCGCCTGGAAGGAAAGCCTCAGAGATTACAGCAGCACACTCAGCCTATCTATCATCTCACACTGAATATAACAAAAATAATTCCACGTTTCTATTCTGTACAACGTCTAACTAACTAACAACCAAGGAGGGGAAGAATTTCTGGCACCTGCAAACTACAGACTTTATGGACTAACAATAAAACAAAAGTCATGACGTCTGCGGCCTCATACAATAGACACTATTCGACATTTAGCTGCAGTGGAGGTGCTGCCATGCCTTAATCCATTTCAACAAGCAGCGTGTATCATTAACTCTTGGGTAACTGGGGTTTTCCTGCATTAAACTCATTTCTCCAGGACTTTTATCTGTATTCATAATTGCTGGTGTTTCAAGCAAATGTGTAAAATTGTTTGATTTGAGGATCTTTGAAGACACTTGCAAAGTCATTTCTTTTTGATGTGTAGAAGCTCGTGTTTTTTTTACAGGAAATAGAACAATGTTTCATAATTTTCCCCATCATTTGCCTAATAAGCACTCTGTATACACGGTGTATTTGGAACAGAATATTTTCTGGAGAGTTTGATCTTGGCTTTATATTTTATACTGCTCTTGTATTTGTGTCTCTGTGCAGTCGTGGCATTGACAGTTTCCTCTGGGATCAATATAGTTTTCTGATTCAGATTAAAATTCTTGTCTCTCACTTTCTTCTTCCTACTCTTTCCTCTTGTATGATCTTGTCTCTCTCCTCTACTTTCATCACTCCACATTCCTGTTTGCCTCTGTCTCTCTGTTTCTCTCCCCTACATCCCATCCTCCTACCTTCTTCCAGGACTCTCTGTGTTCTGGGTTTGCTTTAATGAGTAGCTGGAAACTTTTAATCACTGTGGCTGTGGAGGGAGCAGCGGAAAAGGCGAAGGGTGTTAACGACTGAACGGAGGGCTGTTTGTATCCATCAGTCTGCAATCACTCTTTATATTAATATAGCATATACGCATATACGCACTCTTTTGTATGCACACACAGTCAAGAACAATTATTTCTACATCTAAAGATTGTTCTGTCACCACATTATTACACTACAATAAAATTATGACCGTGTTCTCGTGATAGAGTTTCTCTGTCCCACATCGTATCAAAGATTCATAACAATAACATGGCAAAATATTACAGAACTGTAATGCACCTATAAAGAACAAAAGAGGAAGAGGAATAGCTTTAACACCCACTCTTCCATTAGAGAATACCGCTGCTATGGGTGGTAAATATAAGGTAAACTAGTTGTTGTCACTCTCACTGCTCTTTTATGGATAATCAGTAACAAAATATTTCTAAATGTTAGCAGATTATAATTATTACCTCTGTAATAACTTCATATGAGCTTAAACATCCAAATGTGTTTCTTGCTTGGAATAAATTCAGTGTTCTTCACTTCCTAAGCTCCGATCTAAGCTTTCAGCCAAAGTGAAACACAGTGTAACGCAAAACAACTGATTTGTTTTTTCAATGGCAACGACTAAATCGCATTTCTTCCAGACAGCACACATCCATTCAGGCTGTTCCAGCGACAGCAATGACATTTTTATGTCTTTTAATTTATTTGTATGTGATTCTGAGTTGGCAAATATATATATATTAGGGCTGTTAAAAATATCGCGTTAACTATTTACGTTAATTTATTTTTTATAACGCTTTAAAATAAATTGATTGCGCGATTAATTTGAAAATGAATCGCCCCTCTGCATTGCAGTACCACACAATCAGTGGGGGCAGTATTGCGCTATGTCGGCGACCAGCATGCCAGAAGAAGAAGCCACTTCATGTGGCCAATGCTGCTGCTGGGTCTAGCTTGCAATGGAAGATAAACATACGCTTATTTGGACCAGACAAGGGAAATATGTGTGCTTTTCAAAAGTGAATTCAATATTATATATTGGGTTGACATAGAATTGTGATTCATCGTGATAAAGTTTTTCCAAATTTGCGATTAACTATTTCATTTTAATTAATCGCTTTACCGCACAAATATATATAATTACGTATGTTGTGTTAATTGAATTAATTAGTGTTCTTTAGATTTGTGAGGAAAACATCCCACCAAGATCCGTTCATCTTTGCAGCCAACCTCAGCACCCAGGAGATTCAAAAAGTGAGCTAAAGCTCTAACAAAGTGTTTCTGTGCAGTAGTCTGGACTAAGTGTAGTCTCAGTGGAGTGATTATATGGTACAAACTGTTAACTGCCCGAGGCTTTCTGTCTGAATAATGATGAAAATGTGTTTGATCATATCTTTGAGGAACAGGTACCTGACACCTGATGGCTTCCGTGTTCACCTCCAGGAAGGTCAAAATGCCCAATCAGACACTGCAGGCAGTCACACCACAACGAATAAGAGTGAAAAAATGAGACAAAACACAACTGAACAAAAACTGAACATATTTGAATGTGATCAGTGCAATAATGATGAAGGCAAAGTGCCTGTTAATTCTCTTCTGAATGGCTTTGATTGTAATTTTGATTGCAGCTGCCGTTTTTATGTCGGTAACTGAACCGTAAATTAGTCTAATAACATTAATTTCATTCTGTGTGAGGCATTTTTTCTATAGACTTTATTTTTATACAAAACTGTGACACAAACCACCCCTTCCCAAAATTGCACATACATTTAGACATAATTAGGTGTGAGCTCACCCCCCCTACCCTGCAAATGAAGTGATAACCTCACTGGGACAACTGGGTGATTAAAGTAAAATTATACCACAGAAAAAGATAGGGACAGGCTGTCTGAATGTAAAAGTGATAAAAAAAAGAACGAACATGATTAAGTGAGTGTAAATGAGAAATTATGCAAGGTTTAATGTAATTGTTATCAGGTTTAAAGCATTTGGAAGACTTTCTTCTCCAGAGTTATGCGAATGGGTGCTTGATAATCTACAAAGAAAACATGTTCCTCACACTATTGAACCCAGTTGAGCTAAGATTCTACCAGATTTGAAGTTAATTCTCTATCAGGGATTTTACACAGACACAAAATACATTTTTTGCTAGTTTTTGATAGCTATGTTAGTTTGAGGCATGAATGTATAATTATTATCCTAATTTATTATCCTAAGAGGTGGGTTATCATCCTAAAGCTTGAGCTTGGTTGGATCGCAGATGTTGATTTAAGTACAGGTTTGAAGAACAGTTGTGGACGACTTGAGTACTGACGTACTTCACTCTGGATACGAGCGTCTGCTAAATGCCGTAAATGTAAATGAAAATGCAAATACAAATGTAGCGATAATGAAAATGTAAACCTAAACATAACGTAAACATAATGTAAACATAAATGTAAATGTAAATATAAATATAAATGTAAATGTAAATATAAATGTAAAGGTAAATGTGAATGTAAATGTAGGTGAATGCTCACGGAACAGGTGCGTCTTCAGTTGTTGTTTACAGAGATGTGACCCATGGTTTGATCATTGCTGATGGGTAAGAAGGGCTTTGTAGACAAGTATTATGTAACATTTTAAACCTAACACGAGCTGCCTTTGGAAGCCAGTGAAAGGTTCGTAGTAGTGGCGTGTAAGTAGTGGTGCATTTTGCAGAGGTCTGGTGACCCTCACAGGAAGACCATCCAGAAGTGCTTCGTAACTGTCCAGTCTTAGAATAACTAGTGACTGGAAGAGCGAAGTGTCAGTGGTGAGTAATGGATAGATTCTAAATAAGGTACAAAGAGAAGATCCGAGCATGTGTGTGTATGTGACAGGATCAGGTGGGGTTGTGTCAGGAGCTGAAGAGCATCATCAGGGGAAGTAAATGGTGGTCAGCAGGTTGAGGATGGACGAGGAGGGCGGTGATAAATGGAAGAAAACCTTTATCCATTGAAGAAGTTGATGAAATCCTAAGAGGAGAGGGAATAGGAAGCAGGAGTAGAAGAAGCTATGAGATGCAGATTCTTCTAGCTTGGCTTTGAAGAAGGAATATTTGGCAGCACATATCACAGTAGCAATCGTGGGCCGAGGGGAACATATGAGAGGGAAGGAGACTTCAAATTTGATTTCCTCCATCTTTTTTTTAACTACGCTCAACTGTCTTCAGTTGCTGCAAAGAGAAGATAAGATCAGATACCCACGTTGAAAGAGGTGAACTGAGCGTTGATCTATCAGACAGTGGACAAAGTTGGTTGAGTGTGGAGTGGAGGGAAGAGTGTAGGGAGTTGGTAGCCTCAGGGAGGATAGAATGGGTCTAAAGAGAAAATGTGAACAACAGAAACAGATTGTTGGAAGGGTGGAAAAGGGTAAACATGACTTTGAGTGCAGGCCTGGTTCTGATGGCAACAAGGCCAACGGTGTTACTGGCATTAAGAGATTTACTGAGGTACAAGGTAAACGATGATAAAAGCATGAGGATTTCATTCATGAGACTGAAGTCCTCGAAAAGAATGACAGCAGAGTTATCATCAAAGGATGATGCTCTTCAAAGAACAAAGGTTCAAAGGTTCCTTCGGGTGAGGCATGAAGCACCATTTGTGGGAGAGAAGCAGAGTGGATTGTGACAAAGCAGGAGAGAAGAAGAGAAAGCCTCTGTAGTGAAGAGATGACAGTATTACGTGCTCAAGCATAATTGTCCAAAAAAACGCTTGGGAAGAAAAACATCACTCTTACCTAATTGAGGGTATTAGTTTGAACGGCATTTTATTTCTCAAAATACAGGAATATTAAAGCATTATTAGCCTTTACAAATTATACCCAAATAAAAGTAAATGTGATGGACGTGTGTGGAGATCGTGAACGTCTGCAGAAGACATGATGAGGTGGTGTACAAGGAAAGGCCTGGTCCTTCCCACAGTCCTCCTCATTAGCGGCTCATGATGGCAGGCAAATCACTGCTACTGCCATATCTGACACACACTCACACATTCTCTCTTTCCCTCATTAGCAGCAAGCAGCACTGTGGAGAGAGACGACTGAACATCAGCCTGCTATTCCTAGCTTACACACATGCAGACAAAGAAATAAAGATACATTTTAAACTAAAAAAATTAAATGAAAACTGGAGAGCAGGTGGAGTAATATGGAAAGAACATGAGACCTGTATTCACTCATTCACCCATTTTCTGTAGCTGCTTAATTTTTACTAGGGTCAGGGTACCCAGAGTCTATCTCGGGGTCTACGGGCACAGGCAGGGACTCGCCTTGGGTGGGGCATCAGACATACACACACACACACACACACACACACACAAACACAAACAACACTCGCTCACACATTCACTCACCTACAGTCAATTCAGAATCCCCAGTTCTCCTGACTGCATATCTTTATACTGTGGGAGGAACCCAGAGACCCAGAGGAAACACACACCATCACCAGGAGAACACACACACACACACACACACACACACACACACACATGACCCGGATTCAAAACCCACCGCTGGAGGTGTGAGACAACAGTGCTACACACCTCACCACCGCATGCACTCATTCTTCACTCTTTTTCTTCAGTCCTGTTGGTTAGGGTTAGGGTCACCTTCCTTTTAATGAATCTTCGAAGACGATGTGTCACTCTGACTGAATCATAGACCCTGGACAGGTTTAGGAACAGATCTCTGAACGCTCTGTATACACCGATGGACAGATAGCGGGATACATACAGATAGACTGTTTAGACTGTATTAGTGAGAACCATGTAGACAGGTGTGTGTTTTTATAGGATGATAAAAAGGAGTTTGAATTTTGTATTCAGTTTTATTATATACACTCTTGAACAAAAGTTGAAATAGTTATCTGAGAAAATGATCATCTAAGTCGATTATTGGCTTTTATATCACTTTGTTCCAATATCCAAACCTGTGAAGAGTGACAGCTTTCATTCAGTACATAGTGTGGCAAATCAATGCTTAGCTAAATTAAATGAGAGGCCAGAAGTCAGAAACCAAACGTATGTTATTGTGGCTGCATGTTTCTAACCAGTATATTGTTATTGTAACCAGGTCCAGGTACTTTGTGTTCATGTTTATTTCACCCCATTTACTGGCTTTTCTCAAGTGCTCTAGGTCAGTGGTCCCCAAACCCCGTGCCGCGGACCGGTACCGGGCCGTGGGTCATGTGGTACCGGTCCGCGAGCTGCACAGAAAATCCCGTGGATGTTCCCCGTGTTCTGTTGTCGGCTCGTTGTTATGAAAAGGCTGTTAATAAAACCGTGAGTACACACTGGATTTACGTTTATTAGTATATTTTAATCATACCCCATTAATATATTTTTTTAAAATATCCCCATTTTTATGTGTATCATTTATTTGTATAAATACGTACATTTATCTGCCACTCCTTAAAGGCCGGACCGTGAACATAGTTTCTGATATTAAACCGGTCCGTGATGAAATAAAGGTTGGGGACCACTGCTCTAGGTGACTTGATTTACAGCATCTGGCTTGTGTAGAAATGTACTGTCATCCGCATTACAGCAGTTACATTATGTCACATTATGTCTAGTCACTAAATATGATTATCAAGACATTTATAGTTTGATGTAGCAAATCCGATGGTATTATGGTGTACGTCATAGACACCAACCAGCCATAACACTAAACCCAGCTCTCGAATATTGTGTACGCCTCCTTTGTGCCACCAAAACAGCTCTGACCCACTGGGGCATGGACTCCACAAGACCTGCTGTGGGATCTAGCACCAACACAATCTTTTTCAGGGGGTGTGGCCTTCAGGAACTAGGGCAGACCCACACTGTGCACTGCTTGTCTGGCTGTGTATCATACAGCAGGACATTATCATGTTAGTAGTGTCTAGTCATGAACCTTCACATATTTCTGACCACTTAGCTTTAAACGTGACGAAGCTGTATGAAACAGGATAACTGCCTTTACTGTGTGCTTTTACTGCTGATGGTTCCACTTCACTGCAGAAATCAGGGTGCAGCATACCTTCACACAGCTATTCACTAGAGTAGCTCACAATAACAATGAAGAAAATCATCTACAGGATGAAGTTACAGGTTTCTTGTGTGATTATGGCTTAATGTTTGTATTCAAAATTCAGTATCGATTAAGTAACAGACACAGGCAGTAACAGACACAGGCAGTAACAGACACAGGCAGTAACAGACACAGGCAGTCTGACAGTTTTCATGACCAGGTTAATGTAATAGAACTGAATTGATTTTGCCTATAAAAATGAGTCTTTTTGCCCCTCTTTGGTCTCCCCCAGTCACTCAGTGTAGTGCTAGCTAGTGTAGGTGCCTGAAAAATGGTCAGTTTTTGCCTCACTGAGCAGTATGATGATGCTGCATTAAGTGCAGTTTGAAAAAGGGCTCGGAATGCTAGCCTTCACCCTCCGAGTGTTAGTGGAACCATGTGATTAGTGCAGTCCTACAGACCAGGTGGAGCTAAACACGACTAAACGGAGGAGACAATTAGGGGAAAAAAGTACTTTAGTAATTTCAAAAGTAATTTGACTATTTCATAATTAACCTATATTTACAATATATTTTTTCTCCATTACTACACTTTTTTCTTTCTAAGCCAATGCAAATGATTTTTCACTTTTTACCTTTGTACTTTTTTTTGCCTTAGTTCAGTTCCCCACTACATTAATCTCCTTATCCTTTGAACCTTTTCACAGATGATGCCAAATGCAATTTGTATTCCGTAGCCAAGCAAAGAGCTCTAAACTGATTATGCCAATATGAACCGTGGCAATCCTGGATATTGTTGGGCCTGAAAAGGCATTGAAGCCCGTGAAAGAGGTTCCCATGTGCAGTCCGAGTTCCATGACACAATGTTGCATCTGTTTTGCAAGGGAGAAATTAAGCGTGTGAGAGTCTACGCAAAGCCCTCATTTTCCACTTAATCAAATCTCTCCCTAATCAAATTAGCGCCCATAATTCCACTGGATCCATGACACAAAAACGACATTATATAGTTCTCTGGAGCTGAAAAGAGGAGAACCAGTGTGGTGTCTCTTCTTCAATGAACAGACTTCAATAGAGGGGGGATTGAAGAGCGAGTCCAGAGGCCTGATGGGTGCGCAGGGAGGGGTGGGTTCTCCACCAACCAGCCTTTAAAAGCTCCGAGTTGGGGGCAGTGCTCTGGGCAGGATTCCAGTAAAGGGACAGGACCAGGGCTGTGCATGCAAAGGTTGTCAATGATAGAAAAGCCCAATGTTGGTGGTAAACTCTGGCAGTGTTTAAGTTCCCAGCTCATTAAAAGGCCTGGCTCAGTGGCCGCCTCTTGGGAGCAACCAAGCTTGTGCTAATGAGGCACTTGTTTAATTTTCTTTCAAAGGGTCAGACATCTGTGACAAACCCTTTCCCTCTCCCTCCCCTCACCCTCACCCTTTCCTGGGCCTCTTTCAGCAATCGGACACACACAAAACTGATCTAACAAAGAGGCCTTCGGCCCCTCTCTGGTTTGATGAAGTGTTTTCCACTGAATAAAGCAGATAATGCATTTGGAGCAGAGCTGAAAAATTGACATTAACTCCCATCCTACAGCACAGTTCAAGCTCATCACCAGAATTCCATGGGGCTCCGAAGTGAATGAAGAGCTGCTCTTAATTAACCCCTCTTTTCAACTGATTTCCCTCTGAGGGATGATGGATGTGTCTTAAGCATGTAAGGTTGCAGATCTATCCTTTCTTGTATTTCGAGACTGCATCTCTAGGTAGAATTTGTGATTAGGGCTCTTATTTTTGTGGATACAGCTGTGTACTGCTTTTAAATGTTGTGCCCATTGCATTTAACTGACTTGTACATGTGGCTAAACATCTTTTGATTTCTAGCATCTGTGGCAATGTGTGTATTTATTTATTGAATTTTCTGTATGAAATAGCAAGTCAACTGCATTGCAAATTCCACTCAGTAATCTTCCATGATAAACGAATACAGCTTGAATGGTATTGTGAGATTGGATAATAAAGATTTTCATATCTCCACCCAGATGCTGACAGATGTTACAATGCATAACACGACTGACTCAGGACTGCTCAGCTTAAACACATCATCTAATCTGCAGATGACATGATGGTGGTGAGTCTCATCAGAAACTATCTCCGCCTAGGAGGAAGACCGGACTGCTGTAAAGACAATAATCTCTCTCTTAGTGTCGATGAGACAGAAGAGATGATGATAGAGTCCAGCCCTGCTGACCCACCTCTTATCCTCAGCAGCGCTCCTGTACAGAAAGTTAAAACTAGTTCCTGGGTGTCCATATCATGGAAGACCTCTTCTCAACTCCACCTCCATTACCAAGACGGCTCTGCAGGATCTGTACTTTCTACAGAGACTGAAGAGAACGAGAGCTCCCCCACCAATCCTCACCATGTTCTACATGAGCCACATCGAAAGTCTCCTCTACTTTTGCATCACAGTCTGGTACGGGAACTGCACTGGTTCAGACTGCAGGGGAGAGTGAAAGCCTCTGAGAATGTTATCGGTGTGTGTCTCTGCCCCCCTGAAGGACATTCACCAAACCTGCTGCTGTAATGGAGCCAGTAACATTGTGAAGGACTGTTCCCACCCACCACACCGCACTTACTCTTCTCCCTTCTACCGTCTGGCAAACAGAACGTTCTGGTTCTGCACGCCCTGAATGTACGAAAATCTCTAGTCCCTAGTTAATCAGCACATTTCCACAAACTACCTCACTTTCTACTGTTTATACTTCGTACTACACTCTATACTTTCAATTACTACCTGCACTTTACTATAACTCTGTTTCCTGCCAATACAGGCAATTACTTATACTGTTCTGTCATTTCTTGCACTTAGCTCAATGGTGTTATCTTAACTTATCTTACCTCGTAATTCATTTTTTTGCATTTAGTCATGGTTCTAATCCTAATCCTTTTTCTCTCTATGTCTGGTCTAGAATTATATAAATTCAAACCAGCAATGACCATATCCCATCCAGTCACTGCTAGTTATTCTGTAATGTGCCCCCAACCTGTTATTATGAGGTCTGTCAAAAGCCATTTTGCATGTTGAGTCCCTCCTATTGTGCTTGGAATGCAAACACGTTATTCTGCAACCGCCTCCAATCTCATCAAAGAGGAGGTGTGAATTTGTGTATGCTGGATGGATACCAAAAGAAGGCAGCCACCACAGGAAATGGAGAGTCTGTATAGACATTGCATAGAAAACACAGCTTCTACAAAATAACATAAATGTGATCAATGCGAAAAATAACTTATGATACAGTTTAGGTGAAAAGTCAGATGCGTAGCTCCTACATCAGCTGGCGTGTGCTTATTATTGTGCTGGTCCTGTCAAAAGTGGTGTCCAAAACAAAGAGAGGTGGAGTGGCCTGGGACCCTTAAGATTAATCAGAACTAAAGGCTATGTTTTTACAGCTGCATACAGAGAACCATCTGTTCATCTTTACAGGCTCCATTCGGCAATAGCTTCATTAGAAAAACAAAAAGACAAGAACGTTGATGGTCCTGCCACATGGCACCCTCAGAAATTCCAATCAAACAACCGAATTCTCTCTAAGTATCGAATATATCTGAGAGAGATCTGGTGATGAGGGATAGCTGCCAATCAGTGGAGATGGGGTATGGGTTCCTAAGGAGTAAAACTCAAAGAACATCAGGCAGTTCTGCATCATCCCACAGCTTAGTGTAGTAATCCTGGATTACTATAACAGCATTACGTCTGGGTCCAAAACATCAAGCCAGCATCTGGAAGAAATGGGAAGTTTCTGGCTGTAAGATTAAGGCTGTAGCATTTTTATTTTATTTTTTTTATTTTTTGTGAAAGTGAAAATCTGGTCATACATGAACACACCACAGCACACAGTGTGAACAGCGCGAAATACTTCTGCATTTAACCCATTCACCAAGTGAAGCAGGGGGCAGCTACGAACACAGCGCCCGGGGAGCAGTGTGTGGGGA
>JBBPDB010000036.1:10087320-10098406 GCA_037974465.1 Brachypetersius altus | reverse complement strand
TGGTGTTCAGGGGCGGACTGGCGATCTGTGCGTTCTGCAAAAAGGCCCAAGATGCGGCCGAGATGCGAAAACCCAACGTGGTAAAGAGAGTCCCAGTCCGCCTCTGCGCATGTTACTGCGGTGAAAGCACCGACTTTCAAAATTTTTAAAAAAACCTGCGTTAACGCGCGATAAAATAATTATCGGCGTTAAGTAAATAATGCGTTAACGCAATAATAACGCGTTAACTTTCCCAGCCCTAGTTAAAAGTAAAGAAAAGTAAAGCAGACCCTTATAGTCACACACGAACTCAGCACAGGACAATGTGAACTTCTTCCTCTGTGTTTAACCCATTTAACACATTCATCAAGTGATGCAAGGGGCTGCCGCCAAGGGGGCGCCAGAGAGCAGAGTGTGGGGATGGTACCTTACTGCTGGGGTTTAAACCCACAACCTTCTGGTTGCAGGGCCAACTCCCCAACCACTAGGCCACCAGCCACCCCAAATAACTAGTATCAGAGTAGCCCCTGTGTGAAAAGCTAGCTGGTATTTACAAATGAAGATTATGTTTACATTTACAGCTTTTATCAGACGCTTTTATCCAAAGCGACTCCCATGCACTGCCTCCACGGAAACACGGGGTTAAGGGGACCCAGTGGTGGTGCTGAAGGTAGGATTTGAACTCAAGACCTCTTGGTCCAGAGGTAGGTATCCTGCCCACTACACCTCCACCACCCCTGAACACACGTCTCAAAATCGCACTAGTTTTAAATACTTCTGCCCCCCGAATGCGTCTGATATGTAAACGTTTAACTGAACAGCTGAAGCCCAGCTGCTCCTGTGCTGTGTGTCGCAACAGATGCAGCAATTCCAGCCTAAACGTCAAATACAAGCTTCTGTGAACCAGAGCGTAGCAAACTAGAATGATCTATTTATTTATCATCATTAATATTTCAGCCAGTGGTGGCAGAAGCAAGGCAGCAATTAGTGTTTCCCTCGTTATCCATGGCCAGAATTCACTGAACAGACTCCACTAATGGACCTGGCTTCACGGGAAATACTGCGATACTGATATATTTGAGCTATAACCAGCTACAATTTAGATTTTTCCTATTTTCCATAATAATCAATGTCCTTTCGAGAGGTTTTTCTGATGAAATACACAGTGGTTTAGGTGAACTGAATGTACAGCAAGGTGACAAAAATGCTTTCCTTGAATTTCTAGCAGATATTAAAGTTTATTTAAGACATTTACGCATTTCCACATCATCTCCTCAGGCCACAAGCAAACACAGAGAAGACGAGCAGCGAGTAAAGCTCATAATGATTCAGTTTAAACTCTTCATGTCTTCAAGCCATTCATAATTAATGCACGGCTAATTAAGACATTTTCCAAGTTATTAAGAAGATGCTTAATTTTAATGAAATACAAACGCAGACTTTCATAGACTGTCTAATGCAGGATGTTCGCCGTCTCTGTTAGAATTAGAAATTAGTGTTAATCTCGTGTGTCGTGTGACGTAGACAATGTAAATATTGACATCTTCCTACCTTTCCCTCCGGGTCACTCTCGCTGTCACACTGTAAGGAAAAGAGAAAAGCAGCGTTAGATCAGCGTCTAGAATTTACCACAGTGTTACTAAATACCTAAACAACAGAACATCAGAATTCACACTTTATCCATCCGAGATCAGGTTATCCTGGCCTATCCTGAACATAACCTAAAACAAAAACCAACCACATTCAACCATCAGCCAAGAATACAGGGATTCTGCTTCAACCGTTTGTTGTTCATTACACTGGATCACAAAAAATAATTTCTTTCTGCTACTTTGTCTAATCTGTGTGTCCTCTGCTACATCCAGGGAGCTGAGTTCAAATCTGAAGACACATTTGGTCTCACGCCAGGATCTGAAGTCATTCAGCATCAGAACCCCATCAGAATCCCGTCAGATTCCCATCAGATCCCCATCAGAACCCCATCAGAACCCCGTCAGATTCCCACCAGAAGCCCATCTGATCCCCATCAGATTCCCATTAGAACCCCATCTGATCCCCAACAGAACCCCAACAGAACCCCACCAGAACCCCAACAGAACCCCTCCTGAAATCCAGAAATGTTAGTCCTACAGAAACAGCTCAGCTTTCCTCTTCCCCTGAAGCAGGTATGAACTTTTCTCCTGATCTCTGATTTTACACCTGAAACCTTTTCCGGGTCGTGATCACACGCCGTCTGCACTTAAACTGACCTGAGATCAGGCCTGAACTCTAACAGCACTGAATTCAACCAGGAAATGGATTTCAAACCAGACAGCAGCGAACACACGCCTGACACACACAGCTGTTACTGTACTGGTTGCATCAAAATACCAAATTACTGCAGAACAACATGACGCCTGTAACTTAAAATCTGGACGCGCTACAAAACTTTTATAAGATTTGGTTTCTGCTCAAGCGATTTACTGCAATGTTTTACTTCCAGTACCGAGATCTTACTGTTACTGAAGCACCAACTTTAAAGTGTTTTCCTTCGTATCTGTACATATTAATGAGGAACTAAAGACATGCTCAACCTCAAACAAACAAACTACACTCACCGCTGCCCTCTACAGGCAGCAGTTAGAGGCTAGCACTGTGACTTCTTTAAATAAATACGTTTTTGTTTTTCTTTTATTTACATGTATCCCTCTCGTGTTCACATTCTGTTTGTGTTTCACATTCTTGGAAAATAACTCTAATAATTAATCATGATAAAGTCACGGTGCGATTATTGTGGCGATCCTAGCACACAAGAATCCAAACACCAATCATGTCCACATTTACCTACAAAAAAACAAACGAGGCCGAAACAGCAGAGTCAGGAAAACACGTCTGACAATCACCACACGAAAATCCTGGAGTTCCGCTTTGCTCTCCAGTTTCAATTTCAAGGTCCGCTTGGTTCTCTGTCTGGTAATTAGTGGGGTGCCCAGCGGCCTGTTGGCCAGAAAGGCTGCGTATGGCCCTGGGGTGGACTGAATGAGTGACAGCTGCGGATGCTGGGCCGAGCCGAAGCCTGGCACAGACCCACCAAACCCAGCAGGAATCCAGGATAAGAGGGGAGAGGAGGAGCCGAGAAAGAAAGAGAGGCAATTTTTCTGGTCCTCTATTCCCCAGAGCGAGCGCAGCAGGGCCCTGTGAACTCAGCAGGGAAGAACAGCCATGTAGCTCTGGACCAGAGGACCATCTGAGGGCCTTCATTGAGAACCGAGGCAATAAAACCTCATACAACTCTTCTATTATACAACAGCCATAAACAGACTCTTTAACAACAGACTATAGATTTCGCAATTCAACTCTGTACCAATGTTCATATGCTGCATGTAGAAAGAAATCCAGACTACTCGGTTAACCTTGTACTTCATGAACCTCAGTTCCTCTGCAGAGAGAAGGCAGGCGGGTGGCGAGTTCAAATGAAAGAGCAAATGTTTATTTTTTCCTTCACGGAGATCCAAAGAAAGAATCTGCAGCTCCTCCGTCCCTCTGTCCCTCTCACCAACTGCTTTGAATTCTGAGGAACAAGCGCCGTGGAGCGGCTCGCCCTTCCCGGCGAGGCAAATGGAACGTGCTAATGGAACTCATTGCATTACCCGATGCAAAAGTGCCATAGCTCATTACTTTAGGATAAAAGGATATCACTGAGGACGGGGAGCAGAATTGACTTTCTGTGCCACGACTTGATGATGATTTAATCAACTGCTCTCTTTTCACTTCTCATCGCCGCGCCTGTCGCTTACGCAGGTGCTGCTAAACGAGCCTCTCACACGCCGCTGATGAGAAAAAGGAAAGAAATTGGCATCATTACTTTCTCTTTCTCCGTCTTTCTTCTTATTCCCTTCCCAAGAATAGAGCATGAACGTTTTCTTATAAGAGCGCAGAGAAAACCAGGAGAGAGAGAGAGAGAGAGAGAGAGAGAGAGAGAGAGAGACATAAAGAGAGAGTGTTCACATATGACAAATACACTCTTATACAAACCACGTAATTGTTCTAATTATAGTATATATATATTTTTTTATATATAATTATATTGTTATAATATATAAACCTTTTTTGCCCCTAATTTTGCTGATCAGTAATTTCTTTCCATTACTTCTTTGCAATAAAGTGACTATTTTACACAGGAATTGAGTAAATAAAATGAAGATCTAATGTTCATTCACCTGTTTCTCTCTCTCTCTTTCTCTCTCTCTCTCTCTCTCTGTCTCTCTCTCTCTCTCTCTTTCATCGTGAATGTATTTCCGTGTTTAAACTGACGTCCCTCGTGTGAGAGAGCATGTTCAGTGGGATATTACAGCAGCGGAACAGTTAAACTGAATTATCTCGGACAGATGGTTATCAGATCATCAGTGTTAGAGGTATGAATAATAACCCGGCGATGCATGCCCCCCCGCAGTGTGTTTTAAAGATATGTCAGATGACACATCAGAGGCCTGACATAATGATAAGTGACGAGAAACCGCAGTCAGACGTCAGTTTGCGGTGTTTCATTTATGGTCTGTTTACCCCCGTGTTCTAATTGGCGATGTCAGCGGCTGCTGGAGTAATTGACAGTGATCGGAGGCTGCAGAACGCGGCCGGGCGGGTCCTTCTAAAGGTTCCACGCAGGAAGAAAAGCTGAACGTCTAACTGCCTCCCTCTCTATCCTCCAGCCCCCTCAAGCCGCTCATCTCAGTCTTCCTGCCTGTCTGCTCCCTCCCTCCGCAACTCCCCCCCCTCCCCCGCATCCCGGAGGCTACGGTGGGTGGCGGGGAGAGACAGCTTGAAGGATGGCAGCCATTGCCAGGGTCAGCAGTAACAGAGCCAATTTGATGTGCTGCTGCAGAGAGCTGTGTTGCACCCTCTCTGTCTCTCTCTCTCTGTTTCTTCCTTCCTCTTTCTCTCTCCTTTCCTCCCTCCCACAGTAAAAGCTGTGCGTCCTGATGGTTTTCTGATGCAAACCATGGTGCGGCAAAATGGTTTTTCCCTCCTGCTGCCGCTCCTCCATCTGCTGCTGGGCACAAGCGCCGCCAGCCGCCTGCCTGTCACAGCGTGCCGCAAAATTAGCCAGGGAGGAGGCGCGCGCTAGCGCTAATTACATTTTAATCATTGGAAATGTGTTGGCAAATCAAGGCTTGATTGCCACCTCAGAGCGTGTGTGCTCCTCCCTGAAGAGGGAGCGGGGGGGGCAGAGAGAGAGAGAGAGAAACAGAGAGAGTGAGGGAGACAGAGAGAGAGAGTGAGGGAGACAGAGAGAGAGAGAGAGAGAGAGAGGAAATAATGGTGGTGTGCCTGATGATACATTTTTTAATTTAACATAAATAAAACCTTACTGGCTGCAAATATGTACTTTATAAGTTTGAAAAGATAAAACAATTACTTGTGAACAATTCAATTCAGAAATTCAGGGTGAAGTAAAGTTTCAAACATTCAGGAAGTGCAACAATGGCTGTTTTTCTAGCCGGTGAAGGTATATATCACATATACAGTCTACGATCCAAACCCTTTTTGTTACCTTCCATACCGTTATATTAGAACTAGCCACTTCCCTGTTGCCTTTGTTAATATAGAGATGTATGTGTATCCATAGCACCCCTGCAAGCACTATAATTCTAACAATCAGTTCTAAAGTGCATTCACACCTGCAGCCTTTAGTTGTTTTGATGACACTGTAGAGAGTTTGTCCCCTTGGTTCAGATTGTTTCCCACATGGGTGGAGACCAAAACCTCCACACACACTGACCCTTCAGAGAACTGGTCTTGGTCTGGTCCCAAAAAAACTGTTGGTTGTTTAAATGTGATCCTGATCTTCCAAAGCCAGGTCTACTCTGTACACTGCAGACATAGCATAGGTGTAACATAAGGTGGTGCTCCATGTGGTGCATTTCTGTTCGTATATTTCTCTGCTTGAAAACAAATATTCTTTCACATCAAACTAGGAAAACACTTAATCAGCCTAGTTTTGTGGTCGAGGAGATTATCATGTTCGAACAGGAAAGGGCTATTCTCAACTGTTCCTAAGGTTAGAAGCACACAGTAGTTGCTGTAGCATGAAAATTTCCCTTCAGTGGAACTAATGCGCCACTGGACATCAGGCGAGATGAGCCCTGGGACCGGAATGAGTCAAAAGTGCCTCAGTGTGAGAGAGGACCAACACATTGCTAGCTCAGTGCCTGCTAAGAGTGGAATTTCCTTTAACACAATATTTTTTTGGCCAAGAAACCAAGGTTCTGGAGACTCTCTGGGCAGCTGGTGGCCTGGTGGCTGGGGAGTTGCCCCTGTGATCGGAAGGTTGTGGGTTTGAAACCCCAGGACTGCTGGAACTTGGCATGCCTTTGTGTGTTCATATCTGACACTTTACACTCTCTTTTACTCTTTACTCTCTCTTTCTAAAGAGAGGTGGAGACAGAGAGAGTGCGTCAGAGATTTAAGGTGTCAGTAGTACCCCTTAAAATCTGGCTGAAGGACAAAAGTTTGGGGTTCTGATATCTGACCAAAGTACTGGCACCCCTGTCTTTCTGACCAGTGTTTTTTAACATTAATCCTCAACCGTGAAACCATGGTAGCCACCTAGCAACACCACAGCAACCTCTATGGTTACCATAGTAACCACCTAGCAACACCAACACCACCTAGCACACTTTCACTACTCGTACACTTTCACTACTCGCACACTTTCACTACTCACAATTTCACTACTCGCACACTTGTACTACTCACACACACAACTCGCACACTTTCACTACTTGCACTTTTACTACTCGCACACTTGTACAACTCCGACACTTACTACTCGTACACTCACTTCTCACACACTTACTACTTGCATTTTACCTTCTTGCACACTTGTACTACTCACACACTTGTACTACTGGCACACTTGTACTACGGGCACACTTGTACTACACGCACACTTAATAATTGCATACTTGTACTACTTGCACACTTGTACTACTCACATACTCACATATTTAATTACTGTGTTTAAGTAATTGACGCATATTGAATGTGTTTGTGTGTGTCTGTCACTTAATCTATTTCTCTGACAGATTTGCGCCAGTACCCCGGGGTGGAGTTGGCACAGGCAGATGGTGAATCGGTTGACGGTGCACTCATCAACAGGGGTGGAGTGGCACTCCTCCACAAGTGCGGGATTAGTGTAAAGAGACACAGGGAAAAAGAAAGACTTTGCAGACTTTATATCAAGACTTAAGTTGTCTTCTGAAAGTGCAAGAGGTTGCTGCTGGGAAAAATAGGTTTAAATTCATATTATTTTAAACCCAAATGTAATAAAAACTGACTCTACATGCAAGCCCCTGTACCTCAGTCTGCCTTGTTGTACCTGAGGTGCCAGTGTTACAGGAAACCGAGCAAGTCTCCAGAAATCAAGCCAACATGAAGCCATCTTTCGCATCTCCTTTGTTTTTCCTCCTTGATTTATGCAAGATGTTAGACAACCCCCTCCTTCACGGCAGCGCATCTGTGGCCCTTCCCCACAGGCCCTCGCCGCGCTCAGGAAGGTTAGTCACCAAACAGATGCCGGCTTAATCAAAGATTAATGGAAGGATTTTCAGACAACTAAATACATCAGATTGTATTGTTTATGCCATTATAGCAACTCCCTGGGGACAGGTCACCATTTTGTATGCATTTTAATTATAACACACACACACGCGCGCACACACACACACACACACACACACACACACACTGCAAGTAGGCATTGTTACCTGGCATCTCTCTCTTTTTCCATGTGAGAAAATGCATTTAAACATATTTAACAGGAAACATGCATTTGGTTTTTACCTCAATAGCACACGTGAACATCAGTGAACTTCCGCAACACAACTGCAGCAGATAAATGAGAAGCTGACCGGCCGTATGCAGTCCAGAACTACAGGCAACCGCGGAATCCAGAGCCCCGACAGTCGCAGAGATACGGGTGAGACCTCCACGGCCCTGAAATGACCTTAACAACGATCGCTTTCCTTCTTTAAGTCGACCTGCCAAGCGCTTGAATAAGAAGATTTAAAATACACAAAAAGCACAGATGCACACACACACACACACACACACACACAATGAATGCTCCTCTCCCGTCTAGCCCGTGTGTTCTGAAGGCAGGCTGGGTGAGGGGGAAAGGAGGGATTAGGCTCTGCGGCTCTAATCATTCAGCTCCCCACACCTGACAGCACACTATTAACTTTCACCGTCTCCAGTGACCCAGCGGCTCGTTGCCCATCACGTCAAGTTTTTATTAGAGAATTTTTCTCATCATTAGACAGGGGGCAGACAGCGAGCATTAATATTCATACCAGGACCTAAACGAGGGCCACACATTTCCATCATCCTCCACCAGCCACTCACCCGTAGCCAGGCTGCAGCATTAAAGCAGCAGCATCCGTCCCCTGCAGGAGAGAAACAGCCTCACATTACACTCTGTCTGAAACAGGCCCAAACAAAGCACTTGCACGGATATAACGCAGTTTTCTAAAGCCATTTACACGCCACCGAAAAAGCAAGACTCCCTACACACACCATACAGGACCTGTATATCGAATAGGACTCTGCATCTCCACTCTTTAATCTGGACCGACTGACTCTGATACAGTTATTCTGTTACACTATTGTTAGTCCGTTGTCTAGTCTCTTTACTCCCTTTAGATAAATGCAGTTTTTTCTTATATTATCTGCATAAAGGTGTAGCTTACATAGAATCTCACACTTGGGTTCAGCATCACATGACCTGTTTTGGGCTGTTTTCCATTTTCCGATTCCACAAAATTCAAGGGTAAAAAAACAGAACACGTTCAGATCCACTGAACAGCCGAGTTCCCGGTTCATTCCACTTCTGTACGAGTGTATCTGTCACGTTAATGATGAACAAGGGTGCTGGAACCATTATAGGCATTATAAGCATTATAACGAATGATTTTTTTTAATGATTAGTTGCGTCCTTCCACTTATCCTCCACCAACTACCCTATTATAGACCCCCTCTGCAGTGTGCTCCCCCCACTTTAAAATGCTCCGACACCCCTGTGCTCTCTAAGAGAAGGGCTCCAGTAGAGATCCTCCCTCCCATGTACAGGAACTCCCCCGGAGTGAAAGATGACTGAAGATCTGCTGGAAGTAGGCGGCTTTAGTGATAAAGTGACAGCCCTTTGACAGGCCAAGACATCCCCTGCACTCCTGCACTGTCGCCTGTGTGTTCGTGTGAGAAACAGAGGCAGCAGGTTTTCTTTATTAAACAAAGGAGGGAGCACTAATACAGCATGATGCCTAATCTTCAGTCGAATAATTATGTAAACACGTGCAGAACGAGTGCAGAGTCATAACTAATATTAGGGGCTTTTTAATTATCCAGCAGCTTCCAGGCGCCAGCATCATTAGTGGAATTCCTAGATATTCTGTAGACAATTATTTCCTTACAAAACATATCACAGCAGCCCTGTTACAGGCGTAAACACGCCGGGATGAATAAACATCAGCACGGTGTCGGGCTGCAGACGGAACACGGCAGGAAAAGATCTGCCCGTAAACAACAACAGTATTTAATTTGAGAGAGAGAGAGAGAGACGCTGAGCCAAATGAAATGAACAGGAACTCGTGTTAACTGTTCCATTACTCACGGCGCATTAGAGGCCATTCGCCTTCCATCAGAAAGATCAAACACACAAACTCTGAAGCTAATTATGCACCGCCTTTACCTCCACGCAGCAGGGGGAATCAACACACACACACACACGCACACACACACAAAAACACACACACACTAAAACACGAACACACAAATACACACACACTAAAACACACACAGTCACACACTAACATACACACACATTAAAACACACACACACACACACTGACATACACAGACTAAACACATACACTCACATACATACACACACTAAAACACACACTAAAATGTACACACAAACACACACTAAAATACACACACACTAATATACACACACTAAAACATATACACACTAAAACACACACTTACACACACACACTCACACATATACACACACCCACACTAACTCACACACACAGTAATATACACACACACACACACACACACACACACACACACACTAACATACACAGACTAACACACACACACACACTCACACATATACACACACCCACACTAACTCACACACTAACACACACACACAGTAATATACACACACACACACACACACACTAACATACACAGACTAACACACACACACACACACACACACACTAATAGACACTCTAATACACAGACATACACACACACATAAAAAACACAAACACACACTACTATACACACACAAACACACACACACACACACTAAAACACAAACACACAAATACACACTAAAACACACATATAGACACACACTAACATACACACACATTAAAACACACACACACTGACATACACAGACTAAACACATACACACACAAATACACACACTAAAATATACACACAAACACACACACAAAAATACACACACACTAATATACACACACACACTAAAACATATACACACTAAAACACACACTTAAACACACACACACACACACACATATACACACACCCACACTAACTCACACACTAACACACACACACACACACAGTAATACACACACACAAACATACACAGACTAACACACACACACACACACACACACTAATAGACACACTCTAATACACAGACATACACACACACATAAAATACACAAACACACACTACTATACACACACTAAAAACACAAACACAAACACACAAATACACACTAAAACACACACACACTAAAATATGCACACAAAAACACACACACAAACATACACACACACACACACACACACACACACAAATATATACACACAAACACACACTTAAACACAAACACACACACACACCCATACACACACACCCACACTAACACACACAGTAATGGTGGTGGCGCAGTGGGTAGGATACTTGCCTCTGGACCCAGAGGTCATGGGTTCGAATCCTACCCTCAGCACACCACCAATGGGTCCCCGAGCAAGACCCTTAACCCCAAGTTGCTCCAGGGAGACTGTCCCCTGT
>JBBPDB010000036.1:10037746-10054905 GCA_037974465.1 Brachypetersius altus | reverse complement strand
AAACTAGACTAGACTAAAAGAGAATAGACGTGACTAAGACTAATAAAAACTAAAATGTCAGCTTGACGCAAAGACTAAACTAAAACTAAAATGAAAACGGGCCACCAAAAACAACACTACATATCACTCTCTTCAACTGATTATGCCCTGGGACGCATCTTCAGTGACGTATCCTGGACTCAATTGGTGTGTTAGGTCTCGCAACATCAGACACCCTCGCCCAGATGAGCCAGCTGGGGATGATCAGGCCCCGACTTGTGTCCCAGTGGCAACCCACCGGTCAGCCCTCAGTCACCTCATGGATTTATCTGCAGCTTCACTCGTGGCCTGGATGGCTCTCCTATTGGCTGTCCCTGCAATGCTTAATTGCCTGAGGAGTGTCCTGCAAAGCCTCTGCACCCCACTTCTATAGGCTCATAGAATGTCCTCCAGACCCTGCCCCTGCACTCCTCCATTAGTTCTTGGTACTTAGCATGGTTCCTTTCATTGGCTTCCTAAATTTGCTTTTCCCAGGACACTGTGAGTTCCAGCATGAGCAGATGTTTTGAAGCCTCAGAGTTGATGATCATGTCTGGCCGGAGGGATGTTCTTGCTATGTGCTGGGGGAACCTCAGCTGCTTTCCCACGCCAGAAGCTGCCAACCAAAGACTGTGCAGAGGAGGCCTGTTGTTGTCTGTGGCGGTGGAAATTGCCTTGATGCCTGAGGCCTTGGAGCCTGATGGTGTTTACCTGTGCTAATGCCTGAGGCTATGCTCCGCGACTGCTCTGAGCACCTGGTCATGGTGCCAACGATAGCGACCATCAGCCAGGGCCTTAGGGTAGCTGGTAAGAAGATGTTCTAAGAAGCCTCTTCTGGAGCAAAGTTTGCAGGAAGGTGTCTCACTCTTTCCCCAGACATGGCGATTTGCTGAGCTTGGCAGGACATAGTAGACTGCCTGCACTAGGGGAAAGGACCATCTACTTTTGAAGGAAGCCACTGATCTTCCTCTGCAGCGATTCCACAGTTGTTATTGGGACTGCGTATACCAGCAGAGGCCACAAGATTTGTGGCAGGATGGAGTGCTGGTAGATCCAGTCTTTGAGATCTACTGGGCAGGCCGGACTTGTCCCCCTTGGAGAGCCAAGCACTCAGCTCTTCACTCGACTTTTGGATGGCCTCAGTGTCTTCCAGGCTAGAATTGAATTCCCTAAGCTTTTAACTGGTTGCTCCATGGTGGACAGGATTGCAACTCCTGAGACTGAAAAACGGGCTTGAAGCTCATCCTTGTCTATGAAATGAGTCTTTCGAGTCCTTGTAAGATCCACCTGCTCTCTGGGACTGATGTAGTGATGGTGAGGTTGTCTATGTAGGCTCTTACAGAGGGCTGTCGAACACCTGACTTGGTTAGAGGCCCTCTGCATTCTACCTCAGCTGCCTTGACCATCGCAAGGGCAAAAAGAGTAACGGACCTCTTACTATCCCTTTCTCAAGATGATGCCAGTCCAATGTAACTGACACAGAAGTGATCCTCAGCCTGAAATTGTTGTAATAATCAAGAATCAAGTCCTTGATCTTGCTGGGGACATGGTGGAGGGGCAGAGTTGATGAGAGCCGTGTTGGGTCCCAACTCGTGTTCCCTTAGTGGATCGCTCATTGTGTTTTGGAGGAAGCCTGCTGCTGCGCTTGTCTCCAAGCAACAGTTTTGTAAAACAGAAGGGATTGGCGATGAAGGCCGATTGCCTCCTGGCTCTCTTTCATTCCCGCTGCCTGTGCCACTCTGCTCTGCGGAGGGTTATCAACTTCTTCCACACAGGATATTATGCAATAAAACTGATGGTTGCCTCTCCTCCTCAGAAGCTCTCTTGAACTGCTTCTTGAGGGTTTGAAGTTCCTGTCATAGATGTATCTTTGTGGCACTGTGGTTCATAGTGTAGGAGGTGGTCTGACGATGATGGTGGTCATTGCTTGAAGTCTACTGTCAGTATCAGCCTTGGCTGTGGTTTGGATAATGTTGGACACATCTTCGTTAAACTGTATCCACTCGCTCCGTCTGCTGACTGGGGGCCACTTGATTCGCTGCAGTGGAACTACTTTGCTGGGATTGGGAGGCTCTGGTATTTGGAGGAACTGGACCCTGAGGGGTCCTGGCCGGACTCCTCCAGCATTTTATCAGGTTCCGGACCTGTACGTTGCACCACGCTCTCCTGCTCTGAAAATTTCATTCTGGCCTAATGGATCTTTAGGCCACGTTGGTTCATACTTTGTGTTGTTTGTAGCAGTAGACTGCAAGTTAAATTATACATTTTGCAAAAAATACAATGCTAAGTGTTAATGTTGCTCCTGGTGAATATGTGAAGGACAGTTCACGTTCCACTGACTAAAAAAAAATCTATTAGTATATCAGTGTCTCTACTCTGCATGTCAATGTCTGTTCTTTGTTTGTTTTGGGAATTATAATGATATCTATCAGTCAGACCGGTCTGAAATCATCACGATTTGGAAGTGACAGTTAAAATATGTAACCAGGCAAAAATGCAGTTACTTTTAAACTTACTGTGACTTTTATTTCATTACATACAGGTTCTTGAATCCAAGACATGTCATGTCAATTTATTTGTTAATATACATCCATCCCTGGATTTCAGACCCCCACAATCTCCACCACAGAAACTTGCATGGTAAAACATTTACCACATTGTAATATTGCCATTTCTTCTCACCTTTGGACAGGTCAGGACTATAGGCAGTCCAGTCCAGTAACTGTACCTTTTTCTTCCACAGCCATGAATGTGTAATGTATGCAGAATGTGGTTTTGCATTGTTATGATGATTATATTAATTAATCTTGAATACAACATATATTTCCCTTTTTTAATGCTGCCATCACAGACGTATAAGCCACCTTTGCCAGGTACACTGACACAACCCCCATGACAAACCCCATGGTTTTTGTACTTGCTGAAAACAGTATTGTTGGTCCTTTGTGTCTGTGGGCCAGAGCACACTGTGTCCATTTCTTCCTCTGGAATATTGATTCGTCTGACCACAGTACATGTTTCCACCATGTGATTGTCTATCCCAGATGCCGTCAACCCCAGAGTAGTTGACAAAGCTTCTGTACCTGGTTAATGTAATATTTGTTTTTTGTACAGTAAAGTTTTAAGTGGCATTTGTGAATGTAACTCTGTACTGTAGTGCTTGACAAAGGTTTGCCAAAGTAATTAGATTAGATTAGATTGACTTTATTAATCCCACAATGGGGAAATTCCTTAATTACTTGCACATGTGGTTATATTAGCTATTGACCAATGACTGTTTTTGATTAAGTGATGTCTGACTGATCAGAGATCACATGTGTTCAGCTTAGACTTGCGTCCTTGACCTTTACAAACTGACATTGCTCCAGATTCCTTAAATCATTCAATGATATTATCCACTGTAGAGAAACAAATATCCCTTCCAATCTTTATTTGAGCAACACTGTTTACTCCTCAAAGACATGCCTTTTATGGATACTGTTTTTGTATAAAATCATGATTATAATCACCTGTTGAAATCACATTATCTTCATTATTTAACCTCATTACTAACCCTAAAATGTCCCTGTCCCTGTCACAGCTCGGCCGTTTGATATTCGGGTCTGTTTTGTGTTTCCAGCTGTCTTGTGTTTGTACACTGATTATGTTCTGTATTTAAGTTCTGTTTGTGTGGACCAGCGTTATCGGTCCATCGCCTCACACGCCTTATTCTGAATCCTGTTTTCCTGTATCGGCCGTCGAGCCAGGTTTCTTGTATTGATAATAAATAGAGCACTGCAATGGATGCCTGCCTGTCTTGTCCCTGCTTCCCCCGAGGTAAATCACAAGAGCGGGTTAACCCCCCTTCTCGTGACAGGCCCAAACTTTTTTAGAATGCAGGCCTCAAATGCAGGAATGAATGTACATTAACAAATGAAATGAAGTTGACCAGAAAAACGTTAAATATCTAAACATTCACTCAGTCAGAAAGAGGAAACGTGCTACACCAGCATAGAAAAAAAAAAATCAGATATAGACTTCTTGCGTGTTAAAGCAGTAATCAAAGGTGAGGAAATTGGCTGTCTCTGGAGCTAATACTAAAGTGAAAAATCTTCCCTTCCCTGTCCATGTGTAGTCAGTAACATGCCGGATAAATAATGCACCGCATCAGCATTCACTTGCAAAAAACAAACTGTGGGGTGAAACTGCTGATTTGAAGAGGAGGGCATTATTAGCATGCACAGTGTAGAATCACGCTAGATGAAGCTGCATTTTAGCTGGACAAAGAGACCTGATCACAAGCTCACAGGCATGTGTCTCCTCTCTGTGGACTTGATTAGCTCTGGCTCTGCACAATATGCACAGTAATAGCATCATTTGAACTTCACTCGAAAGAACAGACAGTGACCCAAAGGGCCATAAAGAGTGCTCAAAGTCATTTGAATGTTTTTGAAGGCCTGGGTGCACTAATAAGATAGGAGTCAATCCATCATCATTAGGAATCACCATCAAATTGTTAAAAAAAACATTAGCGGCAGCTGTGATCACACATACTTAAAAGTAATGTAAACAACAGTAATTTGAATGTTCCAATTATGTGGTTTACAATCACGGATATGTGTTTACTTACACTTTTGGCAAAACAGAATTATTAATTTGATCCTCAACTAAATTTTCTTATAAAATGATGTTAGGGCTTAGCCAGTGTTCATGTAGGTATCAACACAGTGTCCTGTGTACTATATGCATGCTATTCTAGAAACTCCATCTAATGTCTTCAAGCTTTATACTGAAGCTGTTTGTCAGAAATGATGAGGAACATTTGCAAAGGCAGGTTACTATAGCTGTCGTGTTTAACTTCTTTTTGGATGAGGAGTCCTTGCCAAAGACAATTCATTATTCAAGATATTTTATTTGCCATTTGCACATGAGACCAGCAGTCCATGCACATTGGAATTGTTGTGCAAAGCTCTCCGCGTCAAGTGACATTTTTTTATGTACAAATGGCAAATAAAGGTAGAAAAGACAAAAAAAAAGCAGAGAATAGAGCAATCTACTAGTAGTATATATTACATAACATTATACTACTACAAGAGGGTGATAATATCACAAAAAGAGTTGTTTTTTTTTAAATACAAGTACTCGCCAAGGGGAATTCAAATAGCATTTCAAGTATGACACATTTATAGTATTGCACATTTAGAATATTGCACCCGATATTGCACGTGTTTCACAAATCTAACTGCTTCAGTTAGCAATTGCACTTTAAACAGACAATGAATTATCACATTGTATTGTACAAGTGAGGTGAGGTAGTGTGGTGTTGTTTTAAGTGTTCAGGGTTTTTGTTTTTTCATCAATCTGACAGTGGCGGGGAAGAAGCTGTTGAAGAACCTTTTCTGTGGGTGATGATGCTGTCCGCTCTGTTGTGTCTCATATTGTATGTGCAGTTTTTGTATCTGAGCAGAGAATGAGCTGGATGTAGTGAGTCCCTTATAATTCCCTCTGCTCTTTTCCGACAGCGCTGTGTGTACAGAGATTCGATGGAAGGGAGTTTTGTCCCTATAATCCTCTCCGCAGTCTTTATGACTCTTTGCAGAGCCTTCCTCTCTGCCTGTGTGGTGTTCCCATACCAGACAGTGTTGCCTGTGGTGAGGATGCTCTCTATCAGTCCTCTGTATGCCTGGGTGAGAGGGCGATGGTTCAGGCCAGCTTTCCTGAGCAGCCGGATGAAACAGTCTTTACTGGCCTTTTTCCACTGTGGCTGTGGTGTTGAGGGACCCGCTCAGATCTGATGTGACCTGCAGTCCCAGGAATTTGGCTGTCAGCCCTCTCCACCTCAGTCCCTTTCATGATAAAAGACTGCAGGGGGGAGGGTTCTTCCTGAAGTCCAGTATTATTTCTTTGGTCTTGTATGTATTGAGGATGAGGTCATTCTCATCCCTGTAGACAAGAGCATTATCAACCAAGGTCCTGTAATCAGACATCAGACTCGCCCCCCACCCCCCCATTGATGAGCCCCACTATGGTGGTGTCATCAGCATATTTGATGACGATGGAATTGTCCTGGGTGGAGTTTGGGGCTGAGGCAGTAGGCCTGTGGGGATCCTGTGCTGACCCTGAGCTCAGCAGACACGTGTCCTCCCATTCTCACCACCTGTGGTCTGTCTGTCAGGAAGTCCAGAATCCAGTTGCAGGCGGGAGTCAGGATGCTGAGGTCTGTCAGCTTCTCTGCCAGAGTCCTGGATGAATGCAGAGTTTTCCAAAGACAGGTAAAACGTTTTCAGATGGAGCACTGTGGGAGAATTCGGCCTTGATAATTGCACAGCAAGCAAGCTTTCAGGAGGCATCTGCTGTAATCTTGCCGCATCAGCTGGGTCAGGCCGCCATGTGTGAAGACACGATAACGGAAGACACATTTGAACACTTTATAACACCTCCTTTAAATCATCCACTGTCTCTTCAAAAGTCCTATATCACAAATATTTTCATCACTTAAAAAACTAAAGAGTAAATATGAACATGAAGTTAAACAACAAAATGACTCATTTTTTAAAATCATTATTATTGTGGGGACACAAAAGGCAACATATTTAGATTAATCTATTCAGAACAAAGGTCATTTACATAAATCAGTTAAATTACAGTTAAAAATAGTGATAAAGGCAAGGCATAAACAGACATTACAACATATTTATAATCGTACATAATAAACCCATATTAACATTTAGGTCTCAGGGGAGGAAATGTAGGACATGAGCCCTTTAAACATAATGGACTTAAGTAGGATCAAGTGCAGTATAAGGAAGTGTCTTGAGACATTGTAGGGCATTGTCATGAGTTCTATGAAGAACTGATCTCAAAAAGGGAAGTCAGTGGCCAATAGCCAGCAGTTCCTATTTGGTCTAAATCTCAGCTGCCAGAGCAGCATAGTGATGAAGATTTGAATGATAAAAGAATGATACAAAGGCTACTTAATTTGTTATATCTTCACTTCAAGCAGTTATCAAACAGTTATCTAGAGAGAGGGGCTACAATAGGCCCTTCCATGCTGCCCACATATAGTGAACAGCATGTGCCCTTTTGAAAGGGGCCAGAAAAGTCTGTATTTTAATAAACATCTAAAATACTCTAGATGGGAAATCCGAGACACCCAACGGTTGCTTGTTAAAGACAGATCATGAGTGTATCAGAAAGACAAGAGAATTCTATTCAGTCAACATGAGCATGAATACTGTGCCAGGATTTTGTCACGGTGGGAGGCAGAAGAGGGAGTGAACTGTGCCAACAGTGTAGCGTGGTGGAAGAACTCGGACGTGAGAGACACGAGAGAGTCGGTAAGCCACGCAGTTACTCTTACAACGCTCCCAGAGGAGTTAGAGTCCACACCAATATGAACTCGCTTTCTAAACACGCACACAGACAAGTATATAAACGGGCTCAGAAGAGTCAGAGTACTCACGGTTTCAGGTAGAGTTGAGATGGATTCGAGTCGACACTAGGGCATGAAGCGTAGTAACTTCAATGACAGTGTGAAGGTGTACACTTACTTCCGGTTTATATACCTGCCGAGACATCATCTCCGAGACCTCGTGACGTCTCGTGACCCGGTGCGTGTGACAGATTTGGTGTCCACGCAAACACAGGGACCTTCATGAACTGCATTTCCAAGATACTTTGGGTATCCACTCATGTGAAACTTGTGTGTTTTTGTAACATTCTTGGACATATAGATATTTAATCTCAATTGTGAGAGATACTGGTAATATACACTGGTAATTGGGAGATTCAAGTAATATAACTATACATTTAAAATTTTAATTTCTGGTGAGGAATAAATCAGGACACCCCCACATGTATCCCCCTTAATGTCTCAAATCACATCAGGTGCACATGATTCGGACACTGTTATTTAGCATATTGAACAAGGCCTGCCTATTTAAACCTCAGACATTTAGTTTGTTGTTGAAGTGAGAGTGAAGAACATGGGGAGATCAAAAGCGCTGTCAGAGGCCTTCAGAAAGAAGATTGTAGCAGCTTATGAGTCTGGTAAGGGGTTTAAAAAGATATCAAAAGAATTTGAAATCAGCCATTCCACTGCCTGGAAAATAGCCTACAAGTCGAGGACTTTCAAAAGAACTGCCAACATGCCCAGGTCTGGCCATCCAAGAAAGTTCACCCCAAGAGCAAACCACAGGATGCTAGAAGAAGTCTCCAAAAACCCTAAAATGTCATCACTGGACCTACACCAGGCTCTTGCTATATGTTGGTGTGAAAGTGCATGCCTCCACAATCAGAAAGAGTCTGCACAAGTTTAACTGGTGAGGTGTGCAAGGAGGAAACCTTTGCTCTCTGAAAGAAACATGGTGGCCAGACTGAAGTTGGAGAGAACACAGACAAAGACCAGGATTTATGGGATGATGTTCTTTGGTCTGATGAGTCTAAAACTGAATTATTTGCCAGAACACAGGACATGTTTGGCGTAAACCAAATACAGCATTCCAGGATAAAAAACTCATAACTCAAAAAACTCAACTGCGAAACATGGAGGTGGAAGTGTCAAGGTCTGGGGATGCTGAGCTGCAGCAGGACCTGTCCGGTTCACTACCATAGAATCCACCATGAATTCTACCGTGTATCAGAGGAACATGTGAGACCATCCGTAAGAAAATTAAAATTAACTGGAACCAGCAACATGACTGTTGCCGTCACCCTTGGCTTGCTCATCAGAGGCATTTCATTCACACACGTTCATACACACACATTTATTTCATTTTGTAAAGCTGCTTTGTGACAATGATCATTGTTAAAAGAGCTATATAAATAAAATTGAATTGAACTGAATTGAATTGCCCTAAACATACCAGTAAATCCAAAAAGGACTGGCTGAAAACTAAGAAACAGAGAATTCTGGAATGGCTAAGTCAAAGTCCACAAACTTGAACCAGGCTGTACATGCAAGAAATCCCTCAGACTGATAGATGGCTACAAGAAAAATCCACTGCAGTTATTTCAGCCAAAGGGGGCAATACTAGCCATTGTTTCAAAATGTTGTTATTTCGCATCATTTTCTATGATGTTTGAACTCATTCTCTAGTAGAGGACACTGCCTGAGTTTTTCTTAGCCTGGTTGCAGTACTTCATCAGTCAATTCCAGTACTGCCACTGACATATTGTTTATGATCTATGATAATAAAGTATTGTTTTTCTGAGTTTAAGGAGACTGGGCTGGAGATGTATGATGTTCACATTTTATTACTCAACACAAAAAATTGCATTTTAATATGTGATTCAAAAACATCTGTACATTGTGAGTGTGTTTAAACTAAATAGATCGTCTGTACTTTTCTCACTACAGAATTAATAACCAAAGTTATTGTTTGAGGTAACTAAGGATATATGTGACAACTAGAGATTAATTCAAAAAGACCAGAATATTCTTTTCATTTCAGCTCTTGCTTCAGTATTATTTACAAACTCTATTTTTTTAATAGTATAAAACTCCTTTCCAGTACTTTTACTGTGGACTTAATGACAAAGACATTTTCCTGTTGTGTGGCGGGCTAGGCGCTAAAAGTGAATTAGATCATCCATCAGAAAAATAATAATTAAAAAAATTATATACAGCAGGTGAGTGTACCGCACTTCAGCTTTTAGCATGCTCCTTATCCTTAAGTAAACCTCCCATGGCTAAAAGCCATTGGATAAAGGCTCTCCATTAGAGTTTTGTGAGTCACTGCAGTGACTGGAGTGGTCTTTAAACAGGGTCAACTATTAGCCTGCTGTAAGCACAAGGCAGGAGTCCTACCCCCCTAAAGCAGTTGACTCCTTTTTTTGCCTTTACACCACTTCAAAAATCTCACTCCTGCTTTAGTGTGTTGTTGAACCTCAGAGTGCAAATGCCCCCTACCCTCCCCAAGAATCTGACAGAAACACATTCAGAACAGTCACAGTCAATTATGTATCATGCCTTCCCGCCATAAGATGATGGATGAAGATATGAATTCGGTGGAGCACACACAGTACACATACACTTACACTTTTGCACAGCTACATATACGTTTAACCCTACAGGTTGGACTGTTGCAAATGCACATGATTCAAATGCACATATTTGTGAAGGTCTGTCCTGCATCAGGTCTGTCCTGTGTTTTTTGTTTTTGTTTTTAATTCCTCTAAAACACTAAAACACAGCAAATCAGATCGGAGAACATGGAAGGGCGAGCAAGGTGTTGGGAGCAGCTCAGGAAGTGGCAGCGAGAGTGGCACTCATAAATCACGTGTGACAGGCGCAGCAGAGTGGAACCTAGGCCAGCCTCCTACCAAACACAGCACGATGAGCAGATTGTGGTCCCTTGTAGTGGAATAACAACGTATAACCTCATTAAAAGTGATGTGTAGTACATGATACATGTGCCTTCTAGCAGAGCAAAAAATGAAGGAAAAACAATTAAAACCTGTGATATGAGGCAAACTGATTTAAGACCATGAATGGTGACAAAACAAAACTAACATACAAAACTAACATGCTTTACAAATTGGCTTAGGTAAATCTTTCTGACCACAGGGGCATGTGTCATTTGGGAGGCTGCCATGGCAGTTGTGTTTTACATATATGGACATTTTCATGCATGCCACTGCTGGGTGAAAGTGCTTCGCTATTCAAAACATCCAGGCAAGAACAGCTGTGGTCAGAAACTGACTAGAGAATGAGTAACTCAAACCGTGCATCCGAGTTTCGCAGGCTTATGTATATATCCTGCATATATATGCCTGGTATGGTGGCCAAAGCCTGAACTTTTAATCCAGAATAACCTTCCACATGCTCTCCCAAATTCAAGAGCATTTTCTCACTATATGGTCAACTGAATTAATCATTTCTCCATCTTTTTTATTTGCCATTGTTCTTTTCCATTCCCTGCCTCCTGCCTCCTGCACTATAGAATTTTTGCCCAATTTGTTTTCTCTCTCTTTCCTTTTTTGCTCTTTCCTGCTGCCTTTATCTTGCTTCTGTCATTCCACACTCTTCTTTGCTTTGTTTCATGGGGTATCCTTTCCGGAACTAATTTTTGTTGTCCATCGCCACCTTTGAGAAAACTTTGTGCTCATTTTCTTGCCATATTCCACATAGCTTGGGTGTCAGAATTTGTTGAAATATTCAGTCCTCCTCTGATACGACTTAAGCTTTACATGGCCAATCTGTCCTTATAGCCTTGTGTGCCTATAATGCTCAGATGTAATTTAGCATATTCTCTACTTTAACACACTTGACTGAACAAATAAAGTGGCAAGTAATTAGCTGATGAGTTTAATAAAACATGTTTGAGCAGAGACACTTGATCACAAGGGGACTCTTAGTACCTAAAACAAAATCACTGTCATATATTCACACATGTTTATTTGAGAAAGGGGAAGAGAACACATTTCATGTGTATGTATTTGCATTTCTGTCTGACTAGGAGCAAGTAGAACAATCAGTTATTTAAGTCCAGTATGCAGAAAGGGGTGCCAGACCACTAGTAGTATGCTACCAATTTGTGATTCCCTTTGTGTATATAGGCTATAAATTACAGGTGGAAGGTGGCTAAGCTGTTAATGAGCCTTTGTGGAACAGGCATCACATTTCTTCAAAAATGAGTTTTATCAAGTCAAGTAGGGTGTTATTCTCATCCCATTCATATACATTTAGTACACAGTGAAAAGAAATATCGTCCTCCTGGACCTTAGGGCCAATATAGCAGCACACTCAGACATATCAACAATGAAGGTAAAAAGGGAGGATGCATTACAATAAAACGTACATATCCTCCTGAGAACCAAATAAAAAAGTCTTACAAATTCTATTTTTGTGTGATTTCTTATCTATTTGGGCCTAAAAAAAAAAAAAAAGAACGGTCATTGATTAATGAGTGTCCCGTCAAGGGGCTTGGAGACAGCAGATTTCTAATACTCAGAGGAAGGCCTTTGGCTGATATTTGTGCCAAATTATTCACCTCTGCATTAGAGCTGTTATGATTTTTAGATTATAACATAACGCTTAAATTGGATTCTGTCAGAAAAGGACTGAGATGAATTCCTGGTTGATCACATTTCCTGTGCTCAGTCAGACCCATTGATTCATACACAAATGTCATATATCCCTTCCACAGCCTTTGCGACTTCAAATACTCTGACGTGAAAATGTCCAAAAAGTTTTAATGGAAATGTGAGAGTACAAGTATTGAATTTATTCAATAATACTAATACAAATAATTAAGCACAGTAACATAGTTGTTTAGTTGTAGAGTAATGCTGTTTAGTTCAGTAAAATGTACAGTAACTTGGGGATTTGATAAAGAATTATGTATGTCCTAAGTCATCCCCGCTTTGACCAAATGTAAGTAACATAAACAGTAAAATGCATTTATAGAATGTGGTTCTTTCCAATTCAGAATGATAACCAGCCATTCATAGTACTTACTGCATTAACACAATACTAAGACTGTAATACATTGCTAATATTATTTGTACCCAATAGACAACTGAGCTTGTGTTGTAATTTTGTAGTTCACATTAGGATTTTTTCTATGAGAAAAAAATAATATTCTTGAAAACTGCTCCTATCATATTGTGTAGGAGAAAAAATGTTCCAAAACAAATGCATTTTGCCATGTATATACTCCCCCTTTAATCCTCAGTGGATTAGTGTTATACAGTGTGTTTAAAATGTAGTCATTTTAACATACAGGAGTTAGTGTTTATGTAGTGTGTATGCAGCATTATTCATACTTCTGCTAAATGACCTCATAATTCAGAAACTTCAGTGACTTTCAGAGTAAAATGAAAATCCAGTTTATATTTGTGTGTGCTATAGGGTGTGACAGGTGAGTTTGGAAAATGCATCTAAATTTTGCCAATTTTGCAGATTGACACACCTAAAAAGGCTATATGAGAATACCAACATCCATAATGTCTTACATTTATTGGTGTTAGCAATAATTAACAAATTGTAATCTCTTGACAAATGCAATGTATCTTTTCCACCTACAACACCCCTTTGTGGTATGTGAATACTAAGAAAGATGAATACTAAGAACTTTTCTTTTATCGCTTTTTATTAGTAACAGTAAGGATCTGCCTTTCTCTTTGCCTCTATAAAGGCAGCATTCACTTCTCCAGCTGCTCGAAAATGGGTGGGTATGGGTCTGGCAGGTGCAATTTAAAGAACCGCAACTCCCTCGAAAGACTAAGACTGCAAGGGGTTAATGAGCTGAGGAAATAGCAGCCATGACAGGAGAGGGCCCATTACTATATTGCAGAGATGGATATTAAATTGTGTCATTTCTCTGTGGTCCACCTGGCAGGTTGCGATAAGGGTTGTTCCACTGAACGTATGAACCCTCCGGTATTCATCAAAAGACTTGCTCTTTAAACATAGCACATACCTTTCCTAGAGTGACTCACCAACACTTCAGTATACACTAGTAGTGCAAGTCTGGGTTAATTTACAGTGGCTTGGTCTCCACAAACTTATAGAGAGTCTATATTTCTGCAAAAGAAAGCTTCTGCATGCTTTGCAAGGTCTTTTAAACAGCACAGAGTGATTAATGGCATTGTGCAGGATAGACCTAGTCCCCGACTGACCTTGCACTCTTTATTTATGATCAACACTGTCTTTACACATAAAGACATTGTTAGGGCGCTCCTAAAGTTGCAGGGCCTGATGTTATGACAGCAAACATTTGAACGTGTTAGACAGTGTCTTGTCTTTTTAGCTCCTTGCCAGCCACAGAGCATAGCAGAGGTGAAATATCTGCGGGTAGATCACAATCATAATCAGTAGGCCATCATAAAATGCAATTTACTGTCCAATTAAAGAACATCTCAAATCATCTCTGGCCTCTTTCATTCATTACTGTATTTCCACCCTCTGCTACCCAGCAACAGCCCAAGTGTTTAGTTGATCACAACAGTGCACACCATGCATATTTTGCCAACATAGTAATTACTACAACTGGCACCAAAGATAGAGAGGCAATAAACCTGTGAGCCAATGAGGAGACAAAACTGCAAATTAGTCCCGCTTTGTGCTGCAACAGATAGAGATAACGAAGTGCAGCTTGCACTGCTGCTGGAAAAATCACATCAAATATGACAACTATGTCATTTTTACAGCAAATATATGTGCATCTACATGTTTGTGTGTGTGTGTGTGTGTGTGTGTATGAGTGTGTGAATGAGTGTGTGATAATGTTGGCATGTGCTAAATCACAACTAATCAGCTGGCAGAGAAAATTCTAAGGGCTAAGGCCTTCAATAGTAGTCACATTCATCACCCATTCCCGCCCGCAACTCAAGCCGAGATGAACCTTCACATCCACTTCTGATTTATACGAGCTCTTAAAGCCTTGTGATCCATGACACCTGTGATTTACACAAAGTCATGGCGATAGCTTCTGGTGTCAGCTCAGACTTGATTGTAAAATAGTCAGTATGTATGTATTTAAAAAAAGGAAACTAAAACTTTTGGAAAATAATAGCAAGATATTTAAATATATATATATATATACTATTTTTTTTTGCATGTTAACATTCTCCTTTATGGATAAATTTAAGTAACCCACTGTTTTTGCCAAACCTGTGTTTACCTGTTTTCTTTCTTCAGAATGGATCGATGTATTAGGACTAATAACCGTAGGCAGCTTTGATGCTGCTCTGCTGAAGGATCTTTAAGTTCCATGCACTAGATCAGTCAGTGCTGAAGGAAGCAAGAAGACAGTTAAGTGACAAGCACACCTCTCTGCCGTGAATGGCTTCAGCATAGATTACCATCACTGATGTTGCCCCCTGTCCAGGTTGCTTCTGTCAGCTTGAAAGAACACACATCTGGCATATCTACAGAAAGCAAACAGGTGTGCTCTCATATTATTATTATACATTCTATTTAATGGCATCATTTACTGAGTGCCTCTTAAAATTTTGTCTCAATTCAAGCTCATCTGTACAGCTGTACAGTCTTGTTTTCTTTTTAGTATATTCACAAGACCAGGATACAGAAGTAACTTTCCACGCTGGGTTTCTTTCTTTCCTGTCCATGTTCAACTAACTGAATGTCTTAGTGTTGTCATCCAGGAGTGTTTTGCTGCTCAACGGTGCTTTGTGGCTGGCACCTTGAAAAGATTTTGTGGCAGGTTTAACACTTCGAAAGTTGATGACAGAATAGGTTCCATTATAGTAGGATGTAAAATGAGACGATTAAAATACATTTAGAAGTCAAACTAGATAGAACAGAGCAACCCCTTTAAAACACAAGGCCAAAGACTAAGTCTCTTTACATCAATTTCTCACTCTCATGGCTCATGAAGGTTCAAGAGATAAAATCCCGATCAGGAAAAAAAACACTGGGAATTCCCTGATGGACTACTAGCCTACTTGATCAATCAGGGCAAAATATTTTTCATGCTGCAAATTTTATTTGATTTTTATGAGTGTTATTGTTGTATTGTAGCCAGTTAAAACCCTGGGGTTCTCCATTTCATTTCTGCATGTGAGACACACCTCATTTTCTTTTTTATTCTTTCATTCACAGCTTACCATCCATTGCTATCTGCCATTACCACGATCAAGCATTAATAGCACACCATTGGTTCAGACCTGGACATAGTAGTGTGTTTTGTTTTGTACCTATTTCTAAAGCAAAAACAAGTCTAGCTCAAGTTAAAATGGTTGTATTACCATTGGAAGTGGTTTGTGAATTTGTTACTTAACAATAATTTTTAGGATGCTATGTCAGTATACCAAAGCAATGTTTACACAAGACAAAAGTATACTAAAGGTCCATAGATTTTTAATGCAATTGGGGCAATACACTGATGGTTTATAGTGTTGTTTACCTTGACTTTGTTGTATTTCAAATGTCTTCATTAGGCAGTGGGGCTAAAGGTGTCATAACATGAATGCATGCTTCTGTCACAGAGGAAGACCCAAATAACTGTTTTTTGCACAAATGTGGCGTGGTGGAAGAGCCCAAACGCGGAGAAGCATGAGAGAGCTGGTAAACCACGCAATTACTATGAGGACGCTCCGTAAGGAGAAGAGATTCTCACCAAGGAATCCGCGTTCTCATTCACACTCACAGAAGGTATATAAATGAGGCTTATGAGAACCAGAAGTACTCACGGTACCGAAGGAGAGTTGAGTCGGGACACAGTCAAGATGAAGTTGGGACTTTAATGTCTTTGTGCAGACACCTACCTGTTTCCTGTTTATATACCTTGACGTGAGTCACTTCCAGTGCCAATTGACATCACGTGATCTGCCGTGCGTGACAGCTTCATAGTGAAGGGTGTTGCAGAGTCAGCCTTGTTCATGAAGCCTGGGTTCTTACTGATTTGTAATCAAATCAAGTAGGTGTTTCTTGTCATTTCAACCGTATTCACAGTACACAGTAAAATGAAACAACATTTCTCTTGGACCACAGAATACCACAGAAAACAAAAGCAGAACACCACAAGACCACAAACAATGCAGGCCAGGACTAAAGAGAGAGTGCAAAAAATACAGTACAATAATTTACAGGACCAAACCACATACAATGCAGTTGGCAGAAGCAGTAACAGTTCAAGTGAGAGTCTTGTAACATACTGCATTATAGCAGCAGAGTAATTAAGTGTGCAAATAAAGGTAAAGAAATGCCAACTTTGAGGTATACAACAATACAAATCTTTGCAAAAATAGCAGATAGCATCAGTAGGATTAGGAAAAAATGTGCCAGATATATTTAAATATAAAGAACGTTTTCATTGCGCATAGTAATGTTAATGTTTTGTCATGAGTGTCTAATTGCTTTATTGTCTCCCAGTCTCCATGAAGACCTGCTTTTTGTACAGTATAAACGGAACAAGTGTGTGAAACTATACTGCTTGTTTATATTGTGTTTTTTTTTCATTTATTGACAAATATACACAAGCTTACAAAATGTATTTCATTACCTGGCCAATTATATTTAGAGCATAAACACTCCAGCTGTCACGGCCTGGTCAGTGGCCGGTTAGGGCCACTGCTTTTTTGTTGTTGTTTCTGGGATTTTCTGTTCATGTTTTGGGGGCTTTTATTTTGATGTGTGTTCTGGGGTCTGCCTTTGTCACATGTTGTGTTTCACCTGTTCTGTATTTTAGTTCTTG
>JBBPDB010000036.1:10024833-10037646 GCA_037974465.1 Brachypetersius altus | reverse complement strand
AGAGAGAGACAGAGAGAGATTGTTTAATAATATTCATATATTATATAATATACCTAAGAAATTACATTTTTTATACCTTAAGAAAAGTAATAGTAGTATTCGTTTGACTTTAAGATGCAAATCTTAGGTGAAGTTCTTTTTTTTTTTAATTTGCAGATAATTTAAGTAAAATACCTCTATGGATATGGTACAATAACAGTATAAGTGTTGCTAGAGAATATAGCCGAGTAATTCTCCAAAGAAAAATAGCAACTCCCCCCTCTCTCACTCTTTGCTAGCTTTAGCGGTTAGCTTTGATAGCTCTGTGACAGGTATGGGCTCGACAGTCACAGCAGCAGGCAGCATTTGCATGTGTGGATGTGCGAAGTGCTGTGAAGCCTGATGTTGGGTGGTGGAGGCTGCGGGAGGAGGCGAGGGGCGGGATCTGGGTATCAAAATGTCACCCAGGAGAATGTCTCCACCAAGGTCACGTCACCACAGAAGTTTGCAGCCTAGTGCTTGAATAATGAATACTAAATGGGATTGTGGAAGTATATTTTGAGGGGAAAGCAAAGGGTCATGTGTGTTCAAGGCCTCTCTTTCAAACTGTGTGATGCAACTGTTTCTGTGGAAGATCTAACCCTTAAAAGAAAGCTCATGCATTTTCCAACCTCATCACTATCTGCTGATCTTCAGCACACAGTCTGTTACCACAGACAGAGTTAATTAATAATGAGAGAAGCTATTTGGCTGAATCAGGTCAGGTATTTGTAATTTAAGCCTGAAATCTGCATGAATTGTTCTTTCTGAGATGAGATTACATGTTCAAAGGAAATAGTTTAAGGTCAAATCATTACCAGTGTCATTTGTGGGGGGAGTTTTCAGAGGTTCTTGTGAATGGAATGCACTATATACCAGAAAACCTACAGGAAAGCAAAAAAAAAAAGCATGAAACAGTTACGTTAGTTCAAAACTTTTTGCTGATGGTTATAGTTGTAGTATCAAACTCAGGGTATGTAATTATGTTATTCAATACTATTCACCAAATCCAGCAACTGCCCAATGGGTGACTTTGTGAGTGACTTTGGAGTCAATATGTTCCTTTCTTAGTACTTAGAAACAAAATTCTTGTCTGAGTACAGTAGAGACCCAGAATATAGAGACTGAGATAAAAATGCATAATTTATGTTGCTAGTGGGATGGCCTTACTTCATTTCTTATCTATATTTAATTAACCGCAAACAAAGTATCAAAACATCTTGGCAGCTTGTAAATCAATAAGCGTGTGGCTATACAAATATGGAGTGTTGGGTTGCCAATGAAAGGATAGAATTGGCCATATGTTTACACCTTGAATTATGTTTCTCAAACTGTTCATGTTAACCCTCTGGCCTTGTTTTTTTTACTACTAATTCAGCTTGTTCATGGCCACTTTTGGCCAATTGAAATCCATGAAAGTTAAATTCCTTGTTATTTACACTGTCAAATCGTAAAATTTAGGTTATTTTTACTACATAAAGTTTTTAACTACATAAAGAACAAAACTTTACTACATTTTTTTTAAATAACAAGGAATAGAAAAATGTGGTTCAATTGACCAAAAGTGGCCACGATGGAGTCAAGTGTTACAATTGGATGTGCGGAGTATATTATTGATATATTTAATAAGTTGAAGTTAAAAATTTAAAGATCTGAAAAATCTCCAGAGCGTTGGGAAATCTAAATTCATTCCATGAATGTACCTCTTTTATACATACACTATATGAACAAAATGTCCCTGGTGGTCTAGTGGTTAGGATTCGGCGCTCTCACCGCCGCGGCCCGGGTTCGATTCCCGGTCAGGGAACATGAGCTTTTACACACTGAGCTACCGATCTTTTACCTGTCTATATCTTTTAGGAGCTTGCTTTGTGTACTGTGGCACGGTCATGCTGGAATAGAAAAGGTTCTTCACCATACTGTGTTCACAAAGTTGGAAGCATGCTGTTATCCAAAATGTATTAGTTTGCTGAAGTATTAAGATTAAGCCCTTTAATGGAAGTAATTTGGACCTAGCCCAGAACCTTAAAACAGATGTGTCCAGATAGTTTCGTCATATAGTTTACTTTATGGGTGAATCTTCTCAGTCTGTCAAATTCACACCTCGAGCCGTAGTCACAGTCGTGTCTGTTTTAACCGCATCCTTCTAGCCATGACGAATACGAACAAGCTCTTGTGAACAAAAGATAAATCCGTCTGAAACTGTCCATTCCTATCGTCTTATTTCCCTCAGTGGGAATAAGTGTATTATTATCCTTTAGAAAATAACGTTTCTAGTCTCGTAAGAGACTAAAAGAAAAGTGCGCTCCTTCGAGCCGGATTCGAACCAGCGACCTAAGGATGTCTGATCATTCACCACTACAGTCCTCCGCTCTACCAACTGAGCTATCGAAGGGGGCGACAAAGAGTTTTCCGGTTCTGTACTTCAATGGTACAGTGATTGATATCACACGTGCTTTACTAATGGCTGTCATTATGACCCAATGCTAATCAGAGCACAGCAAAAACGTCTAGATTTCACTCAAACTCCAACAAAAACTCTACTGACTCCAAAATGTACCTCCACACCCAGACGCCAGTAAAAACTACATCGCATATGATCTGTTTATATTTCTGGAAAAAAAGCATATTTCTGAAGAAATGTGCCTGCTGCTAGTTTGAATACAAGTACACTTTTTGACTCTTTTGTACTTTAATGTCTCAAATGTTTAAAGTAGGTAAGGAACGGGTATTAACCATATTTCCTGGGAGTAGTTGGAAAGCACTTATCCAAGCAGTTGATAGAAGTTGTATTTACCAGGACTCTGTACAGATGTCAGGCTAGCCAGGTTACTTGCACAGTGGCTTTGGGGAGAGAGAGCATGAGCATTTAATTGTGCCTTTAAGACTGATTGGATGTAACTGAGCTCTATTCGGATTGTGTGCTTTGTTCAGAATGCAGCCAAGGCTGAAAGACATGAAAGTCAGTTGAGTAAGCCAAGTCTGTAATTAACCTTTACGGCATGTGTGTTAACATTCACTGCTCCATAGTGTGAAAATAAGACAAAACTGGAATGTTGTTAAAGTGTACAAGTCAAATGCCTTCATCCGCATATCTCAAACTTATATTATGGACACTGTCCTGCATGTTCACTCAAATTCTGCTCAGGTTCAGGGACAGCTGCCCCCTCTGGAGCTGCAACAAGCATTTATCAGTGACATTTCAATTCTAGCTTATATTTAGCCTGCATTTATGATGAATTCAATTAAAAATACACCCGTCTGGGAGACACTGTCTAATATATACAATGATTTATATATTAAGTCTCTTACCTATAGCCTGCAGTGCAAAGGCAGCACACAGCAGCACAGACACGATCCAAGCCTTCATGATAACGGCTTATAAGGAAAAGAATGAAATCATGTCATGTCAAATGTAATCCAGCCCCATTTTCTGCATGTTTGTATAATTAGCATGATCACATGCTGAGCGTTTTTGAAGAAATTGTGGTAGCTGACTGACACTAATCACTGTATCTATGCCACAGTATGCACACTGAAAATATTGAAACACTTACTTGATTGGTGTCTGCGGTTTAATAAAAAACACATGCAAGTCTATTGCAAATCTAATATTACTCATAATTCAAAAAGTTGAAGCAGATTGGAAATCAGTGTTGTGGTTTCTGATGATAACATTTTTTTTGTTGACCTGTGTTATCATTTAAAGCAGTTTGATGCACCAGAGCAGATGGTGTAGGAGCTCAGTGACTCTGATTCATTTATAATAGTAATGAGAGGAGCCCCAGGTCATGTATACAATGCAAAAATAGCCTGTCAAAAATGACAGATGAACCTATATTGTCTTTCCATAGTGATAATAGCAGTAAAATTGGTTTTCTTTGGAGTAACCTTGCCCTTACAGCAATCTGCGTGTAACTCTGCTATAAATGTACTTTAATAAATACATTTTAGACCAAAATATTACAGAACTATTATAAAGCATATCTTCGAAATCAAGTATTCTGAACTGTTTAGTATATGATGTAAAATCACTCACTTTAGATTATTATACATTAAAAAAGCACCAACTACAAAATTGCATTTTTTCAACATAACATTCTGTAATACAAAATACTTGTTTAATTCTCAGTGTGTAGGGACATAAAGTCCATTGACTTCATATGGATATAGTTTATAGTACATAGAATTCTCTGCTAGTCTCTTTGAATATAAAACATTTGATCATGATAATTAAATGACATGAAATTGCTGCTTATTAATTTGATCATAAATGGTAGAAAGAAGATCAACGCTTACAGAACTGACTCTAGTCATTGTGTGCAATTAATGACAATTTATTTCCTCAGTGAGGAAATGGGTTTTGTTTTTGAGATTAAGTCGCACAAGTGGAAATACCGTATTCCATGGATCATCACGTTTTCAAACAATGACAAAGTTGTATATTGTTATGATTATCACAATCTAGTATCTAATACACTGATAATGCCACGGTACATTGCTTCATAAAACCTGCCATTTAGTCTGCAGAATTTAAAAAAAAATGTTTGTTTGGGAGTAATATTTACTCCCATACAAATGTTGCTGACATACATTAACATGAAAGGTTATAAAGTATAAAAAATGACAAAACGCAGATAATGAACCACAAATCATTTCTTTGTTCACCTGCTTTACAAAAAGTACATGTTGATAAATAAAACAAGAAATAGCGCCCAGACTTCTCCCAGTCTTGGGCTTTGGTCTTACCAATATTCTAGCTGGTGTCGGATGAGTCAGACTGTCTGGGTCTTTATTCCACTCTTCTCATTTGACATCAATCTTGACTTGGATTTGAGACTCTGTAATGTCCCAGTATACGGCCACTAGAGGCCGCCAAGGTCATTGTTTTGTTTTGAGTCCCGACCCATTTATTTATGCCCTTTATAGTGGATTTTTCGTTCAGCTGCATGTATCTTCCTAAAGTACTTGGAGTTACCCCCATCAAGCCTGCATGCTGGGAACAAGTACTGCAATGGCAACACATACATGAGGTGCACCAAATTCAAGATGTTCCTCTGCATAATCAAAACGAAAACAGGCTTCCAGGACTAACTTAAATATCCAGAGGATGTTGTATGACTTATAATTCACTGTTAAACGACTGTTAAATGACTTATAATTCACTTATAATTCACTAAATACGTGTTTTGTTGTCCTTGCAAGCAACAAGCAACAGAAGAGTCATGCAGAATTTTATTATTTTGGTCAAATTCAACATGTTCTTGGGTTAATATCATGTTTTTCATTTTCCAAATTCAGTTCTATTTTTCATTTTCCTCTACAGTGGACATGCTAGGAAATTAAAATTAAAAATATGTTCAAAGAAATTGAAATTGTAAGATGTTTATTTAGGCCCGAATTGATTGAAATTGAAATTGTAAGACACTTTATCTTTGGTTCTCAGGAGGGTATTATTAAGTGGTGGTGGGGTTTCTTAACATTGTAGCATTTAGGGTGTGTCTGAAGTGAGTGCACTGGAATGTAGTGCATAGTGAGTACTGGGCACTTCCTTCTGTAGTGCACACAGCTGTGGGTAAGTATTGTCCCAAATTGGAACACTGATTTGATTGCGATTCTCCAGCCTGTCAAAATATCTGCCCACTTTTGTTTATAAAGTTCATCAGCTTCCTCGTACTTTTATTTGCTTTTGTTTACCTCCTACTACACCCTGCGTGGAAACTACGTTGTATCCAACGTCAAAGCAGGATCCTTCTCCTTATTCACCTCAGAAAACTTGTTGAAAGTCCGCCTTCTGCTATGTAGTAAAAATAGTTAGACTGCTCTTTTTTTGCCCATTATTATTGCACCATAGAGTTTTAGCTTGGTTGTCAGTGTGAACGTGCTATGCACTAAAACATTTCAGAAACACCTTTAGTGCTTGTGGGTTTTTTTTTTAGTGTTTAGGGTTCTGTGTTTTGTGTATTTAAGGATTTGTGTTCATGTTGAGTTGTTGGTCCATCGTCATGCTGAGTATAGTTGTGTTTCTTCTGTCTCCTTTTGTTTTGACAAAAGTTAGGCCCTTAGGCCTGTTTTGCTTTGTTTAAATAAACCTGCCATCAGTGCTTGAGAAAAGAGTGGGGAACTGTGACAGACTCAGTCTTAGCAGTGGTGGTCTTGAGTACAGCTCCGTCAATGAGTAGTCACTTTTTGATGTATGATGAACTCCCTTAAGTTTTGGTTCTGACTGCTGTCATTAAAGTGTTTTTTTATGCAGAGCTCACATTGTCAGGTATTAAAGTCCACTTTTCTTTAAAAAGTGCAGACCTTTTGAGAAAATAAATGTTAAGCTAGTGTATTGGATCACCAGTAGTACGTCAATATGCATGAAGTTGTAGGAAATTATTAGTCTGGTTACATTTATACATTGCCTTTCACAAACCCAAGCTCACTTTTCATAACAGAAAAAAAATCCATTGTATATAGGCATGGCAGAAGAGAAATATTCATTGAAAAGAAAGGTCTTGAGATGAGCTAGAGCAGCAGTCATGAAGGGTTTGCGGAAGAGAATCCCATAGTTTGGGAGCCATGGCACTGAATGACCTCCAAGTGTGGAGAGTCTAGAGCGTGGAACAAGAAAAATATTAGTGCCAGAAGATCTGAGAGAGCGAGAGGGAGAGTAGGAAGTCTGGAGTTGAGTAAGGTAGGGAGGACCAAGGCTGTGGATTTCATTAAAGGTGAGGAGTAAAACTTTAAACTTAATTCAAACTTGAATTGGCAGTCGGTGTAACTGAGAGAGGATAGGGGTGATGTGGACAGAGAGTTTGTGTACGAACTAAGGCAGCAGAGTTTTGTACGTACTGTAACCTGTGTATAGATTTGCTGGGGAGGCCAATGAACAAGAAGCTGTTATAGTCAATGCGAGACCTAATGAAGGCACGGAATAGAGCATCACCACAAGACAAGAATGGTTGTAGGTGAGTGATACTGCAGATGTGATAAAAAGCTTTTTTTAATCACCTCTGCAGTAGCTTAAACCACTGAAGGGCAATATCTCTGATACCAATAGAAATAAGTATGTTGTGATTTACAATGTCATATGCAGCACTTAAATCGAAGAGGAGAAGAATATTAAGAGGAGGATATTAAGAAAATTATGAGGAGATCATTAACAACAAGCAGAAGAGCTGTTTCAGTGCTGTGCTGAGTACGGAAACCTGACTGAACACTGATTTGCTATTTAGAGTTGCTTCTACTCTTTCTATGACTTTAGCAAAAAAGGAATATTTGAGATGGGCCTATACTGGACAGAGATGTGGGATTGTGGTTGGGTTCTTTAGGAATAAGTGCAGCAGTTTTAAGGGCAGTAGGGACTTATAAATGCAATAGAAACACTAGTAGCCAATGTAATAAGAGACAGACTACTTGTTGCTATGAGTCAGGAAGCATGTCTTTTTGAGCTTGAGAGTATAATGTCCTATTTGCACCAGGAAATGGTCTGATTTATATTGGGTAACACTTACAACTAGACTCTGCAGATAATATTATTATCTGCAGAGGACATACTAATCCTGTTTCATTGCTTATTATGTGCTTGCTGAGGTGTAATCATAGTTATAAAACAGGTCAAGTACCTCTGAACTACTTGCCGAACAATTGTGTAAATTCCAGTAAGCCCAGAATTTACTGTATGTGGATGCCAGTAAACTGTATAACAAAAACTACATTACAAATTGCATAAATATATATTAATCAAACATGAAACATTTGTATTACATTGATGCATTCATTCCAATATGTATGGAACAACTGGTTAGACAGTGATTTTAGCATATTGCTTTATAACTTTTAACTGTATCTAAATCTCTGCATGTAGTATACTGTATTTAATTTGATGAAACATTTGCTAACACTTTGCATTCCAGATTGCTCATTTTCTAGTAATCCACTAGTTGTTCAAAAAATGATTATTTGTCATTAACAAAAGAGAATGTTCTTGCATTGCAGACATGAGTGAAAAGCTTTTCAGTTGCTTGCCATAGGTTAAGGTGTGAGATATGCATTGCAAAGAGTTTTTGTTCCATTTTAGCTATTCAGTTCACACTTACTATTCTTAAGTCATTTAGGAACTTAAATTGAAGACATTAGTAGGTTGTAAATGACCCTTTACAATCTACTCATTTTTTATGTGCTTTATGTGCATTTCTGAACATGTGTGAAAACGTCATTAGACACAAACTGATTGAGAATCGCTTCATAATTGCTTCAAATTATGACCATTTTTCTTTTACCAACTGTAATTTTTAAGAATGTATTGCAAATTATAGCACCTCCTTTAAATGGAATCTGCAACCAGATCAAACTCTTCTTACCAATTTTCTAAAGCTCAGACATTTTTCTCCTTTCCTTCCTTTCTGTTTCCCTTCTTTCCTTTCTTTCTTTCCGATAGCTGACCCGGCATTTACTAACAAAGGCCAGAAGAAAGAGGTTGAGTAAAGCATTCAGGCATTCAAGACCACAGAGAGGACAGTCCAGTACAAATGTCACTGAGGTTTCCTCGCACTGGACAGAGGTTTAAAGTTAGCTGGTTTAATTGGAATTTATAGGGATTTTTCACTAACAGTTTCTGATCTGGATAGTTTAAGTCCAGCATGAGCACTACACAGTAAGAATGATGGCTGAAATGAGTCAAACTTGTTAAAGATCTGCCTCAGTGTTTCATCATCCATGTCTTTTCCAAAGTTCTTAATGTAAATGCTGCTGAATTCTGAGCATCTGTCTATCAACATCTATATTAATCTGTCTGTCTGTTTATATAGTTTTAATATTGTTTGTTAATGTGCCGTGAGGATAATAAAATTGGCCGTAGTTGTGAGTGAGTGTGAGCGAATGGTGTGTGCGGCCTGCAGTGGGCTGGTCTCTTATGGCCCCTCTTTAGCGGTTACAGAAAATGAGTGAGCACTAATGTGCCATAAAGTATTGATATTCTAGTCAGAACATCCCACACACTAAAGATTTCTGCTACTGAATTTTCTGAATTTACGGAAATTTCATCCACTGTGAGGTAACACATCCAACAAAAGTGTTCCTGATGTGTTAAGGCAGGTGCAACACATTATTTTAACTCATGAGGAATGTACAAGATGTAACAGAAAGCAAAAAATGTGCCTAGAAGTTCAAGACAGGAAGTCCATTAACAAAAAAGTGTTCTTTTAGAAACCTGTACTAACTCATTTCTTTGTAAAGACTGGCATAGATTGAGTTCATTCACTCCGCTGCTCCCCACGTGGCTTATATTGATCTTCCAGTTCGTGATAAGAAAACGAATCAGCTCTTGCATAACACCAGTGTAGTCAGACAACAGGTAATGTTGTTTATTATTTCCCATTAACGGTTGTCATATTTGTAATCTGAAAGTAAGGTGTGTGCTCAAGGTCAGGGATAGTAATTCCATAATAAAATATTCTACTTGGTCAGCAGATTCACCTGATTTTTGACCCTAAAATATTATGTTTCTGGACATTATGGCCCTCTGGAGAATATAAAACTCCGCACATCTCAAACTTCCAGCACCAGATCTGATTCTGAGGTAAGTGATCAGTTCCTTTCTCTTCACATTTAAGTTCACTGTTGTCCATCTGTTTGTGAGTGAAAGAGTATGTTAACCAGATTCATTCTTATTTTCAGTTTCTACAGTATTCTGCTATTTAACATATTTGACATCACATTCACTTATGAATGCACATTAAAAGAGCCTGGGTTCTTTGTGGCAGATTTCTCAATAGTTAAGGTCCTTGTTTGTTGTTGTGAACATTTCAAAACCAGTTTAAATTAATACACGCATTAATACTTGCTTTTTTCTTCTTTCTTTTCTTTATCAAAAAAAGACGATTTTCATCCTTATCATCTCCACCCAAGTCATCATCATGAAGACTGTGATTCTGCTGTGTCTGTTTTGTATCAGCTATAGTCATGGAGCTCCAGCTGGTGAGGAGTGCTTCTCTTTTATATCAACTAACAGAGCACTTTAGTTGCTGAACACTTTATAAACTGTAACATTACGTCCCTGATAGTCAACAACAAAGAGCCACAGGACTGTACAGTTCAGTGTTTTCTGTGATCCAAAACACCTAATTCAACGCATCAATTAATGTTCTTGTTACTAAGACTTCTATGTCCAAACAGTGCACTGTAAGTCCAGCTAAGGTCTACTACTCTTTGGTAGACATGTGATGCACTGTTTGGGTGCATAAGCCATTATTTCATGAGCTGCATAGTGCCCTACAGGAGTACAGACACATTTGTTGTGGCACTTACTCACAGTGTTGTGTCCTTGTGTGCCATCAACTAAGTAACAGACTGTAACTGAAGAAGACTTTACCAGTCAGTCGAGACTCACGTATGCTCTGACTCATTCTCCGTCTTGCTATAGAGGAAGCTGTTGCATCGGACAAGAAGATTCCAGAGATTCCAGAGGTTCCAGAGGTTGTTCCAGGTTTGTATCTGGACTTCATTATGCTACAGGTTCAGGATATAGTGGCTCAAACAGTTCATCATAGATGTGAACTGTAAATTTTAGCTTGGTATGGCTTTGTATTACTTTTCAGTAAAGATGAAAATACTTGAACATACAGGTGGTGCTACTTCGCACGTATCCAAAATATCTTTATTCATGCAGTTTGAGCGAGCAACACATGCTTACATCTTTACTTCTCTCCTAGCTCAATTTGAGGCTATAGAAGAGGATGTAGCTGAGGGTCCAGGTAACACAACTTCAAATGAATAATTCTGATTCTAGTGCTTTGTCAAACACATATTATAAATAATGTGGTATGTCTAACAGTGTGTAATACTTAGCACTGATTTTACTGTCTCGCACAGCTACTTTTATCCAGTGTCCTACTGGCTGGTTCAGATATGGCTCCCGCTGTTTTTTCCTGGTCAAAACTCGGATGTCCTGGCTCAATGCAGAGGTAATGGACGTTATAGTCTCTACAGGTTTTAGTCACGATTCCAGTAAATACGATTAGATCTGGTTCAGTTTCATGATGCAGTTGATCTGAGAGAAAAATCACAGCTAATGCCTCAACATTATTTGATGAATATAAGCCACAGTAAAAAACGTAATGAGTGTAAATGATTATTAGATTTATTGGGAGAAAATGGTCCCTGAAATGAGACTTGATAAATCATTAAGCTTTTTCTGTTCTTGTTTAAGTTTTGAGCAAGTGTGTGTGTGTGTGTGTGTGTGTGTGTGCAAATGTTTGTGCTACTAATTGGTTAGAATGCATTTGAGAATAGGAATCTCTTCTCTTGGCTTGGGTAACAAACTCTCTCTCTCTCTCTCTAGAACCACTGTGTCGGGTTGCAGGGTGCTCTAGCCTCTGTTCAGAGTCTAGGAGAACATCAGTTCCTGCAAAATTTAGTTCTGCTTGCAGGCCAGACATCTGTATGGATTGGTGCCTACAACTTCCAGGTAATGTTTCTGAATGTTCATTTTTAAACTGCTCATGCATGTGTGATGGCTGTCATGTAACACATCTCTTTCACTGCAGAACACATGGAGGTGGACTGACAGAGCTGGTTTTAACTACAATAACTTTCAGTCACTGAGCAGTGTGTCCAGCTACCCCTGCGGCGCCATGCGGGACAGCGGTGAGAACACACACCATGTTACAGCTACATTAACTATAAAGATATAAACTTTGGCATATATATACAGTATCTCACAAAAGTGAGTACACCCCTCACATTTTTGTAAATATTTTATTATATCTTTTCAAGGGACAACGCTAAAGATATGAAACTCTGATAGAATGTAAAGTAATAAGTGTACAGCTTGTATAATGGTGTAAAGTTGATGTCCCCTCAAAATAACTCAACACGCTGCCATTAATGTCTGAACTGTATATATACCTGACCTGCCTAATTATTATAATTACTTTGAAAATGTTCTTATATTATTATGTAAAAATTACATATGAGGTGAGAGCAGGTGTAACTGTGACAAATATTATTTTTAAAAGTCTTAAACCAAGGGATGTTTATTGCTGTAATTAATAAAACATATTGTCTACATATGAATGACCACATTATATTGATTTTAGTATTTGAATTGTGGTCAATTTTATAGCCACATCACTCCTGGTGATAACAGTGGGTGTCATACAGTGTTAAACAGTGATAAGATTTCTGAATGTAATGCAAGTTACATTTCTCTCTTTTTACAGCTGGATGGACAAACACGAACTGTGCGACCACACTGCAATTTTTCTGTGTCAAGATACCAGAGTGTTAAATATGTGTCATGAATGTTGAATCTATTAAGTCACTGCTGATTTCTTTAATTACTTAACAGTTCTGTATTCACCTCAACAATGTCTTGTTACTTTGAGAGATATAATAAAATGTTTTTATACCTTTAAATGATGCCTTTTTTCAGAAAACATGTAACAATTTATACAATTTAGAAATGCACTGACCTTTTTTGTTTCAATGCCAAGCTTTTAAAACACTGTGCATTGACAGTGCCCTCTGTATGCATTGGAACCCAAAAAAAGCATTCATGTATTTTGCTTTTCAGTATTGTCAGACAGGGGGAAAGAGGTGGTGTAGACTGCATTCACTGTTCAGTAGAAATCTCTATAAAGGTGTGTTATATTATTATAAGTAGGGCTGTAAAGCGATGAATTAAAATTAACTTAATCGCAAATCTTGAAAAAATTAATCGTGATTAATCGCAATTCTATGTCAACCCGATATATAATATATAATGAACACACTAAGTCATCAATTTTACAAAGAAGGCTTTGTTTA
>JBBPDB010000036.1:10004071-10019793 GCA_037974465.1 Brachypetersius altus | reverse complement strand
GGTGGTGCTGAAGGTAGGATTCGAACCCATGACCTTTTGGTCTGGAGGCAAGTATCCTACCCACTGAGCTACCGCCATCCTGAGTGTTCTCTGAGTGTTTTGTTACAGTGTGGAGCAGTCATGCTACATGCTGCAGCAGCTTCTTTTTATGGCGGTTGACAACTTTTCTTTTTTTTTTTTTGTCTCTGGAGAGAGCGGTTGACAACTTTTCAGTGCATTACTGCCACCGCTGGACTGGTGACAGTAACACACTGAAAAGTTGTCAAATGTCATAAAATGAATGTATTGAAAATATCTACGGTAGACTGAATCCGAAAGCTGATCCACGTAAAACTGAGGGCTTACTGTATACGTAAACCAACTTCAGTGTATCTTCACCAGCACCCATTTAATATTTATTAGTGAGGAAATTTCATGACTGGACTTGCTGCACAGGTGGCTTCGGATCACAATCCCAGGCTGGAACTCACTGAGCTCCTGAGGGACCCGTTCTTTCACTAATGTCTGTAGAAGCATCTGCAGGCCGAGGGCCTTAACGTTATACACCTGCGGCCACGGAAGTGATTGGAACCTGAATTTAATTATGAATACTATTTCAATGGGTGAGTGAGTTCTTTTTAATAGTTAAATTTAAGGACCTTCATTGAAACTGTCCGGGACGTTGGCAACGAGCAGACACAGGAACCAGTCTCCGTTCCGCACGTGCAGCAGGGCCTCCGCCACATCCACGATGGGCAACAAAGACGGCAGTTCTGCAAGAAAGAGACACAGATCAGCCAAACAAGACCTGGTTCGGATTACTTTCAGAAAGTGCTCGTCTCATGTCACTACATGTTCCTTCCTGCATATAATTAATCACTTTCACTGTAGTTTTATTCTCATGCATTCAATCTATTTTAGGGCGATAACACGTTACTGACACATTGTTTACTTAGCGGCGACTATTACTTTATGGCATGTTTTTTAAAAAAAATCCTTTTATCCTGAAAGTTTGTTGCTTTTGTGCTCGTGAGTGTGTGAAGCGCGCAGTGTGTGTGGAGGGGTCAGGTGTCCCATTAATATGGAAAAAAGTATTGGGACAGCAGTCAATTACACTAACAGGGACTATATTCAGAGACTTTTATATGGAGTTGGTCCCCTGCTATAATGCACTGGACTTAGGAACTTGTTTTTCTATAATAAACTAGACAAAACTTGAACGCCCTGCAGTGGTGAACAGCTTTGGTTTAATATTAGATTTGATTACATTAATGTTTACGTTGAGATTTACAGAAATATTTGAGCTGTAACTGTGTGACTGTGTAAAAGCTCCTCATTAGTTTGAAGTGTTCAAACCATCACTGTAGCAGCTGTACAACAAAATTTAAAACTAATACCCCACTTTTGAACTAATTTAATTTTATTTAGCCTAGCGTGCTTTAAAGAAAATCTTAATAATTGCTCAGTATTAATTTAATTATTAAAAACAGCCAACATTCTAATGCAGCCTTAAAATCGGAATATAATTCTTGAAATTAACATAGCTGATAGCCTAGTGGTTAGGGCATTCGCCCTGCGACCAGAAAGTCCAGGTTCGATTCCCAAGACCGCTAGGCACCTCTGAGGTACCCTGAGCAAGGTACCGTCCCCACACACTGCTCCCCGGGCGCCGTGTTCCTGGCTGCCCCCTGCTTCACTTGTGAATGGGTTAAATGCAGAGGAAGAACTTCGTGCTGTTCACACTGTGTGCTGTGGTGTGTTCACGTATGACAGAATGATCACTTTCACTTTCATATTCTTCTTCAGCAGCCATTCACCTGCTTGAAGGATGCAGAGAACGTCCGCCACCTCCTCCAGGTACACCGGACTCTCAAAAAGCTCAGAGGACTTCAGGAAAAACTCCCCGCTAGAGTCAGCGACCTGCGGGACACACGGAGCACAGCATTAAATATCTAGAACACTGAAAGATGTTAAGTTGTAAATCTGTCGGCTGAGTGTGCAGAGGCGCGGGCACCTTGTTCATGATGGCCAGCAGCTCGCTGAGGGCCAGCCGGAGTCTCCTCAGAGGGTCGCTGTGCTCGAACTCCAGCGTCAGGCCGTGCTGCAGCTGCGACACCAGGATACTCTCTCCATTAGACCCACCGGCCTTCTGCCTGCAAACACACCAGGAAACAGAGCCGCGGTACTGAACCTACACCCTGCTGGAGGAAATACTACCGCCAACCACTCGCCGTAACGGCCCCAAATCAACAGGGTACAGAACAGTACAGTCAAGTGCAGTAAAATAAAGTAAAAAAAAAAGTACAGTCAAGAAAAGTAAAGTACAGTCAAGTAAAGTAGTCAAGTCAAGTCCAGTCAAGCCAAGTCCAGTCAAATAAAGTAAAGCAAAGTACATTAAAGTAAAGTACAGTCAAGTAAAGTAGTCAAGTCAAGTCCAGTCAAGTAAATGTAGGTACTGACCTGCACTGTGTAGCATGAAGCTGTAACCTGGGAATTACTCTGTGCTTTTACTGATCATGTTTTAAGTGACGGGTGTTTGATCATGATGATCCTGGATGTACCTGAGCTGCTGCTCCTTCCTGGCGTCCTGCTCCAGGGCGTGGAAGTCTACGGACAGCAGGGCCACGATGGAGTTCACGGCCTCCACCCCGGACAGCAGACGCAGGATGAGCTTCTTGTCTTGGGCCCAGGTGCTGCTCTGGTCCGCAGGGGCACACAGCGCCATCCTCACCAGGCAGGGCAGCAGGAGCCGAAGCTCCGGGTCGCTCAGAGCCGCCAGGCGCCGCACATCCACCTTCTGCATAGCCTCGAAGGCATAGGAGCTCACAAACTGCAGACTCACGCTCTCAGACATCCTGTCCTGCAGAGACAGAGACATGGACACCAGTACAGTCAGTCCATTTTAACTCACACACTTAAACTGCATTAACACTTTAGTGAACTCACCACAGCACACAGTGTGAACTTTTTTCTCTGCATTTAACCCACTTAACCCATTCACCCAGTGAAGAAGCGGGCAGCCAGAAACACAGCGCCCGGGGAGCAGTGTGTGAGGACTCCAGGGGTACCTCAGAGGTGCCACTAGCAGTCCTGAGATTCAAACCCACGACCTTCTGATGGCAGGGGCCACCACCTGCCCAGTGTTTAGAGAGCTGGTGCTGTTATAGACTAAAATAAGTGTAAGTGTGTGTGTGTGCGTGTGTGTGTGTGTGTGTGTGTGTGATTCTCCTGAAACTGTGCTGAGTAAAACAGAGAGTTTTATTCTGCATTTCTGCGCCCAGTCCTGAATGAGCCAGAAACCAGAAACTCAGGCTGGATAAACGCCGTCTCTATTTTCACACAAACCGGGTAATAAAGCTTGTGCAAAATTAAAGGAGATAAATAAAATGTGTCAGAGTCAGTGCACCCAGTTACCCCAGGGCTCCTCCTGGGCAGCAGTGGCGGTACAGACCGCTCTCCGCTCGGAAACACACTCACCTCAGGCTCCCGGAGTCTCACCGTGTTTTCACAGAGTTTCACAGTCACTGCGGAATATTAAAAAATCATCTCACCTTAAGTTTAACTGGTGAAAACCCAGGGAGAGCTGAGGGAGGCCCGGGCAGACCTCTGCACAACAGCCGCCGCTCACACACACCACTATCGGCTAACGGCTAACAGCTAACCAGCTAACGACTAGCCACACAGCTACAGGATAAAGGGCTACAAGCTAACAGGCTAACTGCAGTGCATTCAGTCTTTCAGAAACAGAACCTAATGGAGTCTGAGCGGCTCTGAAAGTTAGTCTGCCGGAACCGAACCAACACAGTCCGGGTTTAAACCCAGTTACTGGAGATCAGGGTTTTCGCGGGGGTCTGCTGGGGGACCGGGCCGGCTAACGGCTAACAGCTAACAGCAGGAAACTACTTCTGATACTCAATACTGACACACACAACCAACATTACTGATGCTAACTACTGACACACACAACAAACATTACTGATGCTCACTACTGACACACACACCTGACATTACTAATGCTAACTACTGACACACACAACCAACATTACTGATGCTCACTACTGACACACACCTGACATTACTAATGCTAACTACTGACACACACAACCAACATTACTGATGCTCACTACTGACACATGCACCTGACATTAATGATGCTCACAACTGACACACGCACCTGACATTACTGATGCTCACTACTGATGCACACAACTGACATTACTGATGCTCACTACTGACTCACATACATTACTGATGCTCACTACTGACAACTGACGCTCACTACTGACACAACTGACATTACTGATGCTCACTGACACAAACACACCTGACATTACTGATGCTCACTACTGAGACACACACACCTGACATTACTGATGCTCACCACTGACACACCTGACATTACTGATGCTCAGTACTGACACACACACCTGACATTACTGATGCTCACCACTGACACACAACTGACATTACTGATGCTCACTACTGACATATACACTTGACATTACTGATGCTCACTACTGACACACACCTGACATTACTGATGCTCAGTCCTGACACACACACAACTGACATTACTGAAACTCACTACTGACACACACAACCGATATTACTGATGCTAACTCCTGACATTACTGATGCTCACTCCTGACACAACTGACATTACTGATGCTCACTACTGACACACACATACCTGACATTACTGATACTCACTACTGACACACACAACTGACATTATTGATGCTCACTATTGACACACAAATGCTTTACATTACTGATGCTTACCACTGATACAACTGACATGACTGATGCTCACTACTGACACACACAAACAGCACTGACAGAGACTGAAACGTCACACTACTGACACACCGACTCAGGGAAACTACACACAACTGACACACAGACTTGGGGAAACTATACACCATTAACACATATGGATTCAGGAAAACTACACATTACTGACACACACCAGGAAACTACACACACAACTGGCACAAAGAGAAGGAAACTACACACACTATTAATACTCACAGACTCAGGGAAACTACACACACTACGGACACACCTGGACTCAGGGAAACTACATGGTACTGGCACACATGGAGGAGTCGCAGATACAGTCAGATATTAAGGACTACTACTGATCTCTATTACTGATCAGCATTACTGATCTACTTTACTTACCTACTACTGATTACTGATCAATTACTGATCTACTACTTATCAACATTCCAGACTCCTCACCACTGTTAGTGTTAAAGTAACTGACTGAACTTTAATTAATCTTGTGTTCATAACAGTATTAGTGTTTATACCCAGTATTAGCGTTTATAACAGTATTTCCCAGAGGATTTATTTAGAGTTCTTGTCTCTGAAGCTCCTCCAGGATCAACAAGGTTCTGGTATATTTCCAGAGGTTTCCCTTTAATAAGGGACCTGAAACCTGGTCTTTGTTTCTCAGCTCTTTAACGTTTGAAAACCCAGACAGAGAAATTTCCTCCAGAATCAAGGCTGGGAGGTCTTTGCTTCCTGTGAGGTGGCAACAGAACTTCCAGAGGTTTTGAGTCGCAGCAGAGTTTTATTCTGAACAGCGTGAGATACAGCAGAACGGAGATCTTCCTCTGTGCACAAACACTACAGTTCCAACAGGCACCACATCCGGCCTAAAGTCTGTCTACACTCCGGTAAATGGAAGGAGCTCGGTGTAAAGGGAGGGCCGGGTGAGGTTTAAAAGGGACAAAAAGCTTTAATCAGCCGTTTTAACAAACCTGTTTTAATCTGGAGGGCGAACCACAAAAGCGGATTAATGCGTTAATGCACTAACGAGAGGTTCAGATTTGAGTTGGATGAACTGAATCAAAGCAAAGTTAAATCCAGTTCATTCACCCCTCAAAGGTTTAAAGCAGTGGTTCTCAACCTTTTCAATATTAAAGCCCACTCGGTCACTTTAGATGATATTAAATAACCAACTGTGGACCAATGGCCTGTCTCGGTTTTAGATTCGTGGCCCAGTGGTTGAGAAAATCTGAAACCAGCCTACATTTATAAAAACAGCTTTATGGTCTTTCGGAGAATCCCTCCCCCCAAAAAAACACAAGCACAGAAAGTCGTTGAGTTGACTCACTTTATTCCTAAAACAGAAACCGTGCCAACCGAGAATGGCACGGCCTTCATATATATATATATATATATATATATATGTATATATATATATATAATTATTTATATATTGCCGTTTTCGTGTCTAAATGTGTGGTATAAAATACTATATACGACAATGTACCTCTTTATTTTAGACACAGTGAACTTCATTGCTGTACAAGTCCTCCACAGCTACAGCAGAGCTGCGATCCGCCCATTCACAAAGGCATGGACAAAATTCCCCCAGTCCTGCCACCTCTGTACATCATGACAATACAAATATTCTTTCTCCCTTACAAAAAATAATACTCTAAAAGCGACCTACTGCAACTTTATTTTATTCTTTTTTGTGGTTTTTTTTGCTCTTTTTTTAATTAAGATGGTTACATATGTTCTTGACCAATTGCTTGAAAGCAGGAAGGCGATATAAACCTTCTAGAGATCTTTTATATATAAAAGGTTACGAAATAAGACAAATTATACAATTAAAAACTTACAATAAATAAGACAAATGCAGGCATTTCATTTGGATGCGAGTTCATCCAAAAGAAACAGGGAATTTTCAGGGCTTAAAACCAAGAATTGTTTCATTCTGAAAATCACTGATGTCCCTTTTTTCCTCCAAAACGTTACAAACTCTCCTCAAATACAAAAGATCTTCCGTCTGGCCGGCGTGACGCCGAGGCGCGGTACCGAGGGACGTCCCTCTTCGCTTCCAGCTCCTCTTTGTGTCCTTGTCTTTCTCCGTCTGTCTTTTCTGACATCAGAGGGCTCCAGTCTTCCTGTGTGGCGCTCGGCCTCAGGTCACATGACTCTCAGTCCGCTGCTGCAGTAATGGATTTGGGTTTAGATCCCCCTGGAGCGTCTCCCTCCCTATTCCCTGTTCTGGTTCTGCTCGGTTTGTCTGTTGGTGTTTACAGCATGTTCATGATGAAATTGTAGAGCTGGTTCAGCACCACAAAGTGAACCGGGAGACACGAGCGCCGGTCCTGGGTTGCAGGGTCACAGGTCAGCCAGGAGAGGGCGTTGTACTGCTCCAACACAAATCTGACAAAGGGGGACAAGACAGGCGTGACTGATTCACCCAGACATTGAGTTTCTGATCAAACACATTCAAGCAAAGTATTTCTAGTAATCCAGAACAAGTTTCAGAGTTATAATCACATTTGTGTGGCAACCTCTGTATCTGAAGGCTTTTTACTGCTTTACTCTGTATTCCATCTTGTTTGCTACTAGACGAATACAAAGAATACCAGCTAAATACTGTCTGAAACACGCATGCATGCTTACAACTAAACCCCTGCAGGGACTTGGACTATTTTTATGGCTATCAAATCTATCCAGTAAGTCCAGCGTTTCTAAACACCTTTGATATGTTTCATTTTGGCCAAGAATAACAAATGGTGAGACTGGGTTGCCATGTGTTGTGAAATCCCTGCCTACAGCATAAAAACTGCCGTCAGAGGGACAGGATCTCCCACCTGAGCACGTCTGAGGTCTGATTGGAGTCTAGTGGGTGGGAGTGTTTGCCGTGCAACAGCTCGTCCGACTGCACTGAAGATACGTGGATGTGTAGAGAGGCCTAGAGGGACAGGAAAGATACATCAGCCAACAATATATGCAACAATCTACTACATGCATTAAAACGATCAACGATCAACTTAAAGAGTACAGTGTCAACAGCCAAGAGAATTTGTCTGTGCTGAAAATCCACTACTGCAATCTTCAATCTGGATTCTTCTATTCTCAGTTATAACACAAGGAACCTTGACTCCTCTCCCCTGCACTGATATCACTGCTGACCCAATCACTGAGCACTAAATTATTTAAGCTTCACTTTACTGGAAAAAATCAATACTGCATGAGCTGGGAATACAGGGTCATATGGCAGGTTGCAGGTACGACGGGTTGGTTTCAGTAGGACTGCGCTCCAATGGGAACACCCCTATAAATCCTGCTCTAATCTCTGGACAGTCACTAACAGCCTTCGTGACACTATGAGAATGACATTCAGAGGGACCAAACTCCTGAAAAATAAATATACAGAAAAGAGCTGAAGCTCAGTGACATTCAGAAGCAATCTCAGATTAACCAGAGTTTTGGACCACCCTGAGCTCGTCACCCCATTACAGAGCGAGACCGAAACAACTGAGTGCTCCACTGTGTTTAAAATCTGAGCGCATTTACATATCGATTTTTTAATTGTTTTTTTTTTAAATGCTCATCATTTGACGAGTGTTACCTTTAAGAAAAGAGGGCACTGGTTCTGAGCTTGCGGGCAGGCCGACCAGAACCAGTCAGGCAGTGGACCTGCTTTAGCCGTGGACACATAGAACCCAAGGGCCAGAGGCTGCTGGAGAATGTTGGGAGCTTCATCGTGAGACTCCATCCGATCCGTACTCTGACTCTAAGAATGGACAGAAGGTAGAAGTCGTCACTCAGAACATAGACTCAGTTACACGTGTGTTCAAATCAAGTTAGTACGTTAAAATACGTCTTTATAATGAACCGGTGCCGCTTGGCTGAAAAGTGGTTCATATACGGTACAATATCTGCAGGTAAATTTCTTAAACTCTGAACATTCCAGCTGCATACCTTGCTCCCGTCTCCTCCGTGGTGATACTGCGATCCTGGCGAGTGGACAGGAGAGGTAGTCGGCGAGGCAGGAAGGATATTGATGATGTCTGGGTCAACCAGGTCATTCTCCTGCTCCAAAAGGTCAAAAATCCCTCCGATGGGATCCGATCCATCTACACAGCGAAAGAAAATAAATCAGAATCACAGCCGTCGTTTGGGTGCAACTGTGGGTCACACTGTTCTCAGCACTCAACAGCACTGTAGACACATTCTGCTAGACTGAGTTTACCATCCAAGGGCCTCACCATTGATGGGGTTGAAGGTAAGGTCCTCGGGGATGAAGCTGGCGCTGTTGACCTGGACGAAGGCAGATGTGGGGAACACCAGGATGTGGGTACAGGAGGTGTCCTGAGGGGTGCTGAGCTGTGACGTCTGCATGTTGAGAGTTGTGCTGCGGCCAAACACGGAACCGGTGGACACAGAGTCTGTGGAGACAGAAAGGGACGCCTCAGAGAAGGGTCGCGAGCTTCATACTCCGTGTAATACTATAGATCAGTGGGTCAAGTAAACATTCCGCCCTACAAATTTATCTTGAGATGACAATTAAAACCTTTCACCACTTCAGAAAATCATTGACTTTAATTCACAGAAGTCAAAGATCAAAGGGTCTACAGGAATTAGGATAAACTGCTGCACCACTAAAACTCTCACACCCTTAAAGGAGAGATGTGAAAAGGCCTGGATTCTATGGGTCATTAATAACCCCCCTCCAAAAAAAAAGTACGACCAGCTTCTGGGAAGAACAGAAAGGGTGAGATTACCTGGCATTATGATAAACGAGCCCTGAGGCTCCATGGCGACCAAGCAGGCGCTAAGAATGCTGGGAGTATCAGCAGAGGAGATGCCACACATCCTGCACATGTCCTTCAGCCGGCGGCTCAGAGACTGCAGATTCCTTCTGCTTAACAAAATACTCCAGTCTGAGAGAGAGAGGGAGAAAAAAAAAAGAGAGGTACAGGAAGATGAGACATAGAAGTAGCCAATCTGAAAGCATTCATTTCTTCTTGCTGCTGATTGGCTGCTGCCTTGTGTTTACTTTTTACTTTTACATTTTCTTTCAGGGTGAAGTATTAAACTGAGTTTTAAATGAAATTGAAGTGTTCTGGGTTTACTCTATAAACACACATCACAAATTTGCGTTCTTTCACTGTTCACGGGTGCTCTTGGAATGTAACCCCTGCGGATTTCAGGGGTCAACTGTATTTTAAGACACATGGAGAGATTTAGTGCTGAATGACAAAATCCTTGAATGCACAGAACCTGAAACACACCTCTCCGGGGAAAAAAAGGTGCTGGTATGCAAAAACGTTTGTTCCACAAATACCAATGTAACTCTGAGCTAGAGTTTATCCTCACCTCGCAATTCTCCATGACCTATCCGCCCGAGTCGGCCAATCACCACCCTCCACGGCACCGATGTCATCTGCACCAAACCCAAGCACCAGTCCCAGAGCTTCTGCAGCCCCAGCCGCCGGGCCGAGCCCTTTTTCCTCCTCGCTCTGCACAAACACATGCCGGGGAAAAGAGGGGAAAACAGAACAGAGCCATGTCGATGATCCTGTGTGTGTTTCAACCATGAACCATCTACAAGCAGTCGGGCTGAAAAGGCCACTGTTTGTCGAACCTGTTTGGGACGTCTATGCTGATGATGCAGGTCTCCAGGAGCTCTCCGTTCATGTCTGTACAGGTGGCCAGTAGCCATCTCTGGTCATGTGACAGGCAGTATCCCACAAACAGCACATTGTATTTTTGCGACGCCTCCCCGAATGTCTCCCCCAGCTCCGTCTGCTTGTCCTTCACTGGAGCCAGGATGAAGGGAGGCGTGTACATGCGCAGACACTCTGGCCTCTATAAAGACAGAAGAGTAGGAGTCAGGTATAATGTTGCAAAATTATCAGGCAGCAAACAAAGACAAAAGAACCAGCAAAATCTGAGGGACTACGCTTTCCCTGAACGTGTGCGTCATCTCCTCCTCCGATAAACCACCCGCCCTCAGCGAGCCATCACATCTTTTTTCGAGAGCAATAAAAAGTGCAAAAGTGCTGAATTGTACGGTGCGAGTGGCTGGAGCGCGGTCAGAGAAGAGGTCTGAGAAGCCCAACGATGTCGGCGGCAGGCAGTCGAATCCCATAAGGGAGGTCTCAGTGCCGCCCAGGCAGATAATGGAAAGAAAACTGGTGAAGCTGTGAGTTCCCTCTGGTCCAGTAACACTCTACACACACCACTGCATTCCATTTCAGGAAAGAGTACCAGTCCAATTCCTCTCTGATCCAAAAACAGCATGCTACTACAAGACCTGCAGCTCCAATACATCTACTCTTCAGTCTATAATGTGGATACATCTACTCTTCAGTCTATAATGTGGATACATCTACTCTTCAGTCTATAATGTGGATACATCTACTCTTCCGTCTATAAACTGGCTTTCGCTGACCTCTAATCAATTTACCTCTTACAGCTTTCACTCATTTGTTATAACTATATAAACCAATGCACAGAATCATTTCTGACATGCTTAAACTTCAGCACAATGAATTAGAACACACTACAAAAACGCAAAAATCGGATGGAAGCTGAGCAAGGAAATCTGAAATCCTAATAAAGGTTTATCTTCGCTTATCTAGACGATATTAAATGTCTAGATCAAAGTAGAGGCATCAAAAGAGCTTCCTCTCACTACATGACATATGGCTTTTGTTAAGATTATAATTTAACTCAAGCATGCACCTTCTAGGTTCTAGGACACAAGCACCAAATCAAATACAGTAATCCCCCAGTTTTGCACGATTTCTCCATGGTGCAAGCATTCAGACACTTCAAACTCCACAGGTCGATAGATCTCCAGGAGACCTTTCCAACGAGCCCTCATTTATATTTTTAGCCCGAGTAGATCAAGGGTTATTCCCTAAAAAAAAATCTTACATCGGCGCAGTGTCCCAATACTTTTGTCATGTAACCTTCCGAGTTGCATATCTCGGCGGGGAATTTAAATTAAAAAGAGGCAAATATGGGTTTACCTTTACATTTTCTTTAAAATGAAATTAAAGTGTTCCGGGAGTAGATTTGGGGGCAGATTTAGGGTTTACACTATAAACATTTATTCACTATATGTGGGTGCCCTTGGAACATAACGCGAGGATTACTATACTTCTCTTCTGCAGCTCAAGGCTGCTTCCTCCCCTCTCTCACCTCTGGGCTCTTGAGGGCGGTATCAAGTGCGAGACCAGGGCCGAAGCCCGTCAGCGATTTGACGTTGGTGGACACGGGGAGGGGCCGTCGGCACTGAGAGAACACGGAGAAGGCCAGAGATTTGAGGTGTTGTGCGTACAGCTGCCTCTCCTCACTCTTCACCGGCTGCAGGAGGTACTGACACGGGATTATCTGAGAGGAGACACAGACAATCACAGCTTGAAAAGTCACAGCGACAGAAACTAAACCTGCTATTCTAGACAGAAGTCTTCAAACTAAATCAAAAATATATTTAAGCAGGTTTATGGAAGCGGAGCAGAACAATGACTTGCACAAATCCTGGACTGCTGCTTGTCATTTTTTCCAATATTTACTAAATTTACTACACAAAAATTCCACATTCTCTACTGGAAGCTCATCTATCCCATGGCTTTCACAAAGTACCCAGTAAGGACTGGAGGAGCGCCCGGGCCTTACCTGCACAGAGATGGAGTTGCGAATGTGAGCAGGGAGGAACTGAATCATCTCCAGGTAGCAGCGTAGGAGCCCGAGTGTCCACATGCTGGAGTGGGACACGCCTGCCTCCGCATCCTCATACGAGAAAGGGTCTACGATGTAGATCATAATGGCAGGGGGGTATGTGATGGCATGAGAATCCCCGTCAGTGGGTACACCAACTTTCTCCCTCTCCATGGTGCTAGAAGAAAGTAAAGAGAATCTATAATGGAACAGACTTGCATAATCCAAACAGGCACATCCTTTACTTTTCCTCCTCTGGCATTTATCACTTACTACTTCAGTCACGCAGTGCCAAACTAGTACCGCTAACACACATCAAGGTTTAGAATGTTCTTTTCCTTTTCATTCGATGCTATTTTAAACATACAGGGGGTCCTCGAGTTACGACAGTCAACACTCACCCCCATTCCAACGTAAAAAATGTAACTGTAAAAGCTTCGGCGTACACCTTTAGCGTCATCCTCACTAGAACTAGTCCGTGCGGCAGAAGAATACGCAGTAACGCGGTGGAGACCTAGTGTGTAGGATACTTACCTCTGGATCATGAGGTCATAGCTTCAGTAAACCTCCACTGGGTTCCTGAGCAAAACCCTTAAGCCCAAACTGCTCCAGGGAGACTGCCCCCTGCAGGTAGGGAATGGAAGTGTCTGCTAAATGCTGTAAATGTATGAGTGAGGGAGTCAATGCTCCCATTACAGTACAGTGTACAAGTCCAGTATATTTATGTCCTTTTCCTTTTTCCATGGCTTAGTGGTGTTTTTATGTTCTAGATTATGAACTCTACAGCTGTATTAAGAGCGGTACGTGACTGATGCTACGGTTTGTTTTCGCGTATATCACTTTTACATATTATACATTCTGTTCCTTTACATTCCTGTCAAAGAACGGGACTGTGTTGTAACGCGAGGACCCCATACATGTATTTTTTTTTAGGGACAGTGATCATAAAAAGTAAGAGGCTTGGCGTTTTAGGAGCCTGGCTGAACTGTGCGCACCTCTCGGGTGGTTCAGAAGGCCCCTGAGTCTGGTTGGTGCTGGATGAACCGTCTCCAGAGAGGTTCGAGTTCTGGGTGCCAGCCTGCTGGCCCAGAGCCCCAGACTGAGAGCTGCTGTTCTGGATTCCCATAGTCCCAAAGGGAGGGAAGGAGCTGGGCTTCGCCGGCTGCATGGCGCTGCTCTGCGAGCCCGAGGAAGGCGTGCTGCCGGTACTGCCTGGCAACCCTGGGCCAGCGTTCCCAGGACCGATGTTATTGGTGAGGGAGGAACCTCCAGAGGCCAGCGAGGATTGGAGGTTAGAAGAGGTTGAGCCTGAGGACTGTGCAGATGAAGACTGGGTGGTGGAAGGGGGTGGATTTGGTTGAGTGAGTAAGGAACTATCCAACAGCTGGGCAGCGAGGTATGGAGCTGAGAGAGGAAGACATGAAATCACAAGTTTCTCAATTCAGTCATTGCAAATGTATCTACTGCATCAACTCAAAAGACTAGTGACAAACTCCACCATCAGACAGCAAACAGCGCCACTTCTGCGGCTGCTTTGTGTCTAGCACAACGATAATTCTATGGTCTGGCAATAGTAGAACAAGAGTAATATTTGCTCATATGTCTGTGCTTTATCTTTTATATTCTGTCATTATTAGGTATGCGTAGGCAGTCTTCTCTCATAATGAAGTGACTGTATTAAGTGCTGAAAGCCTAAGAGTAAAGAAAGCAGGAGTGAGAAAACATACCAAGGTCGTGCCTGCAGACCTGAGCGAACAGCTTGAGCTTGGCAAAGGCTTCAGTGGTGCCACTGACTCCCTTCAGGAACCAGTCAGAGATCGGCTGCTCCGACAGCTTTTTGGCTGCACCCCCTCCCACCCTCACAATCCCGTCTGCATGCACTTTGGAAATTGGTCGATGCTGACCAAGCTTGCAAGACTGTTGGGAAAAGAGAAAAGTGGCGACAACTCAAAGATTTATTAGAACTCCAGACAGGTTTTTACAAATGGTATCGTCTATCCAGCAATCCAGTATATAGTAATAATTAGGGCTGCGCAATATATCGCAAATTTACTGTCATCGCGATATCAACACATACATATGTTTTTCCAAAGCTCTTGCCACAGAGAAGAGAGCAAAAAAAAAAAACAAAAAACACTGGGCTGTTTCTTCATCTTCTGTGCTACGAACTAAGAACTTACTACAATTTTAATTATATTTACATTTATTTAAGATTTAAAATTATTAAAAAAATATTTTCAGGTAAGTGTTTAATGGTTCAAATGTTTTATGGGAGGCATTCAATTCTCTGTTTAGTAGAAAGTAAATTCTTTAAAAAAAACAAAAAAAACATGTTGGAATGGAAATATTGCATTTAATTTTTTCTGCATAGACTAGTCAGCATCTAGAGTCTGTTACCAGCAAATCCGAAGCAGAAAAACATTTTTTTCCTTATTTATCACATGTGATCTCACCATCGCAACATAATACATTAATACTGGCTCCAAGACATGGGTAAAGTCTAAAACTGTACAAATGATTTCCTGAATACAGGAATAAAGGATCGTCAGCACAAACAAACGCACCTCGTAGACAGCCGTTAGCTCCCTGAAGAAACCCTTTGCTCCGTTGAGTAATGCTTCATTTTCTGGACAGAGCACCAGATAGCCCACGTCTCTCTGGGAGCCGAACGGCTCCAGCAGTAACTTCTCCCAGTAGGGCAGACCGAAGGGGGAGAGCACCACAAAGTCATACTCATAACCCACCAGGAACGTAGGAATGGGCAACGGCTCTGGGGATTCATCCGTGCCTGAAAAACAACAAAACAGACAAATGAAGTGAAATCCTTTACAGGCCTGGTCCTACCTGTAAACACCTACACTGTATTTCTTAATAAAGCATTAGAAACTAAACAATCGGAAATTGTGAGCTGAAAATGCTAGCATTTTAAGTACTGGTTCATCCTACTGTGACTCTTTCTAACTGGTTAGTGATGTATTTTTATATATTTATTTTATATTGAACACAGACTATACAAGACAGTCCACAGACAAGATATTTACTGCCAGGTATTTTTATTACTTGAGACAGAGGGCCAGTAACTAACTGCTGCAATACGCCCATCATGTCTGTAAGTTAAACCTTTTGAGCATTCCAGTCTTAAAGTGAAAGTGATCATGTGTCATATGTGAACACACCACTGCACACAGTGTGAACAGCACGAAATTCTCCTTCTGCATTTAACCCATTCACCAAGTGAAGCAGGGGGCAGCAGGAAC
>JBBPDB010000036.1:9971572-9977218 GCA_037974465.1 Brachypetersius altus | reverse complement strand
ACACACAAATACACACACACACACACACACACAAAAACACACAAACACACACACACACACACACACACACACACACACACACACACACACACACACACACACACACACACTCCTTTCCATTTGTTCATGGCCCCTCAGAAATAAGTCAGTGGCTTGGATTACTCACCCTGTGAGGGACCATCTGTTCCACTATGAAGGTAATGATCACACACTGGTTCTGCAGGAGACAGACAGACAGACTAATGAGGGTTATACAGTCTCTACATCAGTCATTTCATTCATCATGTGTTCATCAGGGAGAGAGCCTGTCTCCACCTTCCAGCATCCCCCCCCCGCCGCCTGCAGGAGGAGAGGCTCAGACTAACCTCAGACTCACAGAACAGGCGCCTGTACCACCAGGGTCACGGGTCGGAACCGAGGAAAACAGTCAGCAGGGGGTGATGGAGCGGGGAGGGACAGTGTGGAGAGACAGATGTCCGGCTGCGGGGTCGCCCCCCTGAGGGACACACAGATGTGTCATCTTTTGTCTTCACTTTTTAGATCAAGACTACAAGTAAACTCAGTTCCAGTAACGGCTCCTGTCCAGTCTGGATCCTGGTGACTCACGGGCCAGGCCAGACATTACAAAGGGCGGGGGGGTCAAGGGAGCTACTGGTGCGACTCAATCAGTCTAAAGTCACTCATTATGTTCTCATTACTGTTTTGCTCCTATTAGATTTCCTCCACCATCATCAAAAACAAGCGGCTGTGACTCGGCCTCTGACTCGAGGCCTGACGGTCTGGGATTACCCCCCCGCCCAACAGGCCAGGGGCTATTTACTCTGTTACATATCATCTCATACTAGAGTCAGCACACACACACAGATTCCTAACTAACCTGGTCACTGTGAACGGGTGGAAATCAGCCTTCACTCTTACTAACATTCTGTTTAAACCAGCGTCTCTCTGAGTGTTATCTTATTTAATGAGGAAAAGTATAAAACACTGCTGTAATCGACTCTCTCCTCTCACACTGAGACCAGTTGGATGGTGAAACACTTCTAGAAGTTTCATCATTTCTCTTATTCTGATGTTTTGTCGTTTCCTTTAAAACAATGCATTAAAGAACAATATTTTTATTTAGAAATGAGTAAATATTGTCAGCAGTTCTTTAAAGCAACGGCGAAGGTGCTCAGTTTAATGCAGCTAGAAAAGATGAAACCTGAGAAACTGAACGTTTTGCAGCGAGAGCTCATTTTTGTTTTCCAGAGCTTTTTTATTGCATGTTTAAGTATCCTTTCTTGAGATCACACGACATGAAACGTATTTTTGTATCATTTATTGAACGGAAAATGATTCATGAATTTGTTATTTTGAAGGTGAGCTCCCTGTGAATAAGATCACGCTGCTGAAAAAGGTGATTTTGTTCGTTTCTGGCGTGTAAGGAGACCTGGAGTGTGAAACCTGGAGGCCTGGAAAGCTTTGGCAGGACCAAAAGATGCTCCAGAGATGTTCTGAGAGAGAGAGAGTGAAAGGTGAGACCTCACAGAAAAGACAAGTGAGGAGTTTATGTGGGAACATCTAGGATCACCAGACCTACAGGTTTGGACTGCACTGAAGCCTGAAGACCCAACACACACTCACATGTTCTCGGCAAAAATCCCGCTCAGAACAAGCCGAGAGAAAGAAGAAGTGACTAAAAAAGAGAGTGAGAGTGTGTACACTGAAGTGTGTGTGTGTGTGTGTGTATGTGTGTGTGTGTGGAGGCCAGATGAGTGTCAGGGGGTCTTTTATCACTTTTAAGACCGTTCACCTCAACCCCACATTTACTGAACAGCCACACACAGAGAAGAATAAACACTGAACACGGACTCAAACCGAAAAATAAGGTTTTATGGGGTTGGATTTTTTTTTACAGTCAATCCTGACCTCCTTTAGATAAAAATGCAAGAATAAAACAACAACAAATAAAACCTCCGGATTCAGAATTCTCAGCTTTGCATGCACTGCACTGGAGAACCTACTCAACACATTCCACAGCGTTTGGTCCTAACTCTAAACATCTGACCCTGCAGCCGGCACTCACAGCTGGGACACAAAATGGAGGCCGATAAACACAAAATGGCTGCCTCTTGTAATGACCTACACTCAAGTTGAGTCTCAATGGTTTTGCTGGAGCACAAATTCTGCAAAGTTCTCAAGTGCTGATGCCTTGCTTTTGAAACAGTTGCCTTTTTAATTAAAAAAAAAAACGAAATGTGTAAATATATTCACCCAAAGCTGCAGTTCCCACAAAGCCTGCGGGTCTGAAGGCAGATTTTCTCCCTGCACTGTTTCCCCTGTGTGCAATATTTCTGCTACAACACGTGCAGATTTTGGGACGAAAGCTTGCTGTGAGCAACAAGCAAAATCTGTCCTGGTGCAGAATTACTGTTTTGTCAAAGCTACAAAACAACAGTGTGTTCCTGTGTATATAAATATCCAGTATTCATACACAAACTCATACTAATATAGCTTTATATATACACACATATATATTTACTTACACACACTAATGTCTATATATTTCTTTGTGTATTTTTATACTGTACTGTTTAGTTTTATTCTATTGTTTTGCTGCTCTAACCTTTCTTCTGTCCACTTTCTGCCATAGTGATGGTATGCAGTGTGAGTGTAAAGGTACTGATGATATTTGTAAGCATTTCTAAGCAGATTTAGTTGTTTATAATAGTATCGCACATGTGTATTAAATATAGAATATAAATGTATCTCTATTCCACTGTACTGTTTTGCTGCTAAACCTTTCTTCTGTTCACTTTCTGCCATAATGATGGAATTTTCCCACTGTGGCACTAATAAAGGTATAACTTTAATAAAGGTTTAACTCTTATCTCTCACCTGGATGTGTGGTTTTATCACTGCATAGCTCCAGCGGAGATCCAGAGAAGATTCAGGGAAGATTGAGAGAAGTTTGAGAGAATAATCCAGAGAAGATCAAGAGAAATCCAGAGAAGATCCAGAGAAGATGTGCACAACTCCAGACAGGTCAAACAGTGGTTCTGGGATCTACAAGAGAGAGAAAAAAAACAATAAAAGAGTAAAAAAGAGCAGAAAACCTTAAACATGGTGTGGCTCTACAGTACCCTGGAATCCTGACTGATATATCTGTGATTTATTTTGAAGAATGAGGACTGAAAAAGCTCTGAAATATCGTGTTCAGGACAGAACTGAAATACCTCCCTCTGGACAGGACAGGAGATTAAAGCTCAGGTCAGAAAAATGATTGTGACGAAAATAAAAAACATTTATTCTCTGATAAATAAGACGCTGCAGATTCACAGAGAACTTACAGAACCACCATAAAAACTCAAATAGAATCCTGGCTTTCAAAAAGTGATTATTACTGAAGAGAGAAAAATCGTTTTGTTCTCTGGAATTATAAACATTGTTGCTAAGTTCTAAAGAACCCGGACAGCAATCATAACCCATTTTATCTTAATTGAAATTAAAAAAAAACACAAATCACTACATAATAAACGAATGAACCTGAAAACAAAAATGAACCACCTTTTTAAAAATATATTATACGCGATTTATCAGAAACACAAACACAGTGAGCATCAAACACCAGCACAGAGAAAAGAGCAGTTACAATTTTTTAAAAATTAAAAAAATTAATTAAATGTTTAGAATTTACCTAAAGCAGTGGGTATTTATCCAAAACTGCTGTGAAATTATTCATTCATTTTGGGAAATTCTGAGAAAAATTGTTCTGTAATTCTAATGCACAGTTTAAAGTCGTTTCAGATCAGGTTTTTCGTTCTAAATGAAAGAGTTTTAAATGCTCTCTGAGACAAAAAACTGCACTTTCTCTTTAATTCTTTTTAATTTCTTTTTCTGTTTAATTCTGACCGACTGTCTGCCTGCATAATAAAAATAATTCTGTCTTCTTGGAACAAAATATCCCAAGTTTAACTCATTTCTCTACGGCTTTTTATTTATCACACAACCAACAAATTTTAAGAAGATAACTTGATCGTTTTCTGTCTCTGTTTACTGTCAGATCTGCTGGAAAACTGATCTGGAGGAGAATCAGTTTCAAAGTTTTTATGTGTTTATAATAGAATGAAATTCTAACTTGAATGTTCTCCTAGCAGACAAATACAAACAGTGCAACATTAATAAATACAAAAATTCTAAACATAAACTCTATTTATTCTAACATACTATTAACAAGAGGACCAGAAAGTATGAACTATGAGTGTAAAGCTAGTGCTGATATTTATAAGCATTTCTAAGCAGATTTAGTTGTTTATAATAGTATTGTGTGTTAAATATAGAATATAAATGTATCTCTATTCCACAGTATATTGCATTTCCTAAGCTGTGAATTGTGAATAATATTTTAAATGCCGAGATTTCAGAGACCTGCTGAGTTTTTCAAGCTCTACTTTTCTTGCAGGTTTATTTTGATCTGCCTTTATAAATAAAAACTACGTTTGAATCGTTCACCACAGACTTTCTGGATCTTTCTGAAACCCTGGCAGGATTAAAACGTGTCTCCTGAACTCTGAAGAATTCTTTAATTAAACACAAATTGTAATTTTTAATCAAATGAATCTTCATTTGTCCGTTTGAGTCTATTTTTGCAGTCTCAAAACCACAAGAATGCTCAGTTATTTTTCACTTCTTAAAATTCTGAGTCTCTTTTTACTGGATAAGTGAGTGTTCGGATTAAAACTGACAGACAAACTGAATTAAAATATCCTGAAAAAACCCTGAAAAATTATGAGCTTTAAATTACTCACTTATATTTAAACAGTGATTTTAAAAACAGTTTTTTTAAAAACTCAGTTTTAAAGCCCAGAGGATTTCAGACGGAATAATTCAAGGCAAATATGTGACTGGAGAGTTTGAACCTGCAGAGGCTCTGGACTCCAGCCAGAACCCAAATTAAGCAGGTTCTAACAGAACCAGGACTTTTAACAGTTCAGAAATGAAACATACAGCTCTGGAAATCACTGTAGTTTATTTTAATCAGCGTCTCTCTGAGTGTGAACCCATTCCAGTCCAGTGTCTGTTAAATTCCTCCACAACACCTCATTCTGCTTTATGAGGGACTGATTAGTGATCAGCTGTAATCGACTTTCTCCTCTCACACTGAGACCAGTTGGAGGTGAAACACTACTAGAAGTTCCTGAAAGCTCATTATTGCCATTTTGTTTAAGAGAGAACCAGAGATTAGTTTTCTCTGAATTATGCAGGTTCTGTAAACGCTGCAGCATTTCTCTTATTCTGATGTTTAAAGAACAATATTTATTTGGAAATGAGGAGAATTATTGTCAGCAGTTCTTAAAAATGAAGGCGAAGCTGTTCAGTTCAGTACTTGCAGCTAGAAAAGATTAAACCTGAGAAGATGTAAATGCACAACATACAGTTTCTCTCATTTTCAGTTCCTGACTTCTAACACTCTTCATTAAATATGACATTCTTACTGCAACAGAACAATTAAAACAGACACATTAAGAATCTCCAGCATTTAAAGAGTGGAACCAGACGGACTCTCCTGATTAAATCTTCTTCTTTTATCATATTTTTTTTGCAATGCATTTTGCAATAAAACAACACAATTTAAATGTAAAATATAACAAATGAACCACCAGAATT
>JBBPDB010000036.1:9928240-9944450 GCA_037974465.1 Brachypetersius altus | reverse complement strand
CCTCTCCAAGAGAACACCTCTCCAACGTTCCAGACACCATAGAATGTGAGCATTTGCCCACTCAAGTCGATTACGATAACGAGCTGCGAAGGACCTACGAAGGATGTAGCACCAGGACTAGCCTGGTTAGTTGGGTTTCTGGGGGGTTTAGCTGCAGCTATTAGCTTGACAAATAGGCTAGAGGAGGCTGCTAATGGGGGACCATCACCTCCAGAGGGGTGAAACCCTCCTATACATTTTTAGGGGGGTGTACTGAGGTCTGGGAGAGTGGGGGTAGGGTTTCGGGGGTTAGGGGGTCCGATAATGCTCGAGAAGAGCCAGAACAAGGCCCGCGGAGAGGACGGCGATCAGGGGTTCGCACCTGCGTTTTCCGAGCTGGAGGGAAGCCAGTCCGGCCCAGCACTGTGGGGGAACGACGTTTGATGTGTTTTTTCTGTTTTGGGGCCTTGCCGCTCCGGGGTTGCGGCTTTGAGAGGGGGGGTACTGTCACAGCTCAGCCAGTGGCCGGTAGGGGCCACTGTTTTGGTTTTGGTTTGGGGGCATTTATTTTTATATTTAGTCCATGTTTGGGTCTTTTCTCAATTTCAGGTGTTTTTGTGTTTAGTTTCAGTGATTGTGTTTTGTGATTGGTTTCTGTTCTGTATTTAAGTTCCAGTTAGATGGACTGTAGGCATCGGTCCATCACCCACACTTCTCTGGTTTGTAAATATATCAGCCCCCGTGCCAGGTTTTGTTTATTTCTGTTTTACTTTAATAAAGAATCACAGTAATGGATGCCTGCCTGCCTGCCTGCCTGTCTGTCGTACTTGGGATAAATCACGGCAGCAGGTTAACCCCCGCGGTCGTGACAGCTGGAATGGGCTACAAAACCATTAGCAAGAAGCTGGGAGAGAAGGTGACAACTGTTGGTGCAATTGTTCGAAAATGGAAGGAGGAAAAAATGACCATCAATCGACCTCGGTCTGGGGCTCCATGCAAGATCTCACATCATGGTGTGTTAATGATTCTGAGAAAGGTGAGAAATTATCCTAGAACATGGGAGGAGTTAGTTAATGACCTCAAAGTAGGAAAGGAAAGACCTGCGGAATCTCTCCATCCCACATCATGGGTGGCACAGCCTGCCACTGAAGGAGCTCCTCAGTGCTGTCAGAATCATCTGCCTAGGGTGGGAGATGTATCCAGAAGGGAAGACAGATTAATCACCATTCTCCTGTCACTCACCAACTCCACTGGGGCCAGAGGGCATCCTAGAACAGAGCTGGCCATCCGGATCAGCTTGTTCAGTCTCTTTCTGTCCCCAGCAGAGATGCTGCTGCCTCAGCAGAACACACCATAAAAGATGGCTGATGTCACCACAGAGTTATAAAAGGTCTTCAGCAGCAGCCACTGCACTCCAAAAGACCTGAGCCTTAGCTGCAGATACAGCCTGCTCTGCCCTTTTTTGGAGAGATCATTTAAGTTGTGAGTCCAGTCCAGTTTATTGTTCAGATGAATGCTATGATACCTGTAGCTCTCCACAGCCTCAGGATCCAGACCTTGAATGCAGTACAGGATGTTTTTGCCTGCAGAAGTCTACCACCAGCTCCTTGTTTTTTTCTAGTGCTGATCTGGAGGTTATTCTGCCGGCACCAGTCCACAAAGTCCCTGGTCAGTTCACTGTACTCCTTGTTCTCTGTACTCCTTGTCATCCTCATCATCTCAACTGTTAGCCATAGAGGGCATATCTGTCTATAACCTCATTCACTGAGGCTCTCTCCTGTATTTATTCTCTATTCTTGTTCCTTTCTCTGGGTCGACCAGAGGAGGACGTGTTCCCCTTTTGAGACTTGGTTCCTCCTGAGGTTTCTTCCTCCAGCTAAGGGAGTTTTTCCTTGCCTCTGTCGCCTCTGGCTTACTCACTAGGGGCTCGGGCCTGAACTATGTAAAGCTGCTTTGTGACCTGGTTGTAAAAAGCGCTATATAAATAAAACTGAATTGAATTGAATCAGTGATGAGGCAGACTATTGCAGAGTAATCAGAAAACTTCTGCAGGAAGTAGTGGGTGGAGTTGTGAGAGAAGTCTGCAGTGTAGATAGTGAAGAGGAATGGTGCCAGAACCGTCCCTGTGGGGCCCCACATACTGTGGTTGGTTAGGGAAGTAGTCCAGTATCCATGTGGTGAGGTGATGGTCCACTCCTGTGTACTCCAACTTGTCCCTCAGAATTGTGGGAAGGGTTGTGTTGAAGGCACTGGAGAAATCAAAGAACATGATCCTAACATTGCTTCCAGCGGCCTCCAGGTAAATGAGGGAACGATGTAGGAGGTAGATGTTGGAATCCTATACTGGACTGGTAGGCAAACTGAAATGGGTCCAGTGATGAGCTCACCAGGGGCTGAAGTTGAGCAAGGACCAGCTGTTAGCATACAGTAAGTCCAGGCCAGTCTTGAATGTGTCCATTAGGAGGTTCAAAAGTTGGTGGCGGTGATGAGGGAAAATCTGATGTAATTGTGCTGCCTGAGTTAAGAATCAGGGACGTGTCTGATGTGTCCTTCTGGGCAAGGGTATGTAAGGTGGCTGGTGGACTGACACCCTGTCAAACATATGCTTCCACATCAAAATGCACCATAATTTTCCACTGTCATGCAGTACGAGACTTTGCCTATATTGTGGAGAAAGTGGACATTTTCTATATCAATGTTCCCACTGACTAAATTATAACATTCAAATTACATATAGTGCTTACATCGTGTCTGCAGGTATATAACAACTATGGGGCAAGAATTTCTTAGTCCCTACAACCTGGTCTGGATCCAAGCAGGTGATGAATGGAAGAAAGGGTTTAGTACTACCATGTAGTGCCATACGGACTCATCAGTGCTCCCTCTTTTTTTCACGCATTCACGAATGATGCATTTAGGAATATAATGAACACATGTGTCATAGTTTCCTAACCAGATTCTTTCATGGTCGTGTAGAATGGGCTCAGTCTATCACCCTTTATAAATTTATAACTTTATAAATTCCTTCAGGTTTATTTCCATCGCTGGCAGCTCTACAGGGCAGACTTCCTGGTCTGGGCTGAATATGCCCAGAACTCCATGTACTACTCCACCACCAGTCTGTCCATGGGACCTCACACCCACCAATGTTCTACGGGTTAATGGGTGGTTCTGCAAGGTGGAGTGGGTCTGGGAGAAAGTGCACACTAAAATCCCCTGGGTGGTTTGTCGGTTCCAAATGCAACCAGGATAAAGAGATGCATGCAGGACATTGAGTCTGGTTATCAACAAACAATCTATGTCTGAACCTACGTTGTTCTGGGGATTTGTTTATAATTGATTCTCAGATCAATCCTGTGTCCTTATAAGTTGCATTTACCCTCTTACATACGCATACACCCTATCTACTTTTCCTAGGCTGGCAGTCCAGGGGCTGTTGGACTGATGAGAAGTGAATCCTGAACTGCCTGTTGTAGTGAAGGTTGAGGGCACTCCTGCTTATTGAGTAACAACTACTGGATATGTCAGGGTCGCCCCCAACACTGGGTGGACTAGGAGGGGTTTGGTCCCAAAGAAAGGAGTGCTTATTTAACCTGTCATCTCATTGGTTAGCTTGTTTATGTTCCTCATTACTTTGTTTCTTCATATCTCATTCATATGCTTATTTAAATGAGTTTGGTTATCCTACCCAGTGACAGTTTTTTCAGCTCCCAAGCTGTTCACTCTGTAATGTGCTTGTGCTTTGTCCCTGTGCTTTACTCTGTGTTTTTGTAACAAAATCCTATGTATTAAACATTATCGATCTGCTCAATGAATTCCTGCATCTGCTAGTGCTGCATCTGTTTCCAACACAAGTCTTTTTTTTATTTTTACTTTGTTGACTGTATTCCTAAACTTCAAATCTGAAACAAAGCAAAGTACATTCATCTGTAAATTCAATGCCATTTCAACACTGAACAAAAATCAAGGTACAGATAAAATAGCTTTTTTAATGATGGCATGTCTTAATATATCTATTATTAATGACAACTGTATGCATTTCATTGAAATTAAACCTTACACAATGACAACGAAAAAGCTATTTAAAAAAAGCACGCGTTATGTGGAATACTGGGGCAATCATGACCCACTTGCCCTGCCAAAATGCACACTTTAATTGGGCACAGAAGTGTTGTGTGATTATCAAATATATTCAAATTCACGTTGCCACAGTTTCTTGTATTATGAATTACTGTTTATATGTTCCCTGAAAATAACCATGAGGGTTCAAAGCAATATATACACAGTGCAGTGCAGACATGTCTTTGTTTTTCTGTATTACTTTTTTCTTTTCTGATGCACATATTTTGACCTAAATTTTAAAGTAATTTTGCCTGATATCTTTGCAACCTGATTCTATATGCTTATCAAAACAAATTCAGCATGGTTTTCAAGTGTGATTCTCAAATGCAGTAAAATATCATCTTATATAATGAAATAACTATCTTGTAAAAAATAATGTCTATTGAAATAATCACACAAAAAGTGACTATAGTGGCAACATGAGAGGAGGCACTGATTGAGCAGTTCATCTCTGTGAATAATACAGCAAGATTCACTGTCTGACATTTGTGGGCCACAGTACAATTATTTAATTTTAATTATTTACTATTCATTTAACAGACTTAAATGAATTGTCCATAACAGAGTTCACTTTGTATTGTTTGTAGAGCATTCTAATAGACTGCAACACCTCCTCCGTCTTCAGAGTATATATGATGGGGTTTAACATAGGTGGGACTGTTTGAGTTAGGACAGAGTTGATTATTCTAGTATTTGGATGTATGTATGTAATAGCAGACGTATAAACGCTACTCAATGGTAGATAAAACATAGCCACTAATATCAGATGAGAAGTGCAGGTTTTCATAGCCTTCATTCGTTCAGCACCATGTGAAATCTTCAACAAAGCAAAACCAATACAAGCATATGAGAAAGCTATTAGCATCATTGGAATGAAAAGCACTACACTGACATATGCATAGCCCATATTGACATTAGGGGTATAATCATTACAGGCAAGTCTGAAGACAGGACCATGATCACAGAAATAGCTGTTAACTATGGTAGATCCACAAAAGGACAACCTGGTAATTAGAGCTATAAGGATGGTAATAATAAAAACAGAGAAAATCCACATAACACCAACGATCAGAGTCATTGAGCTTTTGGTAACAATTGCATGATACCTGAGAGGAAAACATATAGCAATTACTCTGTCAAAGGCCAAAGCAAGCAGAGTGAGGGACTGCTGAGTCATAAAAAGAAACACAAAAAACATGTTTGCCAGACAGTCTTCATACAATATGTACTGATTCCCAGACAGAAACATTTCAGTGTACTTTGGAACAAGAGCAGAACTTCCACATAGATCAGTCAGAGCCAAGCTGAAGACAGCTATATACTTTGCTGTGTGGAGAGCACGTGCCAGGTAAATAGTACCCATTATTAAAGAGTTCCCTAAAACAGTTATAATGTACACAAAGCACAAAAATATATAGTAATAGTTTGCATATGGAAGATTGGAAAATCCACTGATGTAAAATGAGAGAGGGCGAATAAATGTTGCATTGTTAATAGGCACTACAGAAGACATGTCATACAGAGAATGGCCTTAAAAACAGCTGTAGAATCTTTTCCTACACAATTAATAGAATCAGAATGTGAAAAGGTTATTTAATAAGCAACTAATTGAAAGTCAATGACAGTCTTTAAATTAAGTAATAAAACATATGAAACAAGAGGACAAAATGTTTAAAAGTGATCCATAATGGTTTGATACAATACCTTCAGCAACCAACTGGAGCATTCAGCAGAGATCAGCAGTATTTATGATGGACCAATGTTTGTCATCCTCAAGAACACACCCCCAAAACACAAAGGTCCATTTTTGTTTTTAACGTAATAAGCCAGATTTACATTGAAGTAAAAAAATCACTACGGTTGTCTCTGAAACACAACAGATGCTGCCTATTCAGACATTATTCAATAGCAAAAAGGCACCCAGGCAATATAGATTCATTCTTTTTACCATTATCCACAGTAATCTGTGTCAGCATCAATGCAGTCAAAGGAATCCAATAAGAATGAGTACAGAGGTGGATATAAACTGATTTGGGTCAACTGTAACTAAAGATTTTATTTATATGAAGAGCCACTGTAGCCTTAATCCTTAATTATTTAAATCTAAACATGTACATTTTTTTTTAAATCATTTACCCTGTAACAGAATTTGTGTGGCTCCTAAATGTAAATGTGGTAAAGCATTTAAATGTGCAAAAGAGTGCTTTAACATTATAATAAACATATTTGCAGTAAATCACATTTGGAAAAATCATATTTGGAAAAATAATCATGAATGGGCCTACCAGGTCTATTGTGATATCGAAACCCCACCTGGTCAGGTGATCCAGCAGCGACTACCAAGTCCCAGCATCCCGCTGTCAGGCCAAAGAGGAGGGAGTGACAGGGATGGTTCAGGAGGGCATCACTGAGGAATGCACCAGCCTTTGGTCAAGCCCCATCATAGTGGTTCCAGATCTGGAGGGGAATATTTGACTATGAAATTATTTTAGAAAACTATACAGTATCCCTGCATTTTATTCTATGTCCAGGGTGGATGACAAGGGTGTAACTTTGTGCTGAACATTGGTGGGGGTCAAGATCTTTAAATACATTTTTAACGCCAGAGGACCACCGGCACTTTTCTTTGTCGGCTCATCATTGCTGTTTTGCCAGATAGCAAAAATCCTACATGGTGACATGGTTACAACTCTGCTTATTAATGTATGTATTCAATCATTTATTTTTGTAAAACTCAGGCTACTTTGGTGTTCCTGTATTAGAAATACACTGTGATACTTTTACAGTGATTTACTTAACATAGTTGCAGCTGTGTACTGTGTACAATGACACAGTAGTTAAATCCTATTGTGTTTAAGCATTAGGTAGCAAGTGTGTGGCCAATATTTATGAAAAAAAATTACAAACTTTAAGAATTCATGACCACACCTAATACATTCCACAGGGTGAACATGGCAAACTGAGTTCAAATATTGGTGGGCATCACCAGTTCAAACGAGCAAAATCCAAACAAAAGCATGAAAATACAAAAGTATGACTATCTGTAATTTACATATTAAGATATGTACAACATATTAGTCTACAATTTAACAGGGTGCCATACTGGTGTAAGTATATTCACAGATCTTCCCTCTGTTTTCTTTGTTAAACCTTCACAAGGTCTAGCAATCTCCACATTCACAGATTCGAGTATGTTTGTGAAATTACATGAACACCTTGTTTATTCTATTGCTACCACCAATAAATTGCAAAATAAAAGCAAAATACTCCAGACCCTTTTCAGAATTCACATACTCGCCTTGCTTTTAAGAGTCAGAGACGTTTCAAAATAAAAGTCGATAATGGAATATTATTTTAAAAAATGTGATTTAGTTTGTAATCAAACGGCATGTGTAAATCTATGTATATCATGCACTTTGAACCTTGAAAACCTGTAAATAATTTGTGAAATTAACTTATTTCTCGTACTTCCATGTTTTTTATGCACTTGAAGATACAGCATTGTATTGATCCAAACCCAAAGACTCCATCAACTCAGTATCAGCTTGGGGTCAAAGGACACATGCCAGCCTACACATATCATGCACTTTCACACTTGTGAAACTTATAGATAATTTGTGAAATTAACTTATATCTTATTTCCATTGGTTTCTATGGAGGTAGAACATACAGCATTGTATTGCTTCAAAACCAAAGACAACATCAACTCAGTATTAGCTTAGGGTCAAAGGGCACATGCCAGCCTACACATATCATGCACTTTCACACTTGTGAAACCTATAGATCATTTTTGAAATTAATTTATATCCCTTATTTCCATTGGTTTCTATGGAGGTGGAACATACAGCATTGCATTGCTCCAAAACCAGAGAACATAGCAACTACATTCACATTCAGTAATTATATTTCTTGATTAGGGGAGATTGGGGTGATTTGTGCCAGGGAAACCCCCTGTTTCTAGGGAATCATAGATTATATTGGTAATGTGAGCACAAATTTTTGAAGAGTCAATTTACTCATCCTGCAAAAATGAGAGCCGGACAATATGGGGGCCGGACAATATCACCTGGGGCCGCTGACGCTGTCTCACATGTGATTTTAGTGTACTGCAAATGACCCTTCAGCCTAAAATGCAATCGAGTAAAAAATACATTTATTAAAAACAACTCTCCCATCTAATGTAATGTGGCCTAGAGATGGCAAAAATCCACAATTTTGCCAAAATTGTTTTAAACATCCACTGGGGGGCATCATCAATCACTACTCATGCTAAAGCACAACTTAGAGTGCTAATAAGGAGAAGAGACATTTGGGAATGCTCCCTAATAGGTTTGCGAGCAACAGCTAACTTCACTTTATTAATTTCAATTTGATATTGCCAGGGCAATATCACTCTAAAGAATATAACTAACAGCTAGCTACACATTTTCACAAATGTGGAAACCTACCCAACAACATACCGTTCAGCTCAACTATCTGGTCACTAATTTCTAATTTGCAACTTTCAAAACTGATGACAAAAAAATCACAAGTGGCTTTCTGTGGTATGGAACAACAACAGAAAAGGTCTTAGAGATGTTGTTAGATTTGAAGACAAAACTGTGGGAAGGCTTGGATTTGAGGAGCCCAATTTAGGTACAATTTACAAAGATGATGAAGAAGAGCAAGAGGAATCAAGCAACGTTTCTAGAGCTGCAAAGGATGAAAGTTATTTTGAAGAATTGAAGGCTGAAGATGAACCAGAACCAAAGATTCAAGTGAAAAAATGATGAAAAACTAAATTTATTCCCAGATGTTTCAAGATAGTTTTAATCAATGAGAAATGGAAAAAGATAGCCCCCTGAAAAGCACCTGAAAATATCCTGGACCCATGTCATGTATAATGAGTTCAGAAAAAAAAATCCCAACTGCCCTATTTCTTTGAAATATAAATGGATAAAAAAGAAAAATAGCAGGAAAACTCTTTTTTTAAGGCCTTTGCACACTGTACCTTTTCCTCCTGTAGGGCCAGATACTGTTTTTTGACTGAACAGAACCCCCCAAAATACCAGCCTGTTCATGTCAGTGTTGTGCGTTGTGGTCTAATACTGCACAGGAAAGCACAGACACATCAAAGATGGGCCAGCATAAGTAAGAGAGGAAAAATTGCTAAATCTCTCTTGAAGGGTGTAAGGAATACCTATTATCAGACCTTACAGGAGACACCTAAAGAAAAACTTTCTGCAGGAAACCTCAGTGCTTGCCTAAAAATTATCATTTTTTCAGAGCTGAACAAGACTAAACGACTGTATGATAATGTATTGCTGGAGATGATGCTTACTCAGAGCATTATGAAGGACTGTGATACAGATTTTAACAACTGGCCAGGTTACATCCAACATCTTCAGCTTAATCCATTTGCAGTCCACCTGTACACTGAAAGAGGAATCTCAATTTTGCTCAATCATTTACGCAGTAAACAACAGATCTCATTATATCTGGATGCAACTGGTAGTGTTGTTGCAAAAATTCCAAACCAGGACAAAAAAGTGTTGTACTTGTCACGGCTGGTGGCCACTAGTTTGTTTTGACTCTGTGGACTTTTATTATGACATCTGTTTTGTTTAGTAGTGACGTGTCTGTTGTTGTCAGCTGTTTCTGTATTCCTTAGTTTCCTAGCTGCAGCGTGTTCATTGTCTGGTTTAGTTATGTACATATAGTCTGTGTCTGTTGGGTTACCCTCGTGTGTCCATCACCTCAATTCCCCTGCCATTATCCTGCCTTTTCTGAATCCTGATTCTTGTTGGCCCTCGCGCCCGTTTATGTTCTGTTTTGTTTTTCTTTTGAATAAAACCACGTTCTGCATGGATCCCTGCCTGCCTGTGTGCTCCATACCCCAAGGTAGCTCACGGCTGAGGAGGACTAGCCCCCTCAGTCGTGACAGTACTACAGCTTAACTCTACCAGGCATGGAAAATGAGACACCACCACTTCCGGTTTCAGTAATGCTTTCAAACGACCATGATGTCGCAACAATTTCATTCTGGCTGATGAAATTTGTAAACAAGCTCCTGAAGTGTTTTGTAATTCGTGTCCACAAGATTGAAGTAGATTACGGCAGAACACCACAATGTTTGATGACGCTAAAGGAATTTTCCAGCATATACTCACTGTATTTAATACTGAAAATGACACAGTTATCGTCCAGGAGAGCATCGAAAAACTATCCAAGGTTATTCAAAAGGCTCCAGATGTTGATCTGTCTTTTGACACACCTGAAGAAAGTGAAGAGTTGATGAGCAGAACTATGACTGCCAGGTCCCCATTTACTATTGACTTCAGGAAAGTCCAGAATATGGCCAAGAAGAACAACACAGGGATGCCTAGTGACACTAAGAGAAACACCTATTTTTGCCCAGAAGTATTACAGACCCTTTTTGATACATACCTGGGATTTTTTCCAATGTGGACTGGAGTGTGCCTTGGAGATCTGTCACGACATTCTTCTGCTAATGGGGACCTGGCAGTCATCTGAGAGGCAAACCCGTGACACAAACTGTCACGTTGAAGCATGGTTTGGAATAGTAAAACATTCAATACTGCAACAGAGAAAGATGAGAGCAGCGCAAGCAGCGTAAGTGTAAGGGAGATACAGTGAGCATATCCTTAAAATTGACATGCCTTTAAGCTAGATGTCTAAAAATGGGGAGGATGGAAAGAAAAGAAGAGCAATGGCATAAAAGACAAGTGTGAAACACACACAAATTCAGCTCAAAGCATTACACCACCAGGCAAACTGCCTGTGCCCAAAGGAAAAATGGGAAAAAAAGACAGACAGCACTTAAAGAAACAAGCTCATCTGGAAGTGCAGAACTACGGGTTGACAAACATGAAAACAGAGACACCCATTCTGTCACTTTACAGCAAGAGGAAGGCTGTGAAGATGAGGTATGGGAACCAGAGAACTTGAATATGACTATCTTTGTAATAAATCAAACAACAATATGATACAGCTTAAGCAGTTAACATGTAACTACTTATGCAGGCGTCCAAAGAATTGGAATTATCTACAGATTGTGCAGCAGAGGAAGAAAAAACTGCAGAAGAAAGGGTATGTAATGTATACATTTAAAAGAATTTTGATTAAAATAAAATGAAAATTATTACAGTATCACATTTTGGTTGTTGTTATCATATTTAAATATATTTCACAGGTAAATCAGCTTTTCTTACAAACTGCTGGAGAAGCTTTGGTGTCTGGGGTTACCTCATGTAGTGTCTGGTGAACCTTCGACACAACAAAGGAGAAGCGAGTCACCAGAATACTAGGGCTCTGGATTCGAAGAATGTGTGAGTGCGAGTGAAACCGAGGTGCTCATTAGGAGCGGTGTGGGTGTGTCGGGAATAAGAGTGAATGAGGACAGCTGGGCTCATCAAAGAGCTAAGTGAGAGTGTCGTGAGATTGGCTGTGTGAATGGTTGAATCCCAGTCGAATCAGAACAGCAGTGCATGGTCACCAACATTCTGGGGAGTTATGTAATGAGAGAGGAAAGGATTGGAATGCTTACCTATATATTAGAAAACATATCTATGTGTGTAGAGTCAGAGGACTCTATCACCCTGTGGTTTGAGGGTGTCACCCTGTGGTTTGAGCGGTGCTGGGGGAAGCCGGGTTTGTGTGTGTGTGTGTGTGTGGACTCTATTCTGATTTAGGACAACCACAAAGAGGAAGAGTCAAACATCACGACAAGGGTGTGAGAGCAGCTTGGCAGAGAAACGTTTGGCAAGTTTCCCTGACTGTGTGTTGAACTCTCTCCTTTTGTGATAAACAGGAGTAGCGGGGCCCGGAGCAAAGGTCTGCGACTTGGAAGGTGCCTTTTCAAGTGGGCTACTAATGCTCCCTGTCTGCACGCTAGGGCAAGCCTTGGGACTTTATCAAGGACTGAGGAAGTATCAAATAGGAGTACCACTCCTCAAAGCAAAGCCATTAGGCTTACAGAGTATTTGAGTTGGACTGTTGCCTTTTTTGTTGAAATAAAGACTGCCTATCTGGATCCCTGTTGCGTGCTGCAGTGTTCTCCCCTTGCAGACATGACACCTTGAGGGATCAAGCTATCTCCCATCTACTGCGAGTTCCAGTCACTTCGACTTAACGAGAACATTTATGGAGAGGTTATTATTTTTAGATGAACTTTTCAGCAATAATGACACTGAAAGCATGTAATAGCTAAGGAATAAAAATGCACGATCATAAATGTTTAACTTTATTTCCAGGTGATTGAAATTTACTTCCAACTTCAAAGACACAAAAGCAAACATGGAAATGAACTGTACCAATTAAATCACTACAACATGGGAGTCATCTACCAGGGTGGCACACAAGCCTTCCAATGCCAGGCCTTGGTAAGGTAAGTTTTGTCAGCATGATGCCTTATCCAAGTACCCGCAATACCTGATAACTCTTCAAATTTGTACATGTTATACCAATGTATGGCTATGCAAGTGAAAATGCACCATGACTTCAAAAGTTTTGGCTACCTTGAAGTTATGTAGGGAATTTTAGGACCTATATTTTTACCTTACGGGTCTATGTTGTGGCGCATTGATATACTGGGAATGTAAGCATGCGCAGTGTAACATTACAGTGTGTATGGAGTTCAAAGAGAGTAAAGAGAACTGTGAGTTCATCACCAAAGAACCGGCTCTGTGTGTGCATATTGTGACATACATAACACTTGATGTTTTCTATAGATTATCATACATTAGCAAAAAAAATTTCAAGCTATTTCAGGAATTAAAAGCAATAAACCTTTTGAAATTGTTTTAGGGCAGGGGCTCTGCAATCCTGAAAATCATTACTTAATTTTTTTCAGATATGCTTATTGGGTTACTAGGCCTGATCAACCAGCCACAGAAGCCTTGTGCAAACGTGTTTTTCTGGACCCACATACTGCAAGGGGTCTTTTTGTTAGCTGTGTTCTATGTACTGTAAAGAACTGTTACCTATTAACATATTATAACATATTATTGTGTTATAGGTTAACCTGTCATAATATCAAGTCATCATCGGTGCATGCAACACATGTGGTCACTGGATCTTAGTGGTAAGAGCTGTTTTTAAAAAACTCTGCTCAGGCCACTAATGTCATGTCTCGGCCAGTGGCCGGTAGGGGACACTGTTTTGTTTTTGTTTTGGGAGACTTTAATTTTGTGCACGTTTGTGTAATGTGTCCCAGTTTCAGGTGTCTTGTGTTTAGTTTTAGTGATTGGGTTCTGTCAGTGGTTTCTGTCTGAGTCTGTCCATATATTTAAGTTCAGTTTATGTGGGCCTTGGTTGTCGGTCCATCATCCTGTGTAGAATCACATTTCCGTTTTCTAACGTATCGGCCCTCGGCCCTCATTGAGGTAAAGCACGGCGACGAGACAACCGCCACGGTCTTGACAGATGGACCGACTCTTACCAAAGAGGCACATCAGGCTACAAGCCCACAGGCTGGAGCTCCACCCCGAAGGACCTGGTCCTAGGGGTCGGGTCTGCAGCCCTGCTGTGTGGTGAACTCTGGAATGGGGTAAGCTGGACCCAGCTCGAGAGAGAGCCGACGGGACAAAGTCAGTGGACGATCCGAGGTGATGGTGGCGCAGTGGGTAGGATACTTGCCTCTAGACCAAGAGGTCATGGGTTCAAATCCTACCTTCAGCACACCACCACTGGGTTCCTGAGCAAGACCCTTAACCCCAAGTTGCTCCAGGGAGAGACTACCCCTGTAGTTAGGGAATGGAAGTCGCTTTGGATAACAGCGTCTGCTAAATGCTGTAAATGTAATGTAAAATGATTGAAGCATGCAGTTTGCCGGGGCACACTTGTAGGATATGTGGGCTTTGATGTAGCACCAGAGTAAAACTAAAAAAAAAAGTCAACTTTGGACACCTTGCCTTGGCTGCTCAAGGGCGTTTAGGGTGAGGGGAAACCTGTAAGTAACTGCAGAGCTTTAATGCAGGTGGTTTATGAACTAGGCGCCGGGTTTTCTCGCTGAAACGGAGCAGAAGGGTGGTGAGCCTACGGGGCAGGAGGTGACACTTCTAAACTCCGTTCTTCCTGTTTTCCCAAGAAAAACAAAGCCAAGCAAAACAAGTGTAAGCCAAGAGTGGTGATGAATTTTTCATGAGAACAGTCCTGCGTCTACGCAGACATCACTCTGAATCATAAATAGCTCCTCACATTTACTGTAAGAGATGACAGCGCGGCGCTCCTTTATTAGGCCAAGCGTTCGCTTTCATTATTTGCTTGTTGTTACTTGGTTTTGAGGCAGAATCTTCGTGGTTGTTACCGAATCCATAATTCATCAGATAGTTTGGCTTTTTATTGCTTTTATCTTTTCTCGGAGCACGAGCAGAAGTATGGTTTCTGGTTATTGATCGTTGTCTGTAATGGTTCGGCATCTGAGCCTGAAGTCAATTTATATAATGGAATTCTATTAAGAGACAGGGGTTAATAACTAATGGGAACCTTTGTGTGCATAATCCTCCCTTTGTCCTTTTGAGATGGGAAATGTGCAGCTATTGAAACGAATCTGCTGCATTGAAGAGGGACTTACAGACTCATTCCGGCTGTGTCCTCTGACTGTGTGACACTTTAGTCTCAGATTGAAAAAAGAAATCTTCAGAAATATTGTTCTATCCCTGCCTGTGTCTATACAGGGTTGGGTTGTTAAACTGTGTTAGGAATTTACTACAAGAGTGAAGACACAAGTTAAGGCTTTTTTGCCCTCTTTATAGAAGGTTAAATCCAGAGATAATTGCTGTTTCTGTTAGATTTTGTTACATATCTGTCATTGTGATGTTGTTCAGGGTAGCATCATCCCACAGAATTATTTCTAATGACGTGGTGAACATGCAGGAATACTTGGTTTTGCTTTCTCTACACATTTATTAGTACTGCGCTGCTTTTGATTAATAGGGGTTGAAGCATTTGGTACCACTTTACAGTAAGACTGACCTTACAAAGGGTTTAAATGATCTATAATCAAGTTGTAGACAGTTTATAAGTCATACGTTGATGCAGACTCACTATTAGACAAGATCTGGCGGTTACTGGTAGTGTCATGATACATTCTGCCTGAGAAAGAGACAAGATAAGGTCAGCAACTAGCAAGATCTCAGACCCACCCTCCTCTGACTCTCACACTTATGTCTCAAAGCAAGAAGGAAAAGAAAAGAAAATTCTACCCCTGTCTTTGTCTACCAAGGGTTGGATAGTTGAACTGTGTGTGTGTGTGTGTGTGTGTGTGTGTGTGTGTGTGTGTGTGTGTGTGTGTGTGTTGTAGTTGGTAATAGGCTCTAACTGTGTATGTCTTTGCTTCTTTTTCTCTCTCAGGACTAAATCCACTGCCCTTCGACCCCGCCACCAACAACGAACCACTGCAGTTCGGCAGTTCCAATGGTCCTCTGGTGTCCGAGTGTCCCCTCGAGAACGGCACAGAGAACAGCAGCAAGAAAAGGAAGAGGCCTAATCTTCCTCCAGGTACACATTTTCAGTATAATCAAAAACCCAAGCCCTAATGCCACCCTCAAACCCCAAACATGGCAAATTCAGTCAAGCCCTTCTGTCCTGATGTGGCATAGCTGCTTTAGATCTGGAGTCTCCCCACACAGGCCCTCTAGAGGCAGTCATGGGTACGTCTGGTCTGCAGAATTCATTTTTACCGCAATACAATGTGATTATCTTTCCAAAAGCTGCACATCATCCTGTGCGTATCACAGTGAAATGGATCTGAGTGGAAAATTGAAGCCGTCTGTGAGCCACTGTTTTCACTTTTCTGCAGTGAGAGGATGCAGCCGTGGCTTTCTACTGTGATCTTATCATTAACAAACTGCTTATTTTTCCTGATAAAAAAAAAAAAAAACACATTTCAGTGGAGTAGCAATGAAATCTTATCTGTACGCCTGTGACTTTGTTTAATCAGCTGTGTAGCCTGGAAACTGTTTTAAATCATCCCTCATGGCTATTTTCACTTTTCAGTGCTGTGTTAAGAATTTACTGCGAGAGCGAAGACAGCAGTTGGGTGGCCTAGTGGTTAAGGCATCCGCCCTGCGACCAGAAAGTCCGGGTTCGATCCCCGAGACCACTAGGC
>JBBPDB010000036.1:9825093-9841167 GCA_037974465.1 Brachypetersius altus | reverse complement strand
CTCTGAATTATTCAGGTTCTGTAAACGCTGCAGCATTTCTCTTATTCTGATGTTTTGTCGTTTCCTTTAAAATTATGCTTTAAAGAACAATATTTTTATTTGGAAATGAGAAGAAATATTGTCAGCAGCTCTCAGTTCAATACTTGCAGCTATAAAAGATCACAAACCGTCTCAGGAGTAGGAGTGTTGACCTAGAATCAGTTTTGTGGCAACAACCACCAAAAACATTGAAGAGCTGGATGTGAAGAGAGAGAGCTGAGAGACGTTTTGGGGATTTATTTTCAGAAGACTTTTGTTTGTTAGCACCTTTAGCCTCATCGCTTGGAATCTAACCTAAATGGCAAAACCTGGACATGTCTGGGCTTATCAATATACACTGTATCAACAAAAACTGGACACAGTGAACAGTGAAATGCAAATGTGCAGTCATGCAGCTCTAATACCTTTTTGCACAGCCTGCATCTCTGTGTCTTGGTCGGAGTGTTTAGATTTACCTGAGCATAAAAACATCAGGTTAGACATCAATGGCACCATTGGTTCATAAAATGTATTGTACTGACGTCATGCAAATCTGAACACACAAAAAGAGCAATCAGGTTTTTCACCTCTGTATTTTCTGTACATGTAGTAAAGGACACCAAGAACAGCCAACACCGCCAACACCACCGCCAGCACCCACAGCTTAGGCGCGCTGTTTCCTGGACAAAGAGAGAGAATATAGCAAAATCAGAAACATAAATAATATATGTGACCCGATCTGCCAAAATGAGTCGGAAGTCTGCATCCTATTTTTTTTAGATACGAGCCAATTATGTTGAAAAACATTCAACATTCAATTTTCCTTTTTTGGTCTATTATGAAAGAAAATGTCTTCAAAATTAATCTACCAAAGTTATATCATATAAATAATAGTGAAAATGTACTTAAATGGCTATTTAAGTTGAGTTGCAGCTCTCAAATCTTACAAAATATGAATTATTTGATAAGTATATAATACATATTTTCAAATAATTGATGGCTTCAGTCTGATTTAATGTATTTTTCTAAGTATCTAAATGACTGTAGTAAAATGTTGTTGAATACTGGGTGCATCTTTTTCGATGCTGTGGATTTTTAAAGATATGAACAAAAAACTTTAAATGCAATTTTCTCGTTTTTTCAGTTGGATAATGGTGCTGCGATGCCATAATTCAAACGATTGTAACTTGACAACCGTTTAAGATACAGCTTTGACCAAGACATAATTTGAAAGCTTTTTTTTTCCATTTTTCCAATGATACCAAAACCTCAGTTTTGAATTTGTGGTCACTGTGACTCATTTTGCCAGATCAGGTCACATATGCATGAATCTTATAGAAATGCACTCAGTTTCCTGCCGTTTCCTACCTGTCTGTGCAGCTGCCCTGCTGCTGCCAACTGATGTCTGGACTGTGTATGTGACCTGGGGGCCTGAGAATGTACAGGTGTATTTCCCAAAATGCTTTGAACCATCTAGTTCATCCAAGTAAAGAGAACCATCTCCCTTCCGAGCCTTGTCCAGTTCCAGCTCTGCCAGGCCTTTCCAGTGGTTTATGATCTTCTGGCTTTGACTATAATAGGTTAGAATGTCTGTGTTTTTGTTCTTTTTTGTGAACGTCCAAGTGAGGGTGAAGTTCTTCAGGTTCTTCGGAGCCACACATGGAAGATCCAGGCTTTGGTCATGCCTTCCTGTCGTTTCTGTTGAAGAACACATTGTATCTGCAATTAACAGCCTCTACACTAGAGGGCAGATTTCACCTTGAAATAATGAAGCCACATCAGTTCTATCGGGAAACAGTGGATTTATCAGATTTAGTTGTTGTATGGACATACACATGAATTCTCAGCTATTTTTTAGAAAACCCCGATGCTACACTCCTGAAGGGGATTTGCACTAAAAACATTTCTGTATAAGGCTCTTTTTGAGATGTGAAATCAGTGGCTCGATATAACACTGCACTATAAAACAACAACTTACCGAATTATAGTGATGATGACCGAAATTGATCACATGTAGCCTTTTTATTTATTGTCTGATATAGACATGAACCTACCTGTGTGTGTGAGGGGTTTTTTTTTCCCGCAATGCTGATGTCACTACGAAACCAAACCCCTTAATTTTACCCCTTAAAATGACCTTAATTCCTTAATTAAGTGAAAAAGTAAAAAAAAAAAAAATTAAGGCTGATTAAGGGGTAAAACTACTGAATTTTCCTCTTACTTTTTAAAAGTTGCCCCATAAATAATAGAACCTCCTGAGTAAGTTCCATATGTTTAAGATTAAGGGGTTTCACACTCGTGCCTTAAATTCACTTTTTAGGTAAAAGTAAGGGATCACTTCACAAATTAATGGCCACTTAATTACTAGTAAGGGGTTTGGTGTATTTTCAGGGGCAAATTAAAGTAGGGTTAAGCACATTTTAAGTACATTGGGTTTGTTGTGAGTAGTGTTACTACTGGGAGGAAAAATGCCTCACAGTGCCCAGCATGCACCTCTTTACTATGAATGGCTTTTAAAAAAATGAAATTTAGGCCAAACATTTTCCAAAATGAGTCTTTAAAGAGGTTCAGCAAAAAGTGGTTCTTCTACTGTATCCTTTATTTTTCAGAAGTTGGTTTGAGTCATGTTTCACGTTTCTAAACCTCTCCATTGGTGAGTACAAAACTAATAGGTAGTTCTGGGAATTTTAACTTACTGAGTTTATATAGCTTAATGTTTTTCAATCAAGTTTAGGTCATACCATAATTAAGTGCATATTTATATCTCCAATGTCCGTCTTCGCTTTCAAAAGTAAAGTGGGCCCTTATTGTCTCACTGTGAACTTCTTTATCTGTATTTAACCTATTCACCAAGTGAAGCAGGGGGCTGCCACCAACGAGGGGCGCTCAAGGGTGCCTCTGTGATGACACTAGCAGTTGGGATTCAAACCCACAACTTTCTGATTGCAGGGACCACTCCTTAACCCCTATGCCACCAGCTACCCTTAAATATTTATATAGGTATTACTGAGTTGGCAACAATTCACATTTGTTTTGAAGTGTATGAGTGAGGTTCTGGATGTAGTATCTGCATGTTCTTGTAATCTCATACCTGTCTGAAGCAGTAAGGCCTTCCATGGCTGTGGGGTGTATTTGGGGGTGATGGTGCAGATGTAGGTCAGAGGGGAGCTCCTGTTCAGTTTCCTCAGGGTGCTGTCTACACTGTACAGGCCGTTTGAATCCGCATTCATTCGCGTAACAGGTTGTAGGTGGCTGTCTCTTGGCTCTGTAGACCATTTCAACACAGGAGCAGGATACACACCGTCAGATGAACACTGCACATTCCCAGTGGGGCTCGCCTCTATGAAGATCCGGCTGATAGGAGCTGGAATAAAGTGAAGAGAAAATTCATTAACAGTGTTCAAAGCTACAGGAACCTTTTAAGACATCATAATACAGTAATCCCTCAGTTTTACATGGATCGAACTGCTCCGTGTCATGTCCTTGTATTTTAGTGTTTTAAAGAACCCCCCCAATTTGGAACAGTTATCTCAGTTTATTTAGTATTAGCAAGCTGTGCTCTATCTAAACATGTGGGTAGAGAGAGTTATTTCAAACTTTCTTTTGTGGACGAGTCTTTGTTTTCGCTCGCTGCACGCTGCTAATGCTAACTGCTAATGCTAATGTTTTTAAGCAATAAAATTTTTCTGATTCTGATTATTTATTTACCTTTACATTTTCTTTAAGGGTAATGCATTAAACTGAGTTTAACACAGAAGTGTTCTGGGAGCATTTTTGGGGGCATATTTAGGGTTTCCACAGTAAACATTTAGTTTTTTTTTTAATCAAAACGCAGCAACGCAGTTTTTCACTTCTACTTGGGTGCTCTTGGAACATAACCCCTGTGAAAAGTGCGAGATTACTGTATTCCAGTTTTCTGTTTCTACAGACTGTGGTCTGTGAGATATAAATCCGAATATTAACTCACTCATTTTCAAGTCACTGTTAATTTACACTGTTTTGCCCTTGCTTCAGAAGCAGGTGATGCATAAAGAAGTGTTTGGTGTCCAAAGTTTTTTTGACCATTTTTTGCACCATAAACAAAACTGCATGCTTAACACACAGTTGTTAAAAAATCTCACATAGATTTATGTGGTCTCTGACACAATCATACATGATGATTTCTATAGAAATGTACAAAAGTTCAGTATTAGGGCTTCTACTACTGTTGCTGCTACTATTGTTTTATTTCATGCAACATATTTTTATAGATAACTTGCAGTACAGGGTGAGAAAAGGTCTACTTGAGATTACTCAGTATTTCTGTACATGCTTCCTTTATTGGTGAGGTCCATCTCATTGCTCCAGTACAAATCTAGACAAGCAAACCTGGTTGACACCAAAAATACTTGTTTTACTGTAGCCTATATAGGCATTTATTATTGATAATGATGGGAGACATATTGAAGTAGCTCACTCCAAATTCCACACAGCCAATGAAGCAGACATGACTCATAAAAGAACCTTTAAAGGCCATAGTTGCCATAGTTATTAGTGTGAGTGCGTCAGTTTTATTCATATTATAATAGCTGAATTTGGAGGATTCCTCTTTCTACAGTATTTGAAATAGAAGCATTGTTCCAATGTCAAAACGTCCATTAATATCCCCTTAAGTGTGCTTGTATACAACTTTTTGATCGGTTGATCAGGGTTCAAATATTGATAATTTAAAAAATCTGTCTGTAATGTAAGCGAGAGATAGTGATTGAATGAGCAGCCTTATGTGTCTATTGGGAGGCTTAGTGTTATATCACGCCATGGTGCCTGCTAAGGGAAAAATCGAGATAAAAGCGTGTTTAAAAAAACCCAGACTCTTAAAAAGACATAGAGTGGAACAAGAGTTTGAGAGTGTTTTTTGCTTTATGGATTTCTCTGCTGTCATTTCTGTTTGTTTTGATTTATTAAAAATAATCAGCTTGTGAATGCTTGTTTTGCTCTTGTCCAACCATGCAATCACACTTCACATTTTCTTGCAAAACAATACAACTAGTTGTAATTATAACTTTGTGAGAAAAAACAGACATAAATAACAAAACCATATTCTCTCTTTATCTTTTAGAATTAAGCAGGCAGCATTTGTCGCTGTGTCTTTTTTAAGGCTGAAATATGTAAATGACCTTTATTCAGTATTATTTTGTGCTAAAGTACAGTCCTATTACCTCAGTGTGAGTAGGTGGGGCTAAACTGTTGTAGGCTGAATAGGCATATGTAGGCAGACAAGCCCTTTAATCCAAATGTTATTATGGCTTATTAATTCAAAAGTATGACTGACCTTCGACCTTGACTATAACAATGGAGTCATCGACTGTCTTGGAGGTATTGACCATACATTTATATCGCCCCCTGCTCATGACCCTGCTGTCCTTCAGAAGCAAGGAAGCATTTCCATTAGAGACCTCATCACTGAACAGTGACATGCGGCTGTTGTCGGGTTCATCTTCATCCTCCTGGTAGCTGTAGATCAGTTCCTCTCCTTGGTACCATTGAATAACAACCTTTTCATCAGTGGATGAAAAGGAACAAGGCAAGACACAGTCTTTAGAGTAGATGCAGGTGACGTGGACATCTGAGGAAAATCAAAGAGAAGAGGTTTCTTTGAACTAATTAGTACAGATAGTCATTCTCAGGTATGAGGGATTGTTATGGCCATTTTACTTATACTATATATGCAAATTAATATATTTGTTACGTCGCCGACTCTTTCCCAAGTAAGAGCTGGCACACAGGTGGTTTCCATGTTGTAAAGTAACTTTATTTACATACATAAACAGAAAACCAATAACCCGAGCGTATCGGTATCAGTTGACCGACAACGCCATTAACCCCAAATGTAAGTACAAAAGTCCCACCAACCACCCAACACATGTGCTTAAACTTAAACGACACTCAGGTGATTGCTATTAACAATAAACCCGCCACCAATAACCAATACGGGGACAACCTCTATCGGCCGTCCCTCCACATTACCCCCTAAACCATCACAATATTCATATAGTATCGGATACAAAGTATACAGTAAACTCACAGTTTTACGTGGATCAGGAGTCACAGATTCAGAAACACATAGATTTTTTTTGAGAACCGAACTCATAGTTTTATGTGGAAATTCCCACAACAACGCAGAAACTGCAAAATTATCCTGTCTTTTTTTGCTTTTTTTGTGGCAATAAATATATTTTTTCTGGATGTTTACACACAAGGGGACTCAGGGCAGGCTGTAGCCGACCTGGAAGCTCTTTTTCCGAAGCGCGATTCTCTGAGGTGCAAGCACTCAGACACTTCCAACTCCACAGTTCCAACGAGGTCTCCAGGAGACCTTTCCAACATTCCGCATTTGTATTTTTGGCCCCAGTAGATCAGGGGTTATTCCCCGAAAACCGCTCGTGGGTTTACTTTTACAGGGAAATGCATTAAACTGAGTTAAAAAAATAAAATTCAAATGTTCTGGGAGCAGATTTGGGGCATATCTAAGGTTTACACTATAAAAATAGGCATTTTTTAAACCAAAATACAACAATGCGGTTTTTCACTATACGCAGGTGCTCTTGGAACGTAACCCCCGTGAAAAGCGGAGGATTACTGTATATGCAGAACATTAATTAGATCAGCACATAAAGGATATGAAGCTCTAAATCAAATATGAATGGAACAGACAAACTTGGTATTTCCAAATTAATGTTATAAACGTATTATGCAAACAGGGTGTAGCTTAAAAAAGGGAGATGAAACTTAAAGATATGCATCAGTGAAAAATGAAAGTTCCCATTTGCCCCAGATACAGTTGATCTAAAAATAAGGAGAGATCTGAATCAAGACAGGCCCATTTTAGGAGTGCTCTGTGAAAACCAGACCTGGGATCTGAACTTGGATGCTTGTAGTGGTGTTCAGTTTTATAACCTACAGAATGCCACATCAGTAGGTCTGCACTGCCCTGGATGTGGGTTAAACTGGTGGAAATAAGTTTCTGGGGGGAGTTTTTATGGAAACAGTTTGGTCTACTATTTACTTCCAGTGTTTGCTAGCAATTTTAGCCTTGTAGCTCCTGTGCTAAGGAAAAGAGAAAAACAGTTTGGACTCCAAACATGTCTTGTCTGACTGATTCCATCTGGGTTAAAAAAAAATAAGTGTAAATTAGATTTTTTGTGCCAGAATTTAAAATGACCTTTTAACTTTGTTGGTTAATGTTGCCATTTATATAAACAACAATACATGTTTCAGATTTCAAAAGATGGCATGCTTGTTTCGACATTTGCTGCCTCTACCTCATCTTGTGCAAGAGGCATGGAAAAATGATATCAGCCAACATCACAGTGTTTTCTCTCAGTCTTCCCCAACCCCACCCACCACTGAGGACAAACACTAGGCTTCACCTCAATTCCTGACTGCATATCTCAAACATGATAGCCTCCACAGATACTGCTCTGTTACTCTCATTGCTGGAGCTACTCTCTCACTTTCTGTTTTATTTGTTGGAGCAGTTTAGCCTGCAGCCATTGCTTAGATTGGCAGCCTTTGTGCTTTTGTTATATTATTTCTGTAAGTGTGCTGTGAGGCATCAGCTGTGGAGGATAAATATGCCACTTTTTCACTTACGCATGGATTTATCTGCATGATTTATCTGTTTTTCTGCTGAATAAAACCATGCCCACGTTTCCGAGTTTCTATTTATGCTGTTTCACTTCTAAATATGTTCAGAATATGTATAATGTTGTCCTCATATTCTTAAAGAAAATAAGAAATGTATATATCCTATATTAAAGATGAATTGTGTTGAGGTATGCTATTGCATCTAACAATGTATGAAAGGCAAAGTATCCACTAATTGGTCTTTTTGCCCAGTTCTAACTGGTGGCTGCTTGCTTTTGCTCATTTTTTTGTAGATTCGCTTTGATGACTTAGTTTGGTTATCCTAATTTCAGAATGACCACAAGCTTTCACTTCTCATCGCTGTGAACCTTCTTGTCTGAAGTTTGGTTCATCTTTATAGCTCACATTAAGTCAGGAAGTCTGTGTAAGCCCAAAGAACCAGGATGTGGTTTTCGCAGTGTGAGAGAAGTTTTGGGGACGTATTTTGACAAAAAATTAAGGTGACTATTGCCTTCTGGTATTTATTCTCCAGTGCTGACAAAAACTGATTCTAGATTAACAGTTTGCTCTGATTTTCAACAACAGGCTTGTTATTAATGGTGCAGGGCATTAGCACAGCTTCTGTTACTATATATCAGAGTATGGCTTTGGAATACTTTGGAATACAGAGACAGTATTACAGTCATTAGTTACAGAGACAATCTCACAGTCATTGGTTACAGAGACAGCCTTACAGTCATCAGTCAACTAAGTAGTAATGCAGAGTGTGAGTCATATCTGTGTCCTGTGCAGATGAAGTGTAGGTGAAAATGTTCTCAAACTCAAAGCCAGAATCTGTTCTGACTCAGTAGGCATGCCCACATTTCCTGCCAATGTTTTCTTTCAAAAGGTCGAAATTATAAGATCTCAGTGTCCTGCTACCTTCGATGTTTATGCTGGAATGTTAAATTATGAGAAGGACTTGAGATTATCTTTACTTAAAGGGGACATATTATGCAAAATTCACTTTTATAAAAACAAGTTATTAAAGGGCTACAAAACATGTTCATAAAATCCCTCACATATGAAGAGATCTCACCAATTTAATTTTTCACAGTTTCAATGCCTTTCAAAATGAGCCATGTGTACAGCTCCCTTATTTTTACGTCATCGTAAGGGAAATTTGCATAGAACCGCCCATCATCTGTCGAACCCCACCCACTAGATTAGTTGAAGATCCTCCATGTTTGCTGGTTTTACGAGTAGCACAAGACGCCGAGCGCTGTGGCGAGTCACTCATGAGGTGTTGTATTCATCTGGCTCTGGGTCTGTCTCAGGGTCCAACATATAGGGCTGATAGTGCCTCTGTTTTCTGCCTTTTTCTCGTGTTAAGTGTCCCAATACTTTTCCACCTAGTGTATCTCTCACTCTTTCTTTCTCCCTCCTTTCCTTCCTTTAGCCTGGTCACTATACAGGCTAGAACCACTTTCATTTTCACTGGTGTTGAGGACAGGGATTCTAATGTAAAGTCCAGAATTTAAAGGCGCAGTGTTAGCATGGGATGTGAGGGGCGTGGCCAGCAACAGCTTATTTGCATAAAAGTGACAGAGCCCTTAAATGGCTCATTTTGAAAGAGACTGAAACTGTGGAGTATAAAGCTGCTGAATCTCTTTATGTGAGAGTGATTCTGTGTAAAGAACTTCATGAACATGTAGCCCATAGACCTTTTTTTAACAAGTGAGTTTTGCATAATATGACTTTAAAACAACTCATTCACCTGATACACATGTAAGATATAAAACTCTTTTTGCACTTTGTGTAGTCCTGTCTCATTGGCCATGTAGTTTCGTGTTGGGTCGGTTGTTTTCTGTGCTGCACCGCGGTCCTGAAGGAACATTGTTTTGTTTAGCTGTGCACTGTGTATATGACTGAAATGACTATAAACACCTACTTGAATGCACTGGTAAATGCACTGTTTTTTGTGAAGTCACAGAAATGAATTCCAAGTGGCCTTGGTGTGGACTCTAGGAAATGTAATTGTGGGAAGAATTTTTTAAAATTTGTTTTTACTGAACAGATGATGCTCTGAAAGGAGCTCAGTGTTGAACACAGAAGGAATTGTGACACTTCAGCCATTGCAAACACACTAAATCCCACTTTTCTGTAACGCTTTACTGGTGGCCTAGTGGTTAGGGAGTTGCCCCTGCAATCAAAACGTTGTGGGTTTGAGTCCCAGCACGGCCAGTGTCATTACTGAGGTTCCCTTGAGCTAAGTGCCGTCCCCACACACTGTTCTCCGGCGCCCCCTGTTGGTGGCTGTGTTCGCGTGACAATAGGGGCCACTTTACTTAAGTATAAACAATACATTTAAAAGTTATTTGTGAAGTGTTCCCTCCTTTAACCCGTGTTTTTCGATGTTATGGTCCAGCTTTGCCCATGTTGTGCTCCAACAGTGTACACACCTGTGAATAAACACCAGCACAGCACACACACCAGTGTCTCTGCTCAGTGTCAAACAAGGGAGTGCCTTAGTTAAACACTGATGCTTTTAAAAACATGTTTCAGAGGAATTGGCAGATGGAAGTAATAGATGAATCTACAGTGTAGTCACTCTGGTCTTGTCAGCGCTTGTGAAATGTAAACCTGGAAAGAGGAATACAAGAATCCTCCAGATACCGTTTCAAAACTGGTTCCTCTGTGCTGTCACAGTGTGACACCAGCAGGATTCAATATTTACCATGGCATGGTGTTTGGCTAGAGTGAATGTGAGATTCCTTCTTCAGAGTGTTTCCATCTTTCCTGGCTGCTCTGAAATTCCAGCACTGACAGCTGGATCTCAGTAAAGTTACTTTAGAACGGTGACTAACACAAACAAGGATGTGCTGAGACTCTGATGTCCAACATGCACTCCTATCAAGCTTGCACATCTGGAATTTGCCAGGAACATTTATCTAGAACAATGAGGTGGCATTGCCATGTTAGGCTGCAGGCATATGCATCTAGGTTCATATTTTCCATATTACTACACTGCAAAACAAGACACTGTCCTCAGTGAACCGCATTACAGGTTCATCTTAAAGGGTCTTTATCGTACATTTTCTTGAATTTCACCTTAAATTTCACCTTAAAGGGTCTTTAAGGGTCTTTAAGGGTCTTTAGGGTGGAGTGGGTAGGATACTTGTCTCTGGACCAAGAGGTTATGGGTTCGAATCCTACCTTCAGCACACCACCACTGGGTCCCTGAGCAAGACCCTTAACCCCAAGTTACTTCAGGGAGACTGTCCTCTGTAGGTAGGGAATGGAAGTTGCTTTGGATAAAAGCGTCTGATAAATGTTTATTGTAAATTTTCTTGAATTCTTAGATCAGTTTATATCATTTTTGCCCTTGAATAGTCTAAACAGCAGTCATTGGCTTTCACTGATTAGCCAGAATGCCTCTAGAGATCTCAGTGGTTTTCTTTATTTGTTATATCCATTAGCGGCAATATTAGTCAAGCCTTGATTATTAAATGCTTTTGTCAGTCAGAGGCGGGGGTGTTTGCTTTTCTCAAGGGTTCTTCCTCTCCCTTTTAGGGAGTTTTCCTTGCAGCAGGACCTGGATTTCCATAAAGCAGCTTTGTGACAGCTGAACTGATGCTGATTGCTGCTTTTGCAAACGTTGACATTTTAGCAATACTATTTAGATACTGATTAATTTAGTGGCTTTTTGTCAATCAGACGCGAGTCGGCTTCGGCATGTTTCGACCGCTCCGTGTCTTGTCTTTGTATTTCTTTCTTTTTTTTTTCTACAGATTTTTACTTAGATTGTATTTAGACTTTATTTTTTTAAATATTTTTCTTGTGTCTGTGAGACAAAAACAATATAAAGTCATAGTATAACCAATTTCTTGCAGGATTAATAAAGTTTCTGATTCTGGTTCTGAATTTAGACCTTTAAAATGAGCTTTATGGAACCTCAACATACACCTGAAGTGAATTTCCCTGCTGTAAACGTTTTGAAGTAACTCATTTTCATAGTGTGGCGGTTATGTCTTCACAAGATTAGTACCAACACATGACCAAGAGATTCATCTGCAATTAACATGCTAAATATGAACCTGTTATTGATTGTAGTCTTGCATGCTACATGTTTAGGACTGCATAAAGTATTTAGATGATGTCTGGATGATTGTTTTTGATATATTAGCAATGATTAGAATAGAAAAGACAAAACCTGATCCAGGAACAGCATTCTTTCTCAGCCACAAAATGTACCACATATGGTCTGCAGATGTCTTCTTCAGAGCCAGCCAAAGTTCCAAACCACAGCATTATCATTAAGCACATTCAGGAACGAGAGCATGCAGTGTCTTAATGACCCCAGCATCTGTATTTTTTCCATTTAAACATATCCGAAGTGTTACAGAATCAAAAAAGCATGAAATGAAACTCAGCAAAGAAAGCAAACTTAGACTAAATCACCCACACAGCGAACGGAAGCTTTAAACTGCCTCCTTTGATTAGATGAAAGTGACTCATTAAGAAATACTATTCACTGTTTGAGGTGGGACAGAGCAGCACTTAACCTTTGAGCTTGCAAATAAATGCCACATGATAAAAAAAAGAGAATGATATCTTACCTGGAGTCTTACTTTGAACAAAGGAAAGAATCCATAAAAAAGTGTAAACCCAGAGGAGTGTGTATGACACACTCAGATTCAAAAAGTCCCGCAGATGCATATGCAATGAGAGAGAGAGACTGAATGGTAGGGTAACAGATGAAGTGGAAAGACGGTGAGAAACTCTTCCTGAAGGTTCAGTCAATAGGGTGTAATCAGAGTCCACAGTCCTCTGCATCAAACTGAATAGGCAGTGGAAAGTGGAACAGTCTCAAGTTCACCTATGAGCGCAGAAACAGAACAGCAGCTTCAGTCGCCTGTGAGAAGAAGAGTAGTATCCAGTGACTGTGGCTGAGAGTTGTAGGTGTGTTTAAATGAGAGAGAAGGGGAAGTTTAACACACCCCATTCAAAGATCATTGGACAGGATTGTATAATGAATGATCACGCATACTTTCATCTTACTCTCTCTCTCTCTCTCTCTCTCTTTCTCACACACACACACACACACACTTATTAAGAGCCATTTAACCTCTTAAAAGGAACTCTAGACATAATTTTCAGTTAGTCGTCTGATGTCAAGAGATGGCACCTGTGGTATCATTAGGTCATATTTCAATCTAAAAAGAAAATCTAAAAAGTAGATCTAAAAAGAAGCCAACTCCCACCACAGGTCTGTTTTGCATTAAAACAAACAGATGCCTGGGTTAAGCCTCCACGGTTTCAATATCCTGACTGTGCCTCTGGATGGCACAGTGCCACCTTTTTTCCGAGACAGAAATTGAAAGCTTGAATAAAGTAGAAGTAGAGTAAAGTTGCCCTTTATACTAATATGTGAACACAACACACAGTGTAAACATCTTCCTCTGCATTTAACTCATTCATCAAGTGAAGCAGGGAGGCTCCAACCAATGAGGGGCGCCCGGGGAGCAGTGTGTGGGAACGGTACCTTGCTCAAGGGAACCCCAGTGATCACACTAGCAGTCCTGGGATTCAAACCCACCACCTTCTGATTGCATTTGTTGCTTCTCTAGTTTAGTCTAGCTCAACTTTTTATCACGGTTCCCCTCTCTTTCCTGGCACAGACAGCTGGCGCAGACATAGATTTCCATGATTTTGAATGATGCTTTATTCAAATGTGATTCAAACGAGAGCCGAACAGAAAACAAAACCCAGAACTCTGGGAACAGTGGCATAAACACCAAATATGACGGTGGACCAGTAACTCAGGTCCAGCACTCACCAGCTTAAATGTCAAAACACAAACCCCATAAACCAATAAACAAACACAAGCACTTAACAAAAACAAACCCTAACTAATGCGCAAATTCCCACCACTTCATAATCAAAGCCCCAACAAAAAAGCCCCTAGTGGCCACCAGCCGTCACAGTCCCCAGCCCTGACACTTTTCTCCACCACTTCAACCACATCTAGGGTGGCGCAGGCGTGTTGACGTGGTCTCAGACTGAGTATTCTGTGAGACTGCTGTGTATAAAACTGAACAAAACCTCCTCACTACTGGCAGATATTTCCTGTTGATGGGAATTGTCAGAAAAACTGATTTTAGATCCGTACCTTTACTGCTGAGGTGGTGTGTGAAGACAGACCCTTTTTATAGCTTTTAGTAAATAATATTATGTCCTGAACCACAGCTTCTCGTTTATGCCACCCTAACAAAAAGCTGAGCAGTCTGAGCGTGTTACTAGAAGTCTAGGAGATGTACTTACAGAACGGATTTGGGTTTCAGTCCTGAACCACAGAAGCTACATATGGGCTGGACATGTCTGGGCTGTTCGATTACATGTGGGTCTATGGAGAATTTTGTAGCATAGCTCACAGAGGCTTGCAAAGGTCATGACATTCACTCACTATCTCAACTACGCATAGTGCAAATATGCTGAGCTGGGTGTAGAGTGGCTCTACAGTAGTATCCTGGGAGGGCAAGACCCAAACAATACCAGACCCTTAGGCTTTAGAAGGGCAAAATTATCTCTCACCATTTGCCCTTTGCTTAGAGACATCTAAATATAGGAGTGTTTCAGACTGCCTGCCTGGCCCTCCTTATCTCTCTCTAATAGCAAATCTATCTTCTAGTTCGGCTGCAGCAGCTCCGCAAATGAACGGTTTGATGTGCCTTCAGAGCTTGAAAGTTCAGTGTTCTTCTAAAGAAGAAACCTGAGGTACATGAGCCATGTTCCAATTCACACGAATGTAAACCGATTTCCGTCAGCAAACAAATCCATACAAAAAATAAAGGTGCCAAAAAGGTTCCTCGAAGAAAAGTCACTGAGGAATCACTTTTGGTTCTCTTAAGAACATTTCAGTGGGTGCTTCTTTCCATGCAAATAACTGTTCTGAGAGTGTAACTGATATAAAACGCATGCATAATTAATACTGAATTCCTTGTGTTACAAATAAGACAACATCTATTGACTACACAAAACCTGAATTAATGCAAGACCTAGTAAATTGAAAGAGGAGGCAAAAGTGAGATTGCTGAGATATTTTACAATCTGAGCAACAGGGGACTTTATCAAAAGCCTTTTTTGTTCTTCCAGCTGATCTGACTGCCTTCTAGGAAAAAATATGGAGACAGGGACCAGGGATCTAGTTTTTTATAGTTTCTTTTTATGGGAAAATGCTTCTTAAAAGGCTGTCCATTGAACAGTTCTTTTGGGGAAATGAAGCCAGCTTGGCTCGATGGTTCCTCTGGCATTGCTCCATAGAAATGTTTACTTTTGATAATGTGGACAGACGATGTGAGTGAAGTTTTTTTATGGTTGTTTCCGTGTGATCTGCATGCTCTGGCATGTCTGAGGTTACACTCCTGTACCACTGGGCGCAGCGGTGAGGTGGGTAGACGCATTCCACTCTAACTGCCTGAGGCCAGACAGTCCACTTCAAGGATGGCCCTGACATGCTGCTACGTGCTGCCTGGTGGCTAGGGTCTAATTTAGTTACAGACATAACACCATGTGGCTGTAAGAAGTTTTGTTAGATATTTTTACAGTAAAGTGCTTCCAGAAATACAGCATTTATGGTTTGATCTTTTCAACTTTTTAGGTTTTTAGGTTGCTGATTTTTCTTCCAGGTCAAGCCTGTCAGTGGAGCAGCTGGAAAGATCAACAGTGACTATTTATACAAAGTATGAACCTCAGAAGGGCCTCATGCTGTAGTTTGATAGCATTCTTGAAAATAAAAGGCTCTTAAAAGGTCACTGACAATGGACCTATGGTTTTAAGAAAAAAAACTGGTGTAGAAGCACTTGAAAGCTTTTCATATGCAAAGGGTTCTTATCATATAAGAACATAAGATGTAGTATATAAATACTGTTAACCTTTGAAAAGATTAAGGCAGATTTTTTTCTGAGAACCGAACTGTATGGACTGCAGGACTGGTGGTGGTAATACGCTGAAGAAGAAGAAGTAGAAGAAGAAGATTCTGCTGCAATTTTCAACAGTTATCTCAGTTTATTTAGTGTTAGTAAGCTAAGCTCTGTCTAAACATGTGGGTAGAGAGAGTTATTTCAGCTTTTCTTTTGTGTACCAGTCCTTGCACACCACTAATAATAACTACTAATGCTAACTTTTTTAAGCAAAGTTTTCTGATTCTGATTTATTTATTTACCTTTACATTTTCTTTAAGGGTAATGAGTTTAAAATGAAATTAAAGTGCTCTGGGAGCATATTTGGGGCAGTTGGTAGCCTAGTGGTTAAGGCATTCGCCCTGTGATCAGAAAGTCCAGGTTCAATTCCCAAGACCGCTAGGCACCACTGAGGTACTGTCCCCACACACTGCTCCCCGGGCGCTGTGTTTGTAGCTGCCCCCTGCTTCACTTGGTGAATGGGTTAAAT
>JBBPDB010000036.1:9752713-9763655 GCA_037974465.1 Brachypetersius altus | reverse complement strand
GTTACAGAGACAGTCTTACAGTCATTAGTTACAGAGACAGTCTTACAGTCATTAGTTACAGGGACAGTCTTACAGACTTTACACTGAGGGTTAAGTGTCTTGCTCAAGGACACAATGGTAGAAAGTGTGGGGGGGGTTGAACCTGTATCTTTGTGATTTGTGTGACCACTAACCTTATGTTTTATCAACAATAGCCTTGTAGCTCCATTTCTAAACTAAAGAAACTAACGGACTACATCTGGGGTCTGTAGAAAACTGTAAATTAAATAAATTAAACTGTCTGACCAGTCTTTTAAGAAATTGTATATAAAATAGACCAAAATATAATGCACGGACTGGTTCAGCGAAACCTCAAGACAAACATGTCTTAGCTGATGGGCTCCTTCCAGGGTCAGGGCGAAACTGTTAATTAGATTTTTCTGCTGAACCGGATCTTTAATTAAGAAATTGCACTTAATAAGACCAAACAACAATGCAGGGTAATTAAAAAATGACAATACATAACAGGAAAAAGCCTGTTTCTTACTCAGACTGGGTGAAAAAAATGCCTTTAAATGGATTCAGTGTGTTCATTGGGCTCCATTACGTACCATAAGAGTCGCCAGCGGGAGAATTTAAAACAGCAATTATCATCACACAGATTACCATATTTCCAAAGCTTCCAACATCCTGCAAACTGATCCATCGAGAGTGTAAATTTTAATCAGTTCTGTTTTTTTCCCCCATCAAGTTTAATTGGGTAATTGTACCTGGGACCCCACTTTACAGCCGTCCTACAGTGGAACCTCAAAAATCTGCTAATCAGTCAGAACCGCCTCGACGTGAAGGTCAACAAAGGCAGGGCCTAATAAACAGGATCAGAGCGGATAATGACACTTCATCCCAGCAGGCCTGAGCCCGTAATGACCCACGGACACGGACCCAACAACAATCAGCAGCCGTTAAAGGGGCCGGACAGGAAATTAATCATGAGCTCTAATATGAAAATGACTGCTAGCTAGCTTTATCGTAGCTATGCAGACGGCACTCAGATCTATCAGCTCTGTCACTAAATGACTCCAGTCCCGTAGACTCGTTTGGTTTACGCCTTGAATGAGTAGAAGACTGGGTTCGGCAAAATTTCCCTCTGTCAAATAAAGACAGAGTCAGTTCTGTCTGGGAACAAAGAAGGAAGATCACGACTCTGTGCGTATCTGGAATCTAGGCCAATAAAAACTCCAAGCCGTGCCAGAACCTTGGCGGAACCATTGATGCCAGGTTCTGCAACAGCTTCTTCCTCCAAGCTGTCAGAGTCCTGAACACCACCCAACTCCAGATCCTCTTAAACCCCATCCAGTACCTCAGCCTCCTCCCTCCAGACATTGCACTGTCACTTTACACTTTGTCCTCTGCTACCGACATTAAGCATTGTTTGCACTGAAGTTTTGCACATATTCACTTAACATATACCGTATACAGTAATCCCTGCATTTCACAGGGTTTGCGTTCCAAAAGAGCACCCGCATATAGTGAAAAACTGTGTTGTTGTGGTTTGGTAAAAAATACCTGTTTTTATAATGTAGACCCTAGATATTCTCTCAAATCTGCTCCCAGAACACTTTAATTTCATGTTAAACTCAGTGTAATGCATTACCCTTAAAGAAATGTAAAGATAAATAAATAATCAGAATCAGAAAATGTATTGCTTAAAAAAACATTAGCATTAGCAGTGTTCAAACACTCATACACAAAAGAAAGGTTGAAATAACTCTCTCTACCCACATGTTTAGACAGAGCACAGCTTACTAATACTAAATAAACTGAGATAACTGTTGAAAATTGGGGGGGAAGTTTAAAACTTGAGGACAAGACATGGAGCAGTCATGCTACATGCTGCAGCAGCTTCTTCTTCTTTTTCTGGCGGTAACTTTTCTGTGTATTACTGCCACTGCTGGACTGGTGGCGGTAATACAGTTCGGTTCTTCAATCCGCGTTAAACTGAGGGTTTAATGTACACAAATATGTCAGCTATTGGAAACTCTGGTCCCACTGTAAGCAAGAAAAACAGACTTCAAGCAACAAAAAAACCCCAAAAAAACAGCCTGCCCTCAAGAATCTGCTGCAATCGAATTGTAGTTTTCAGTATAAATCAACAGAAGGGAGCTTTAAAGTCTGAAATTGTGTGGCACTGTTGTTGGAGGCAGTGATCTGTTTATAGGGCAATAGGGGGTTTTCAGCCAGCCTTACTTTGGGCTGCCCGTGAAAAGAATAAAACACTTGTTATGGATCAGTACCAGTAACTGATAGTGTTTCCTTTGCACAGACTGAACAGGGACTGACTGCAGAGCAGGGCCTCACCGCACAACAGACCGCAGTCATCAACCTTGCTGGGGTGGGGGGATTCATGTCTCCGCAGACAGGTGTGTATACACAGGAACCCATCCTCACGCATCCACTCACATCTAATGTTCCATTTCCTCCCTCTTTTCCTTATTGATTGCTGTAATTGACACGTATCTACATTCAGTTGTCTCTCTAACAGGTACTAACACGACAGTAGTATAATACTAATAGTTTGCTGATAACTATTGTAGTGAAAGAAGAAATGAACCACAGATTGTTTTCCATTTTAATTCTGTTTAATTTACATGGGATGGATGCCACTTCCCCTTTTCTCTGCTACATTCTACCTTTGTTTTCCTTCTTCACCTGTCCTCCTCTGTCGTTCCCTCTCTCTTTCTGTCTCTGTTTCTCTCTCCTCCTCCTCCTCCTCCTCCTCCTCACCCCTCGTCCTGGCCTCGGCCCGTACTGGTTTGGTAGTGCTGTCCCAGCTGGGTTGTGGTCTGGAGGGCTCTGGGTCCAGCCTGCCGTCCCCGAGGCTCCAGCAGCAGCACCAGCCACAGATCCAAGTAATGCAGCAACTTTGACCTCATCCACCCATAGACATCTGAATATCAGACTGCCAGTTCAAACCTAGGCTCACTCAAAGCCAGGATGTACTGTCTGCCCTCGAGCTGAATAGAAAACCTGGCTCTGCTGTGTCCGCTTTGATAAGTTGTGTTTAGACGATATTAAAAAAAAAATCATATGATGTGGTTAAATACACCTGCAGGTTCAACATGACTGAATGAAGCCAGAGCACCTTCCATTTATCTTTATAGTTCTGTCTGCTGATCTGTTTAAGTTTTAAAGAAGGGCCCGAGTCTTATATGTAAGATGTCTATGTGTCCACTGTACAAATTGATCGCCTTACGCCACACAGCTGCAGCATCGGCTCCTGTCATTCACAAAGATAGCTTTAATAACATTCCCATGGCTTCCCTCTTGTTTTCGTATCTCATAGACGCCCTGTGACCTCTGCAGGGGGTTTTTCTGATCATGTTTGAGTTTCCCTTTTTGCCTGTCTGAGCCTATTTTCTGGGAGTCATTCAATAATACATTCAAGTAGAGCTTGTGGCACCCTGGGTTCTGCTTATAAAGCAGGAGTTGTTTTTTTTTTGGTGGGGAGAGGGCATTCCCAAAAGCATGAAACCTCAAATAAACATCATGAATGTATTTCTTAGACCTTTTTTTGTGGGTTGGGGAGGGTTTGTTTGTTACAGGCACTCTATGCTTCCATATAAAAAATCTGTTTTGGATTTCTTATATCGAACTCCTTTCCTGGATGCAAACGCTCTAACGGCTTCAGCTGTGATCAGAGTTAAAGTTGCTGACTTACTGACACCTGTCGCACTTAAAAACAGCATGGCAGGGCAGTGTGTGTGTGTGTGTGTGCGCGCTTTGTTTTATGATTTATTTATATATTTGTTTTTCACAATTCGAGATAACACTGATTTGATTTGCGCTGTTGTGCCACCGGTGCTGCTTGACTGTTCGATCGTCCTGTGTCCCCGTTTCTGTCCAGCACCATCCTTCCAGTCTTCATCCTCTACTCCCTGCCTTCCCTCTGCCACATCCAGCTTCTGCTCACTCACCAGCCACCTTCATTCATGAGTCATTTCTGCAAACACAGCGGTCTGAACAGCTCTCTTCCCTCACAGTCACTGAGCTTCGGTTCAGCCGCCACACGTTCAGCGCTAACGCGAATCATAGGATGGAACTCTTTATAGTGGGACATAGCTGGACGTCTAGGTGCCCCAGACCCACAGCATGTTTCAGTGTAGTTTTTAACATGCCCAATTCCCTTTAGGGGAGTTATTTATTTATTTATTTTTTAAATGTTTCCTCAATATTTTATTAGCGGAGTGAAGTATGTTGACATGAGAAACAGAACGTGCCCAGAAATTGCAGAGAACCGACTAAACTACAACGCTTTACCCTTTTAAACCTGGAAAAAGTTGATTGAAAGCTAAAGCATGAGGAAACTTAACAGAATATTTAACATTTGAAGACCATGTTTGATTTGGTGCGTTAAAACGGGGTTTATGTAGCAACTGATCCATCAGATCAGGGTTAAAAATAAGAGCAAAGCAATAAACCTGAAGTATAAGTCCGAAGTTACACACACAGCTGTTGGCTGGGTGGTCCTGGCCTAGTGGGTAGGATACTTGCCTCTGGACCAAGAGGTCATGGGTTCGAATCCTACCACCACCACTGGGTTCCCGGGCAAGACCCTTAACCTCATGTTGCTCCAGGGAGACTGCCCCCTGTAGGTAGGGAATGGAAGTGGCTCTGGATAAAAGCGTTTGATAAATGCTGTAACTATAATATTTAGATTCCTCAAAACTGTCTGTCTGCCTGTTTAGGTCATTTGAATACTAAAAAATTCTGTATTTTTTTAGTTCTGCAAGCAGCCATTTGGCAAGGCTGGTTTAATGGGCATGTTTTAAAACTGTATTGAAATGCGGAGCTCGGTTCTAGACTTTCTGAAAAAAAGTTGATACGCCAGACTGTGAGGGGAGTCTTTGTACACTGTAGCAAGATTTTAATATCTCTCTCTCTTTTCTGGATGCAGTTGCAATTCTTGCAACATCAAATGCAGCAGCAGCAAATGGCTATGGCGGCGGGGGCGGGAGCTCCGGCAGCGCTGCCGCGACAACATTCCGCCAACCAACCAAGAAGTAAGAGGAAACGCAGCACGCCGCAACCCCTCCCCAAGTCATGACTACCGGCTCGGTCCGCTCACCCGGGACGCGCCCGCCTCCAGGAAGACACTGTGCTTGGTCAGCATTTTTCCTTACTGACTGTGACGACCACACACTCAATTTTCCCCTTTTCTTTTCTCCTCCGAGTTGGTAGCTGAGGACACGGTATATCCACTCGACTTCAGGCCAAAAGAGAGCGTACTTTTGAACAAGGATTTTTAGAGCTCGGGACATTTATTTAAGATCATATTTTTTTAAAAGAAAGATATGAAATGACGATTCCTTTAGAGCCTTCCGAGGAATGCTCTCGTTTTCTCCCAACAGTCCGTACTGTGGGAGCCTGCAAGCCCAAGAATGAAGCATCCTGAAGACAGTTCATATGTTATAAAGAAAGTCCTACAGATGTGCCTAAATCTCCTGCTGGGGAAGGAATGGTTGGTGAAAGAAACGTTCTGCAGGCTGGATGGGAAAGGGACGGGCCTTATTCTCCCAGCATGCAATTACACGCACTGTTTTTGTGCGGCACGTTTTAAAAACGGCATTTCGTTGTACTGAAGGGGCAGTCTATGTATATTCTTATGGGGGGGCGGGGATTCAGAATCAGGGGTGTGGAAGACATTTCTGGACACTGAGGCAGAAGTTTTGTAAATGGTCTTTGTCAGCAGTTTTATTGTGATTAAAAAAAAGAAAATATATATTGACAGTGAAAAATACAACTTTTAGATAAAATCTGGCCTTTTGTGTTCATTTGGATGCCTCGGCACTCTCTAGGACTTTGTCTATGAGTTTGCTGATCTCTGTGTGCCGCGTCACAGAACGCGTTATGCAGTCCTGAAGCTTCTCCGCCGATAAAGAGCTGCCTCCTGAAAGAAAAGCACACGCCAACACGCCACAGAATCAAAATTTAAGTCTATACTCAATCCATGCATGTCAACAGTACAGTGTTCCCCAGCCAAGTCGCAGTTCAGAGTTCGCCGCCTCAGTCGTTTGCGGAAACCACAAATGTCCTCCATATTTTTTTTCACGCCATTCTATAATTTTTCATGATAAATTAAGACAATATTTACAAACTACTGAACAAAACGTACATTCAGCTACATTTTCTTATTAAATAACTAAATATAGTGCTTTCGAGATAAAAAGCCCGTCTGAAGCCCGTCTCAGGACAGTGGAATACTGCTGTACTCGGAGGCGGGAGGTTTGAAAGTAGCCAATCCGAGAACGTTATTTATTTCTCCTTGCTACTGATTGGCTGCTGTCCAGAATTCCCGCCTCAGAACAGGTTCTTGTCTGTAGCGTCTCGAGTTTACCTTTACATTTTATTTTAAGGGTGATGTATTAAGCTGAGTTTAAAATGAAATTAACTTGTTTTGGGTGCATTTTAAGGTTTTATACTATAAAAATAGGCCAAAAACTCTTGGAACGTGAGCACTGTGCATGTCGGGGGTCGACTGTACTGTGATATAAAACCTCTTCATTTCCTCATTCAGCCTAAATGGGGAGCTCACCTGGTTTGTGGAAAGCACAGAGCTGGTGGTCCTCGTCTGTGACGGCTGTTATTAACGCTGTGGACAGACTTTCCTCCTCTGCTGTAGGGTCTACGATGATCACCGTACTACACAGAGAGAAGAACTTCTTCAGTGCCAGCTCAGATTTCTTTTCTGAAACTCCCCCAGCCTGGAAAAGCTGATAATTTAAGGTATAGAGGAAGATTTGGATCTTTTTTTCTCCAAATGGAGTCTATTTGCTACAGTGTATACCATAATTAAGATGTTCCATTAGAAAAGAACTGCACCTAAGATAGAAGCCACTTCACTGGGAAGGTAATGGTAAAAGCTCAAAATCTGAATAATTTTTGTTCTTTCTTTATTATAGTAGAGCTGTAATCAACAAAGGGCAATTCAATGTTAAAAATAATCGATGCAATCAAAAAAAAATCTAAAATACCAATACAGTAAACCCCCACTTTAATGCGGTTTCAGTCTATGGAGGATTTTTTTCTGAGAACTGAACTCTGAAACCCCCGCACTGACGCGGAAAATGCAGATATCCTCCGCTTTTTAGTTTTCCAAAGGGAGGGATGTGTGGAATTGTGTTAAGAGTAGAAGCAGGAGAGGAATCTTCATGTCTGAGCACTCGTGGATTGGGGAAAACCTCAGGAAAAGAAAATGTAGCCTCTTTTTATCGTGTTCCTCACTAATCAACAAGTCTTCTCCATTATAGTTGTTTGGAGTCGACGGGTTGTGTGTTCTGTGCGGGTTTCCTGTCCCTTCGCTGTATGTTTGTGTTTTTCTTGCTCCCAACACATCTAACCCACCCCTTAGCTATTGAACAGGTTTGAAGTGGGTGTGTTAGAAAGGCATGGAGCTCCAGGACCAGGGCTGGGAACCACACACCACTCTTTTCTTCGAGTAACAGTAAACGAAAGGCCCATCGTGTGGATTCCACGAGTGTAAGAACAGAGCATTTCAAAACCCTCCTGAAGAGCATCTCCTCTCCTACATAAAGATTTTAGTACTTAATGCTCTCCTCTGGTCAAATACTGAATGCATTATCTCCAGTTCAGCCTGGTGCAGTTTCAGAGACCAGATCAAGTCTAAATAGCATTTATAATAAATACACAGTAATGCCCCAGTTTTACGTGAGTTTTGTGCAGAAATCCCTGCACTAACGCAGAAGCTACAAATATTTTCTGCCTTTTTTTTTTTTTTATAAATATATTTTTTCTGGATGTTCACACAAGGGGACCCATTCACCTCATGTCCCAATACTTTTGTCCCGCAACCTTCTGAGTTGTGCATCTTGGCGGGGAAAGACAAACTCCACAGTTCGGTAGATCTCCAGGAGACCTTTCCCACGAGCCCTCATTTGTATTTTTAGCCCCAGTAGATCAGGGGTATTTAAATTCGAATACAGGTTTACCTTGACTTTTTCTTTAAGGGTAATGCAGTTAACACTTCAGTTTAAAATGAAATTAAAGTGTTCTGGGGGCAGATTTAGGGTTTACACTATAAAAATAGACTTTTCTGGCATTTTTTTTTTTAACCGAAACACAACATGGTTTTTCACTATACGCGGGTGCTCTTGGAGTGTAACCCCCGTGAAAAGCGGGGGATTACTGTGTATTGAATATTGAAACTGGAGTGTTTATATTGTTAGACGCTTTAGATGAAAGCATCTGCCAAGTGACTGTAATGTAATTTCATTTAGAGTGAGAATCCAAAACCGTAAAGCCAAATGAACAAGTCTTACTCATCAAATACTGCAAAAGTTGAGGCGACCGGGTGCTTGTTGATCTGTAGATGCTTCTTGTGCTGCAGGTCAACCTCCACTGAATCTGTCTCTTTGTTAATAGTGACTTTGGGAAGTTGGGCTATAAAGCAGATAAGATAAGAAAAGAGGTTATGCAGCATAAAATAGATGTAATGAGATCTTCAGGAGCTACACCATGAACAGGCCTTACTGTTCTTTAATGCTGCCAGCAAGGTGATCACACACGCATCCAGTAAATTTCCATCATAGTCCAAACACATGATATCACAGTACAGGACCCAGCACAGCTGAAACACACACACACTGAATATTAAGTCTCAGCGTTCCTCCAAAATGAAAAACAGTTAGAAAATAATGTCATAATAATGCCTTACCTTGGACTTCTCAATGCACAAATCTTCCTTCTTTATTATCGTAGAGCTGTAATCAACAAATGCTTTCATCAAAAAATGCTGTAATCAAAAAAATCAATGCTTTCAAATGACAATCTGTTACAAGTCTCAAATTCCGAATACAGTAAACCCACAGTTTCAGTCCATCGTGCTTTTTTTCTGAGAACTGAACTAATAATTGTTCTCTGAAACCCCCGCACTAACGTGGAAAATGCAGATATCCTTCACATTTTCTTTGCTTTTGTGACGTCTAGGCCTTGTCCGCCCCCTTGTGCAGCCAAACATAAACAACCAGCAGAGGACGAGGGGGTGTGGCAGGTGAGGCGCAGACATCACAGCTTTTTTAGTGCAGAATTTCCATATTAAAAAAAAAAAAAAACTATAAATGTTTTGGTCTGGTAGAGAGAAACCCAAAGGAAGGCATCTTGGGACGGTAAAACACTGCTGTACTCAGAGGTGGAAGGTTTGAAAGAAGCCAATCCGAGAGCTTTATTTATTTCTCCTTGCTGCTGCCCTTTGACGCAGCTCCAGTCCAGAATTTCCCCTGTGGAGCGACTCGTGTTCTTGTGTTTTTCATTTTGTTCTTCTTAAAGCATGTATTTATATTTCTGTAAAATTTTTATAGAGTTTATTACTGTATTTACCTGCTTATACCAAAGAAAAGGTGCTGCATGAATTCCAGTCCAGTCTATACAGGAGTAACATCACTATCTACACTCTAGCACTGCGGGAGACAGCAGTAGGCGGGGCTTTACTGTACACAGCCATAAACACACTGTCAGGATTTACTGATATACTTCATGCAAAGGGACCAAGGACCAACTTTTACACATGCAGGGACATGATATCCTACAGGAATACTGCATTTATTGTACCTCGAACACTCAGTTGCTGGCTGAACAAGCTCAGCCCCGCAGGCAGAGGTCCAGCCGAGAAACAGCCGCCTGCGTTACAATGTTCGTTTCAGCACATCCTCAAACCCTACAGGGTCAGGTTTCCCTCACCAAAACAAACGCTTCAGCTCTCAGGAAAGACTGAATGGATCGCAAAAGGTCCCTAATCCCAGTGTACCACACTGTGTGTGTGTGTGTAAAGGGAGTCACACCGCCTGAGGCTATAAAGCCATTATCTAATGATCTACACAGTGTACCACACAGAGAGCGCCAGTAAGACTAGCAGTGGCTAAATCTCAAGCTAAGCTGTAAAATTCCACTTTCTTGGCCAAAGTACAACCAAAAATGTGTCAAATAAAATCACTGTAAGATGGAGTTGGGAACAGTCTAAAAATATTCATTATTATTATTATTATTATTGTCTCTGGACTAATAAATTGTGGTTTGATATTAGTTTGAAATTAGTTGGAGGATGCTGCAGCTCCACTGCCGAGTGACCCATGATGACGATCCGTGTTCATAACCGTTGACCGTCACATGAATTTCTTAAACGATATAATAAAGTACATTATGTTTGACATAAATGGGATAAACAATATAAATATTCCGCATCACCTCTGCCCTGAAACTAAAGAAGCCAGACGACACTCAGGCCAGCGGTGCCTGGTTTTGCTGCAGTAATGGAGAGGCCGGTCTCAGTCCAACAGTAAAATGATGTTTCCAACACATCTAACCCACCCTTTAGCTACTGAACAGGTTTGCTGGTTTGAAGTGGGTGTGTTAGAAAGGCATGGAGCTCCAGGACCAGGGCTAGGAAACACACCCCACTCTTTTCTTTGAGTAACACAGTAAACAAAAGGCCCATCGTGTGGATTTCAAGAGTGTAAGAACAGAGCATTTCCTCTCCTACATAAAGATTTTAGCACTTAATGCTGTCCTCTGGTTGAATATTGAATACTGATACCAGTATCTAATGCTGAAGATCTCCAGTTCAACCTGGTACAGTTTCAGAGACCAGGCCAAGTCTAAATAGAATTTATAATAAATATGTAACGGTACCGATGTCACGGTACATACCTCGTTTTTTGGGGTCACTGTTCGTTACAGTACACGATACAGCGAAGTTAAGCAACAAAACGTTCTAAAGAATGAGGCTTTGTTTTAAATAAACAGCAGTGTATTAACCAGTAAACACGCACTCTTGCTTATATTTTTATGTATGTGTAAGGCAGCAGAAGCGTTACGCCAGTAGGTGGCACTATTGCACCACACTACGATCCAGGTTTATGATTTACTTGCGCTTTTTGGTCCCTCTGTGATT
>JBBPDB010000036.1:9514527-9535925 GCA_037974465.1 Brachypetersius altus | reverse complement strand
ATAAGAGCAATAAGAACAATATAGTAATCCCCCAGTTTTACGCGGATCAGGAGTAGCGAATTCAGTCACACAGATTTTTTTGAGAGCCAGACTCATAGTTTTATGTGGAAATCCCCAGAATAATGTGGAAATTCCTCCTTTTCTTGCTTTTTTTGTGGCAAAAAAATATATTTTTTCTGGATGAAAAGTGAAGGATTACTGTATACAGATGCATATAAGGTGAGTTTAGGCAGGGTGCTTCTTCCAGGGAGGGGTAATATTATCACTGATTTGTTGGGCCTTACAGATCATAAACCAAGAAAGGCTGGTCTTGTCTCTTGTCCATGTGGCCTATATGATGAGACTGTCTCCCTTCTTTCTTCCAAGGTTAGACAGGCTCATTTTGTCTGTGCTACTTTGTGACATTAAAGTGAAGTAAAGCGGCTCCTCGTGTGAATACACTACACCACAGCACACAGTGTGAACAGTGTGAAAAGCTTTCTCTGCATTTAACCCATTCACCAAGTGAATCAGTGGGCTGTCAGCAACAGGGGGTGCCCAGGGAGCAGTGTGTGGGGATGATACTTTGCTTTAGGGTACCTCGGTGGGGCCACTGGCAGTCCTGGGATTCAAACTACGACTTTCTGACTGCAGGAGCAACTCCTTAACTACCAGACAACCAGCTGCCGGAAATATTGAACTACCTTCAGAACAAGGACATCTGTCTGATTCATAGAATGTGTGTGTGAACAGGTAGAATGTGTGTGTGTGTGTGTGTGTGTGTGTGTGTGTGTGTGTGTGTGTTGAGCGGGTAGATTGTGTGTGTGAACAGGTAGAATGTGTGTGTGTGTTGAGCAGGTAGAGTGTATGTGTGTGTTGAATAGGTAATGTGTGTATGTGTGTGTGTTTTGCAGGTAGAGGCTGTGTGTATGTGTTGAGTAGGTAGAGTGTGTGTGTGTTTGTCTGTGTGTTTTGAGCAGATAGTGTGTGTGTGTGTGTTTGTGTGTGTGTGTGTGTGTGTGTGTGTGGGTGTGGGTGTGTGTGTGTGTGTTGAGCAGGTAGTGTGTGTGTGTGTGTGTTATCTCTGGGTAGAGCTGAAGGACACGCGCGCTTTCTGCCCTCCAACACGCTCTTTGTTGTCTAGAAGAGCATGGTAGAGGTGGGTGGGGCTTATTTACAACTGGGCGGGGTTGGAGCGGAGTGCGGATATTCTGATTGGTTCAGAATTCAACCCAGCGACTGAGGAGCTACACTGTAGCAAATGAGAAACGCCCCCCGCCCCGTGCCGGGAAAGTCAGGTAAAAACATACAGAGCAGCCGGAGACCAGTCAACAGATGGAACAGAGTGGAGACAGAGCAGCACACACACACAGTACAGAACCGCTCAGAAAGAGGAAGATGAAGACTTTAGCTGAGTAGATTTAGACTGTGTTAACGGAGACCACTGTTTAGTCAGCCCAGAGGCAGGAAAGTGGCTTTATTCTACTAAATGCAGCCGTTACATAAAGCTATTAACTCATTAACGTAGTGTGCCAGCTGGAGCCCTCTGAGGTGCCCAGGTGAACAGGTGGACAGGTGGTGTGTGAGTGAGTCAGTTGAGGGTTTTGCTTCAGAGCTCCTCTGTGGTGGACCCTCCTCGAAGTTGTACCTCGTTTAACGGACTGGACTGAAGTCCACAGAGAAGGCATCAAGATGCCAGAAGCAGGCACAGACATGAGTATGGACAGGCTGTTCGGGGTGAAAGCTCCGACCTCCGTGGCTCCAGAAAGCCTCCCACCCTCCTCTCTAACCAGTGGACCACCCGGAGACATCCTCCGAAACTTCTACCACACCAAGAGAGTGGGAAACTACCTCATCGGGAGAAAACTGGGAGAGGGCTCTTTCGCCAAGGTCCGAGAGGGTCTTCACGCTCTGACTGGGGAGAAGGTGAGCCAGCCTTTGCAGTTTTGGTTAAACACTGGTTAACCCTGCGGTTCATAAGTTGTGTTAATAAAAATAGATTATTATAAATATATAAGGTTGCAGGACCCCTCTTTTCCAAAAGCTTGTGCTCTTGGTACTATCATCGAGTGTATCGATAACATGGCATTATATTATAGTGTAGACCACACTTTTGTTGCTCAAAGACAGACTTTATTTAGTTCAGTTTTAGTCTCACGTGTCCTGTCTGTCAGATATAGTTACATACATTTGCTGTGAATGTAAACAGTTTCAGTTTGCAGCTATTGTTTTTTTATGTCAAAGACGGTTTGAGAGTGAAATACATGAAAAAGCTACTGCAGTTCTTTGGCTCTCAATAGAAAAAAAACTGGTCCTATGTCAATTTCAGCCAAACCTATCTGGGATGCAGCGGTGAATGAGTTCAGTACCACAGACTGATTAAACTTCTGACCGTGAAAGGAATCGGGATTCTGCAGCAATCAGTACTTCCAGTGATCAAAGTGAACAGATATAACAACTGGAGGACCAGTATAGAACCTGTTCTGTGATTATAAACTGACTTGAATGTGCTGTTAAGCTGTACTGATGGAGGTGAAGGCTGACAGGTCTGTCCTTGTGTCCTGAACTAAAGAAGAGTCAATCAGATCCCCGGGTCCATCTGAACGGAGCTGTTCACCATTCGGTGACACTCCCACCTATGTGGCATTAGGTAACAGAGGCAATCCAGTGGGGCTTATTTGGATCTAGGTGTCTGAATTAATCTTAGATTACCCCAGAAAGACGGCACTGACGTCCAGGCAGAACTGGGCAAGGTCTGTTAACGAAGACAGTTTTTATGGCTTCAGCAGGTGGCTGGGAGCGAGCGTCTTGCTCCGCTGAACAGAACTTTCACAGTGGAGCCACTAGTGGAGAAATGTTGCATTGTGGAAGAAACGTGAGCACCGCTTTTCAATTCAGTTTGTCCCAAAAAAGCTTTGTTCATCCTACAGAGGACAGTGTCCTATGCTCTATTATTCCGCACACTCGTCTCTCCCTTTGTCCAGTGTGGCAGCAGTTTGGTCATCTTTTGCCGAACGTCTGCCTTTGTTCATTGTGCCGCTGGGTGCAGCTTATCAATTTGCATATTAGGAGCCAAAAAAACAAGCATCTCTGTTTTTGAATGAGCGACCTGAAATTCCTATTTTGCATATCGTGGATTAGCTCAGCCCCGCGACAGCCCCCTTTCGCTGTTGCTGTGGCAGGGCGAAGCACTCTCTCTTTTCTCAATGATGATGCAAACGGTGGAAATCTCACAGAGTAGCGCGCACCTCGTGCTGCTGTCTCCTCGTTCGCCCCCTCTCAGACTGACATCACCAGGAGAGAGAGAAAAAAACAGGAGCTGGGTGGGGCGAGTGGCTGTACATGCTGTGTGTTTTCGTCCTATGTAACCCACTTTCACCCTCACCCCCTTTGTCTGTGGTGGAGATAAACAACGTGTTAGCCTCAAGCTCCGGGGTGCCCCCTCATCTCCCCCTTTACCACAGTCAGCCCCCCCTGCACCCCCCTGCACCCCTCTTTGGCGAGACTGGGGGTTATCGCTGGCGGTCGGGTCAAGATTAGGCGATGTTCTATTTGCATGTAGGTGACTGTTTTTGTTCTGCTGAGGGAGGGCTTTTAAGGTCTTTCTTCATCTCCCTGTAGCCCTTGATAAAATTACTTGCTCAATTGGTCATGTATGACTTGTTTGCTCATGGCCCCTTCATTGTCTAATCATTTGTCATGGCATGGCTGGTCACCCTTTCAACTGTGTTCAGTCCATGCAGTGCAGAGCTGAACACTTTGATCGGCAGTGGAACGAGGCTTTTGTCCAGCGATGGAAACCCGAACAAAAGAAGCCGTCTAAAATAAGAAAGAAAACCTCATCATTTCGAATGCAACCTAAAATACGCACCAAAACATCCAGCAAATATTAATACAAGTTTGTTTTGTTTAATCTGTGACAATCAGAATGTTTATTAATAAGTTAATTAATAAAAATATAGATTTTTTTTTTATAAGTTTGAGGTTTCAGGGCCCTTCTTTTTCAAAAGCGTGCGTTTGATACAAGCGTATCTATCATTACGTATCTATCATTTTAGGTGTATGTGTATGGATAACATGGCATTATATTATAGTGCAGGCCACCATAGACAGTGTGCTGCACACATTTGTCACCACTTTGTTAGTTTGAGTGTTTATTCAGCGTTAGTTGTTTGTGTTGTCTGTGGTGACAAATGGATGGCATTAACAAGCCATTTGGAGTCCCACCCTGTGAGTGGTCCTGGTATAAAGGGCTTGGGAACTTAGCTGTTACATATAATCATTTGTCCAGACCCCTCCCCCACACGCCTCTCGTTCGTGGACTTCAGTGTAGAGGAATTTGACAGTGACACTGTGGGCGCTGCACATCATGTGAAATAAGATTCCGGCCAAGCTTAGCTGGGCTTTCCTCACCTGTTCCTTACTGCTATCAACTTACCAGCCTCTCAGGCCAGTTGCTTGCACGTTATTGTTGGTTTGACATTAGGACTTACAGTTTATTGTATGCCTTTCTTCTGTTTATCTCCTAGGTGGCAGTGAAAGTAATAGACAAACGAAAGGCCAAGAAGGATTCGTACGTTACGAAAAACCTTCGTAGGGAAGGCCAGATCCAGCAGATGATTCGTCACCCCAACATCACCCAGCTGCTGGACATCCTGGAGACAGAGAACAGCTACTACCTTGTCATGGAGCTCTGCCCGGGAGGAAACCTCATGAACCACATCTATGAGAAGAAGCGGCTTGAGGAGAGGGAGGCGCAGAAATATGTCCGTCAGCTAGTCATGGCCGTGGAGCACTTGCACAGGGCCGGGGTGGTACACAGGTGAGGTGTCCAGATAAGACCTCAAAATATTTAAACAGTAAAAACTTATAAAACATGCTTCTTACTTTACGTAAATAACACATACCGCAACATAGCAATTTCCACCCAAATCCACAGTTTTGTATCAGCAAGACATGGAGGAAACAATGTTGCATTCAGTTCGAGTTGTACAGGAAATGAGATCCTTGAGAAACACAATAGACGTAGAAATCACCGGGAAATGCTCTCTTTGCAGATGTCCATTGTTAGTTTATCTCCAGTTAAGATATGACACTTTTTAAAACAACATTTCTTCCTTTTTCTACAGAGACTTGAAGATTGAAAATCTTTTGCTGGATGAACAGGACAACATAAAGCTCATAGGTAAGAAAGTTAAGGGACACGAATCCTTTTAAAAATGTTCCTTTCCAATGCAAGTGGTCATTTATTCCCGCCACGAATTATCTGTCAAGATAGGCCTTTTCACTATGCAAGAGTATCCTACATCAGGCCCCAATAACAGAAAATCAAAGCAGAAGGAAATGGCTCTTTGCGGCATGTGGCAAGGACTGATGGAGCAATCAGCATCTCATTAAAACCAAACAACCTCTCACCTCTGTGAAACTCAACCGTAGCATACAGAGTTCCTAGTTAACAGCTGAGTGTGACAGACGGGGTTGGTCTGTTAGTATAACCATTCCACCCCCCACCCCAGTTTGCTCCAAAAGGGGTGTAAGAGACGTAAAGCCAGCCCTGACACCTCCTCTCCATGGCACCAACTCAGGCCGTCTAGAAAAAAACTGAGACCAAGTTCAGACGATTCAAAATGCTTCTCTTTTCCTTTGTTCTAACATAGACTTTGGCCTGAGCAACTGTGCAGGGATCCTTGGTTATTCCGACCCTTTCAGCACCCAGTGTGGCAGCCCAGCCTACGCCGCCCCCGAGCTGCTCTCGAGAAAAAAGTACGGGCCCAAAGTAGACGTCTGGTCAATGTGAGTTGGCTTAACCTCATCTCTCTCTTCCCTCTTAATGCATAGTGATTCGGTCCTGATGAATGCTCACAAGCTAATCCTTCATTAGGAATACTAAGTGTGTGTTTTCCAATGCAGCGGAGTCAACATGTATGCCATGCTCACTGGCACTCTCCCTTTCACGGTGGAGCCCTTCAGCCTCAAAGCCCTGCACCAGAGGATGGTAGACAAGGACATGAACCCTCTGCCCCCTTCACTCTCCTCAGGTACACTAGATTTAATCTCTATAGAGTCTCCTTAAGTTAGCCTTCTATAGATTTTCCATAGGACAAAAAGAAGCCTTACAGAATGGCCACCAGTGAATTCCTTTGCGAGCAAAACCTAACCTTCCGTCTGGCTGTGAATTAGAACCTAATAGGCAGCACGCTCTAAAGGTTTAGCATGAAGGCAGCCATTGTTAACCTGCCTCTTTTTTGCTCCAGCCTGCTGTTTTCCTATCACATGAATCGAGTCCGATGTTAAACGAATTGCAAAAATGTGGGCCGGATATTTTCAACCAGGCTGCTTGTGCTCTACCTTAAGTGCACTTCAGGAGCTGAGAGCTAAATCTGATTGACTCAGGTCTCTTTAGGAGACTAATGGAGACTAATGTTTCTGCTTGCTGGCTGCAGCCACATTGTCTCTTTCTCATTTAGATTTATTAGCGGTTAGCTTATAGTCTTTCATATCACTGCTGACAAAAACACAAATTAAACTGTGGGGAAACGACATGTGCACAAGTATTTGCATAGTTACATGTTCCTTGCATCTGGATCCTCTTACAGTAAATTAAGTTTATCTTCTTTCTCCGTAAAGAAGATCAACTTGATTCAAGCCCTATGACCAGTGACTCAAAGCTAACTATATCAGAATGCACTGCAAATATGAGAAGCAGCTAGTTCTTGCTGCAATAAAACATATTTCTTTGGCATTTTTTATATTAGGTCAGTTTTTTTACCGTTTCTACTGAACGCTGAATTCGAAGCCCCAACAGTGAGACACAATTTCTATTAATTGTAATTTTTCGGTTTTAGTTATGTCATCTTAGCTGACTGGGTACCACAGGCGTTTATGTCTCTGCGTCAGTGTGGTGCATCACAACAGGGTGATTCAGTGCTGGAACGAGATTAGCCTCATTGTGTAACAGGGGTATTTATTATCAATGACACACAGCTCTACTTATCAATCTACTTATGCAAGACAGTGTGAGGGAGGCACTCGGACAATTAAATCGTACTGGACAGTGTGGCTTTGTTTCGTCCAGGGTTTGTGAAAGCAGCGTTGACCTTCTGGAACGCCTCGTACTGAGAGAGCATGGCCCGTTCCGTTGTGTTAGCCTGCCAAGCTCTGCTGAGGGGTGCATTGACAGTAAACTACAGATTTGCTGATCTCAGTCTCTGTGGTTAATGAAGCAGTAGCCAAGACAATCATGGTTGTCACTGAACCAAATCTGATTTAAAGAGGTTCTGACTGCACAGTGTGTTTACCATTCATCGTTCTTGTCCACAGCTGCAGTTAGTTTACTGAAGAGCCTTCTCGAACCAGATCCTGCTAAAAGACCCAACATCCACCAGGTTATGGCAGACTCATGGCTACAGCTGGGCAACCCACACACTGGAGTCCCTTACCTGAACAGGTAAAACTTCATTCGTTATTTTCACGATGAGTCCAAACAGGAGGCACAAAGATACGTTTTCTAAGAATAATCTAAAGCTTTTTTTGGTTTTTCTTCAAACCAGAATCCATATTGAAGAGATTAATCACACGGTTCTTCTGCACATGACGGAGCGGATGGGCTACAAGCACAGTGAAGTCCTCAGTGCTGTTCTCACAAACCGAGCCTGCCACACTCTGGCAGTCTACTTTCTCCTCAACAAGAAGATGAAGAGACTTTCCAAAGAATATCGCGTGAGTGCGATTGCTGTTTACTATTTAGGTGCATATGAATTGCAACAGACTTTCTTTCAGTATTGTCAGGTGTCTTGCATGACCTGTGGTCGTGTAAGTAATCTGTAATCAGTTTATGCCGGCTGTTTTCAGCTAATTTAATTACATGGATGGCAAGGTGACCCTCTGTCCAATAACAATGTTCTAAATCAATTTTGTGTCTTTATTTGAATAGGAGAAGCAGTACAATATAGAGAAGGAGAAGAAGAGTGAGTTGTTCCAGACACAGTGGAGGAAACACATTGAGAAGATCACCATCCCCCCCAAGCAGACACCAGTCTATCTCGCTGTGAGCAAAGGTCCCACCAAGGGAAAAAAACAGAAAACAGGTGAGGGGTCCAGATAGGGCTGAGATCAAAATAGTAACACAAATACCGTGTTGATGTGCATCGTTCTAACAAATATACCTTGAGAGTAGTGACATATACTTTAGAAGCTGTCATCGCGTGGGTATGTTTTACATGTGGAACGGGTTTGTGCTACTTTAACAGTCTAAACCCTAAGGCCATGTCTGTACACAGCAGTCTGCAACAGAGTTAAAGTCAACTTCTGCTATTGACCTATTTCTACCCTCATTCTCTCTCTCTCTCTCTCTCTCTCTCTCTCTGGCCCTTGCTATCAAGGTTAGCATTCCAAGGCCTCAAGAATGTTTTTAAATTCAATTTGAAAACCAGATCAAAAGATCTGTAACCTTTTTGTGAAGCCGTGATACTCTCAGAAAAAACTAGCTCCACTCGCGGCAACAGCACATTCCAAAAATCATTGTTTTCCTGTGCGTTTGTCCTTCTTTTAATCAACTGCAGTGGACATTGCCTTAAAGTAGTTGAATAGCAGTGAAAAATAAAAGTATCCGTTGTCCAAGAGATTCAGACCTTTTTCTGAGGTCAGATGATTCGTTGTTTTCTGGTGTTTTTCTCGCTGAACAGATCTTTTGAATTTTCTCTGTGTAGACGATAGCTGGCTTCCTTCTTTTTCCATTTCATTCGAAATCGTTTTTAGGGTTGGTAAACTCTTTTCGTCGCTGTCACTGAGCCTTGTTCTCTCTCATGTTTCTCTCTCTCAGGGCTTCTTAAAGCAATGACCGGTCTCAAGGAAGCTTACTCAGGTCAGGGTGGCTGTATAGCCTCCTCATCTCTGGAATACCTGGAAATCCACCCCCTATTTCCCCAAGAAGCTCGACGCTTGGATGCCCAGCCAACCCCAAAGGAGAGCTCCAAAGACGTGAAAGCCGTGGATGTCCCAGCTCGGCCACCATCCTCTCTCGGGGCTCACTCCTGGGCATCAGCGAGCAAGGAACCCAGCAAAGAGGCTCCACCATCTCCCTGGTACAAGTTGACCAACGGCGCTCTCTCTCCACCCCGCCATGTGTCGGCCTTCCAACCGGACAGCTCCTACCTAAAAAAGGCCACCATTCCCAGCCCCCCAGTGCTCATTGTCAAACCACAACCCAAAAAAAGCCCCCCCACCACAGACTGGCCAACACCCAGCCCCCCTGAGTCCAGCAGCGGAGGCAGTGAGGAGCCTGACAGCCCGCAGCAACGCAGCAAGTTCCCTTCCATGGGCATCGGGCAGATCCTAAAGAAGAAGGTGCCGCCGCCATTTACCTTCCAGGTGCCTCCATTCAGGCCAGAACCAGCGGTTGAGGTGGAGTCGCCAACTCCCTACCACATGCAAACTCTGCTCTGTGCCTCTGGGGCCCTGAAGACTTTGTGCTGATTGACACGACACACTGCTTATCTTGCCTATTCTGATCTACCAGCTTGTGAGATAAATAGTTAAAGGAATAGCTTCACCAAATACGCGAGTGTAACTAGCAATGAACAGAAGTTAGTAGCAAGCACTTAGCATCATGTCATGCTAACAGGTGACTAACATTGGCATTTTTGACTGAACCATTCCTTTAAAAAAAAAAAACAAATACACAGAAACTGTATGCAGTAATCGTTTTCACCACCAATGCTTTTATATGATATGAAGCACCAGGGCTTCCAACGTGACTGGGCGATTTAACATAAACCCTCTGGGGAGTTAGTTGACTTCTGTCCTTAATATGCACAGATAGAACAGATGCCTGCCTGTAGAGAGCACGCACACTCCAGCTCCGAACACTGTGTGAGATTTATTACCTCTTACGCAACACTGCCAGCGGCATGTCCGTCACTAAGACAGACCTTCGTGAGCATCAAGAATGCTGACTCCCGCTGCAATCCCTGTTCAAGGATCAGACTTTTTCACTAGACTCACTTCACAATAGAGATGTTGCACCACTGCCAGTACAGTAGTTACATGTACCTCGGAGCTCCTGTGAAGCAATAAAGCCTGAGAACGTTTGTATACCAACTGTTTTTATTACATAGCTGAGTACAAGTGAGTCAAGCAATTGCTGGATAGTTCCACCTCACACAGACACTCAGGTCTAGCTGCACTTCACAGATGAAGTCTTCTCCCTTTAGCCTTGCTGTGGACCTTTTGCATAACTGCTAACATTCCTTCTCTGCTTCCCTCAAATGAAAGAGGTTGCTGAACTTGTATAGCCTTAATTGCGTTTTGAGCCCTTTGGCTAAAATGGGGGAACCTAAAACATTGTGTTACATTCTGTAGCATTTGTGTTATCACTTAGACAAATAACAGGGTCATCATCACTTGTGTAACACGCATCATGTTGAATGATATGGTAGACTGCGCAATAGTGCATACATATAGGTAGTCCCCAGTGCTGTACATTGCCAAGACATTTTTTTTCGGTCCTGTTCATTGGACGACTGTCGTTCTGTGTTCTGTGAGAACTGCTTGTAAATATGAACTCAAGTGTCTTTCATCTCATGCGTACATGTTCAACCTGCTCTCATCGCACACTACTGTAGTTGAGGTAAAAAGCTGTTGGCTTTTCAAAGTCTTCACTTGCACAGAAGGCTAGGAACTGTTTGTTAATGAACTCTTTTCCAACACGAACTTCTTTGCATGCACTGACGGTGTTTTTATGGGATACTCTGTGTCGGTTGTTTTGGAGACCTTTTCTTTGTACCTCTTTGTTACGAGGACGAACGGATCTGAGGTCGGAAGTCTTTTGGATTCCGAGGGTCTTTTTTTGTACGCTTTTGTAACGAGTCGCCGTGCTTAAGTGAGAAGAGATTTTTATGCTGTAAAAGGATAGATTTTAACTATTTAATATTTAACATTTCCAAAATGAATATTTGTGTACTGAGTTTTTTTCCTCTATGACACTTCTTATTACACAATAAAAGGGTAAATGCTGACTTACTTGGATATGTCTGTAGTACAGTATATTTTATTGCCTCAGATGGCAAGCTGTAATGCGAAATGGGGGCATTTGCTGCTGCGCTGTCCGATTTTCCCACGAGACACCTGTGGGGAGCATGAAATGAGTGACAGCTGAAAGACCTCCTGGCCTCATTTAATCCAGTCAGCTGCTTTACAACCATACACCCACCCAAACCCCCCCCCACACACACACACACACATGTGTTCTTGTACCCATGTTAAATGAGCCGGACGGAAGGGGGGTTCCCCTCATACACCCACACCCAGATCAATTGGAGCAGCTAAGCCGATAAGAGATGCGGCCGCAATAGTGGCTGTAAAGTACATTACAGCAAAGCGCTTTGTTTACAGAGTATGGTGTAGTTATCTTAAATCCCATGGTGGCTCAAGCGACATAAACAGCCCTTAACAAAGACTCCAGCGGCCTTCCAAAACACAAGATTAATAATACACATTAAACCCATGAAGACTATATTAATATCACTGTAACAAATAATATTTTGTTATGGAAAATGAAAGAACAAAAAAAAAAAAAACAGGACAAGGCATAAGATGAATCAGAGCTGGCACAAACAAACAGTGAGTGCAGTTAGAATTAATGTTATAGCTAAGACTAACACACAGTAAGAAGAGAGACTAGATGTGGTTTGACAGTGAAGTCTGATTTGTAAGATGTGCAGCAGCAAAAAAAGACACAGAACTCCCTGCATAAATAACATCATGACCATGATGGCCTTCATACACACTCAGGCCTGGATGCCACTTTCCCCAAACTGTGCCTCTAACTCACCTATCAATGGAGCTGTCGGGGCGTTGGAGAATCATCAAACAGACAAAGTCTTCTTCGCTCAAACAAAGTTTATTTCATCTGCAGATGGAGAGAGCTATTCGCAACACAGGGCAGTCCTGAGTCTTGAAGTTCTCTCTGAATTTGTCCTTCGCAGAGGACTTCTTATACTTTCAAAATGACCATTATCAAACATGGGCAGAAACCATGGCGCCTCCCCTGCGTCCCCATGGTGACGACCCTGAAGAAGTGCTTTCTGATCTAAACAAAACACCTAATCTAAACTCCTTAGCTCGAAAACATAGTGCTTACGCAAAATAACAACCTTGCTTTCATCATGTCACTGTGCCCTAAACTCTGCAGCCTTAATCATTAGCCAACAGAATCACCCTTCATATGAGTATAACTAGAAAGAGTCATCTGATATGAATCATCACCTGAATATACAATTTGTGATTACAAAGGAATATATGTATGATTGCGAAGAATATATGTAAATTTCCCCGAGAGTAGAGAAACAGAAAGTAAACAACAACAACAACAATAGACACCACTGCAATCCACTCAGATATCAATAAGAGCAGGATGACCAAGCCAATCTGTGGCTTAAACCCCATGGCCTTGGGTGTTAAAAGCACTGTAAGCTTTTACTGGCCGTTACCACAGCTCAGGCCTTCGTTAAAGTCAACGTCAGGCCAGAGGCCTCTCGCTGCGTCGGACTCTCATCCTAGTCAATCTGTTCGGGCTTAGAAATCGACTGAGACTAATCCTGTTTTCAAAGAGATTTTCCAGTCGAGTGAAACAACAGTTTCTTTGTGTCTGAAAAGCCGACAATTAATCAGATGTTGGTACTGGAATCATGAAGGTTGCACGTCCAAAATAAATGACAGATACATCAGATTTCGTGGAGAAAACTTCACTGCCGTTAAACGAAAAAAAAGGTTATTCTCGCCTTAAAGTAAATATCATGTGAAAATTCAGGCTAAAAAAAACTTTACATTGTGTAGAGGTTCCGCAAACCTAAAATTAAAAGGACTTTTAAATATAAAAGCTCTCTTTAAAGAATAATCCACTGAAAGGATCTTTAGAGTACAGGTAAGAAACCCTGCTCTGCACATTTTGGTGTTTTCCTGCTTTAATATGCCTAAAGAAGATCATTAGGATCCAGGATCAGGGAACAAATGCTACAGAATACAAAAATGTGCTCTTCTAGTCCAGGTCCTGGAGGTCCTGCCTGCTGCCTCGCCCCGACTTCAACTCCAGAAGGGCTTGTTAATTACTCGATTCACTGTATTAGAGGTGTAGAGAGCAAAGAGACTGATAAATTCACAGGGCAGGGGGACCTTATCGACCAGGGTTGGAAACTTCACTCAAAAAAGTTAATATTGGACATTAATGATTTTTTGACAACAGAAATGAAATGAAGCAATCAAGATGTAACAAAAGACTTTCATATTAATGTAAGGGGCTCAAGATATTGCATTACATTTTCAGAAATGTGAGTCACTCCATTGTCAGAGGCTCAAAAGTAACTGGACAAAGTAATATATGTATTGTTTTAATACTTTAATACTTTTACAGTACGTTTGGCTGAGCATTTTTCTGAATCTGAGCCGTCCAGAATTCATCCTGCTTCTTCTGTCAGTAGTCACAACATCAGTAAAAATCACTGACCACTTCCATTGGCAGCCATACATACTGCGTTGTTGTGTTGTGATAAAAAAAAAAATGCCTGTAAAATAAAAATGCCTGTTTTTATAGTGTAAACCCTAAATATGCCCCATTTTAATACATTACCCTTAATGTAAAGGTAAACCCATATTTGTACTGTACAGTTTACAAATGCACGTTTTATTACCTTGTAAATAGTATGTAAGGTTCGCAAACCGCACCAATGCTTTGGATCTGGCTAATTTTAGGTTTAAACGGAATAATACTGATTTGATGTATAAAGAAAGAGAGTGAAAGGGTGAGTGTCATGTCAGATATGTGAAATCTGGCAACCCTGAATAGGCTCCAGTCATCCTTTAGTACAGGGATCTCAAACTCGGATCCTGGGAAAGCAGAGTCCTGCAGTAATTACAGTTTTCCCACCCTGAAGTAACAAAGGCAGAGTTTACTAATTAGCCCATGAGTCAGGTGTGTTAAATTTGGGACGATGCTAAACTCTGCAGCACTCCAGGACCGGAGTTTGAGACCCTGCTTTAGCAGGATAAACAATACAGAAAACAAATGTATAGATACATTTGAACAAATGTGTTAACGAAGCAATAAAAGGAAGAGAGTAAAAGTGATCTTCCCCAAAATACATGATAAGAACAAGAATAAGGAAAATCATTAGAATGAACCCTTTAACATTTTTAAATAAAGCGTAATAACCCAAACGTGCTGCGCCGACGTTAAACTAAGAAGCAGCTGCCATAAAGCAGCAGCGAGCGGAAATGACGCATTTCTGCGCATGCGTAATCAAAATCTGGTTTCGTGTCTAAATCGGGTATTAACAGTGACAGCGACGTTTTGCACGTAGCGGAAATGACGGACTAACATTTGATCCCGATTCTCCAGCCTGCCAAAATATCTGCCAGCTTTTGTTTACACAATGAATTTCCTCATACTTTTATTATTTGCTTTTGTTAACCCCCTACTACACCCCATGCGAAAACTACGACGCATCCAAAGTCGACACAGGATCCTCCTCCTCATTCAGCTCGGAAAACTTGTTGAAAGTCCCTCCACTTCCGCTACATGGTCAAAATGGTGTCCATTTACTGTGCGCAGTGTCCATCGTTTCATGTTTTTTGGCTGTTATGAGGGCACCACCCGGGACCTTTCAGAGCCCTGTGTTTTAGCTTGGTTGTCAATGTGAACGCACTGTGCACTAAAACAGCGTTCGAAGTGTGCAAGTGTTTCTCTCCACAGTGCCAAAAGCATCTCGTCCGCCACGCCCCCTCGCCCTTGCGCAGGGTTTATGTTTGGGTGCGGTGCTTAGCAACGTAGCATGAGGACAAGGGGGCGTGGCGGACGACACAAAAGTTTAAAAATTGTGAAGGATATCTGCAGTTTCCTTGTTGGTGTGGGTTTCAGCGAACAATTATTAGTTCGCTTCTCAGAAAAAATCCACGTTGGGCTGAAATAACGATCCATGTTAAAGTGGGGTTTACCTTCTTAAGAATGCACCAAAGTGTCGATTTGGGCACTCCCAAAGTTTTTGCAGTCTTTCTGATCATTATTTGATTAATTTGATTAATGATGGCCTTCTTCACTTTGCAGTGGCACCTTTTGAACCTCATGCTGATTTCCAGTGAACAGCTACCAAATGCACCAGACCTTCTATTTACTTAATTTATCGTGGAATAATGAGGGAATGGACCAGAGCTGGCCATGAATCTGCTGGTCAGTTTCAAGCCCAATTGCTTTTGAGCCTCTGAAAATGAAGGAGAAATGGCTGTAGTTTCTGAAAACCTCATGCAATACCTAAACAAATACCTAACCCCTTAAATAAAAGTTATACTTCCATCACACCGCAGTCGGTTAATTTAAAATACACTACAAAAGAAAATTACAAAATTGTATAATTGTTCAAACACTTTTGGACCAAACTGTTTCTTGCCATAAGATACACAGGCTGCATTGTTTTTAAGTGACTGGCTAACAAAACATACAATGAAAACAAGTCATTAGTTTTTAACAATGTTTTTATGTTTACATATTACACATACACTAACAATTTGCACATAATGAAAACATGATTCATTGTCCGAAGCATATGATGCATAATTTAGAATGTTTGAGACCCCCCTGCGTGCTCCCCAAAAATGGTGTCCCCCATTTATTGGCACACAACTTCTTAAAATTAGTATTTTTTTATGCTGAAAACACTACCCTTGAAGTTGAAGTTTACACCTCAAACATATAACATCTCTGACCGTATTTTAATGCTGAATTAATATCTTTTGCTATCTGGGCTACTATTAACACAGATATAGATATAGCTATAGCTCTGTTTTTACGTGCTAACTTTAATAAATTAATTAGCAGACAAGCCTTCCCTTGGACTTGGCGGGCAAAGTCATTTCACAGGCCGTTTTGCACGTTAATGTGATTACTGTCTAAAACCTCGGACAACTTCATTGCAAACTTTCACTTGTAGCTAATAAAATGTTTATATACCCCAATATGTTTGCGCAGGTTGGAGGGCGAGTTTTTCAGGCCGTTTTATAGTCTGTTTTAGGCAGACACAGCACACACTTAAAACGAAATGAACCTTTAATCCTTTCGGAAAATATGAACATTTTGTCAAGATCTGGCCATGGGTGCGAAAATGGCATCGAAAAATCTCCGTCTCCGTCCGTCCTCTGGCGTTGCAGAAATGCAGTACAGACGCGACGTAACTCTACTGATTACTGAAAGGCTGTCAGCCGGGAAAAGAAACAATCACGTTTTAGAAAAGTACTTACATTCACTTTTAGAATTAAAAGTAACGAGTAACGAGACCCTTGATAGAAATGTAGTGAAGTGAAAGTCATACTCAAGTAAAGCTACTTCGTTACTGTCCACCTCTGACACACACACACACACACAATCTCTCTCTCTCTCTCCCACCCTCCCTCCCCCTCCCTCCCTCCCGGGATAAGTGCAGTGCCTGTATCTCACTCTGTATGGTTTCTTTCTGCAGGGAAAAGGCAGATAGTTGAAGAGGACAGGAGGATGAAGCAGGAGACACAGGTCAGTTCATCACAATTTGTTCATATCCAGAAGTCTGGACTCGACTGAAACATACTTCTACTCAGTCTTTATGACTTAAATAGAGACCAAAAATGGAGGCATCTGGCTGTAAACAAGACTACTTATATTCCCACTATGTTGAAATGAAAATACATTACATTTTAAATATTTTATATTTTAGACCCCAGACATTAGATTTGTCAGTGTCTATGGTTTTTATTTGCTCATTTTATTACGGTGGACAAATGAGACGAGTGTAAGAACTCAGATTTGTGTCCAAAACCTTTAAAAACAATTAAAATTCCAATGAACAGCAAAAAACTCACGCTGTTTTCAAACTTTGGTTTCACTGAAGAAATGTATTATAATTATAATATATATAATTTTCCTCATGATGACTGAAAAATTAGACTTGTTGTATCTGAAGTTTAGTAGATACTTCTTAAAACAAGCACAGAATTATTTTAATCGTCTTGTTTACTCTGTTGGTCAAGGCAACCACTTGTTCAAGTTTGTGGTTTAAATTTAGAGCAAACTAGAGGTTGTTTATACTTCATGTTCAGTTTATGCCATGATCACATGTTGTATTAGGCATAATGATTTATTCCATAGCAAGGTACCGTCCCCACACACTGCTCCCCGGGCGCTGTGTTCCTGCTGCCCCCTGCTTCACTTGGTGAATGGGTTAAATGCAGAGGAAGAATTTCGTGCTGTTCACACTGTGTGCTGTAGTGTGTTCACGTATGACCGAATGATCACTTTCACTTCATTCATGCAACAGAAGTAAAAAGCAGGCGCTGTGTTGCACGGTCGTGCCAAAAAATGATCGACAGCATTGTCAGATCACGAAAAACACAATGGCATCCTGGGGGTTGTATGCCTTTCCCCGTCTCACTGCCTTTCAACCTGTTTCCACCACTTTGCAAACAAAAACGATAAGGAATCAACTTATTATTATTACACTTTTAGTAGGAAATGTGTAATATATTTTCACAGTATTGCATACATTCACTCATTCATGCAACAGAAGTAAAAACCAGGCGCTGTTTTGCACGGTCGCACCACAAATCAGATCACAGAAAACACCATAGTGTCATGGGGGATGTATGACTTTCCCGTCCCTCAGTCACGCTCATAGTGGCGGTGTTACGCACTGCCCATTAAAACACATAGGGTAGTGAAGCCTCGTCCTGGCACGTAAAAAAACCCTAAAACGTGATCACAGCACATTTGAATAGATTTTATGTCGTGATGGCTGCACGAAAAGTTGTGAGACCGGGTTGAAAATCAGCATCAGCAAGCATGTTATCCTCAGTAAAACCGATTTTGCTCTACAAACCAGAGCACCAGTTTCTTCTTGCCATCTTCTGGTCTCACTTAATCATTGTCAATCTTCCTCATCTTCAGTTTAGCTCCCTTTTCATGTCATTTTCCCCCCGTTAACATGTGTAGCAAGAGGTCTTCTGAGAAAAAAACCCCCCTTAAGTATTGATTTGAATCCAAGGGTGAGTAAAAGGGAAAAGAAAAAAAGCAAGGTGTGAAATGAATATTAAATTGCCCCTGCTTAATGCAATTCGCTGCGAACATGCAGGCCGGCTTATTTGTCAATTACAAGCTTGTTGGAGTCAGTTTGAGGGAGAAGACTGTCAAAAAGAGAGGGAGAAAGAGGAAAAAAAAAAAAAAACAGATGAAAATTGAACTGGGCAGACAATGCCAGTCACAGAGCTCAGCAGTACAGAATCGGATATATCAGTCATTCCGAAAGGGGCTTTTGGAGGAAATCCAAACCAATTTCACAGCATTTGATCCACGATTGATTCCAAATCGATGCCTGTAATCTTACAGTTCTCGGGGCAGTGATCGCTGCTGAGGTTGCGTTATCCTTTTTTCTCACCTGTATTCCTTCCCTTCTGAGCCAGGCTTGGTTAGCCGGATCCCTCCACCTGAGATATTAGATTTGACTGTCAGTGGGTGGAGCATGTCTGAATGCTAAACAGCTGGAACCAGAAGTGAGTCTGTCTTATAATTAGCCTGGCTAATGATTCCTCCTCATTCAAATGTATATTCCTTTCTAAAGGAATCCATTGCATTTATGCACTGGCATAACCACCAGCAGATCAGGTTGGACTGAACATCTTTATTGTACCCCTTTACTATAAAGCATATATAATCTTACCTCCATGACTGTATACACCAAAACTCAAATATACGTCTTAACCATTCGCCTACAGTTGAGAAGTGGCATTCGTCTTTTACTCCAGGGCCTAGATATCAGTTAGGCCTCGGCACTGATTGCAACAAACAGTAAATGGTCATCATCTAGAAAAACAACTATTTATATGGAAGTTTCCCCGTTTGTGTTGGGGGGAACAGAAGCTATTTTGAGCTTTGAACCATGTAAGATAGCGGCTCATACAGTTGCAGCGGCTCTGTGCTCTCCCCCTCTGCGTTTTGTGTTGTGTGTTCGTATGTGTGTGCTGATCCTAGTTCAGTCCACACCCTGTTGGGTGAACAAATCCTACAACCGACACGATTTTCTTAATTTAATTTATTCAGTATTTCTTTCATAACTCTTTGAAGACGCAAGGACTGCACCTAATTTCATTGTACCTGTTACACTGACAATAGAGATATTCGGATTCTGTTTGGTGTTCCTGTGTCACATTACAAGTTATTGTAATTTTAAAAAACATATACTAATAATAATAACCACTACTTGGGTTTTTAAAAAAATGGCATCAAATGAATATACAGAACAACAATGAACAAATATCTTTTATTTTAGGTCTTAGAAACAAACAGAATCTCTGAATCCAGGAGAACTTTTAGGATGGTCTCCGGCCACGAGTGGGTGGGGAAAACCCACAGAGGGAGGGGCTCCGGAGAGCGGCCGAGTGGCGGCACGATGAGCGAAATGGCGGCAAACGGTGAACATGTAGAAGAACAAACACGGGTTCTAGACTGTTTTACACCGATTATATTTACTGATATCAGATTTTACTGAAACACTCTGAGATCTAAGGGTTAATGAATAAGCTTGTAACTGAAGAGGAACTGGCTCCTTTTGTCTGTGGCTTTTGATCAGACCCGTGCCCACATCAGAGAGGGCGTGGAGAAGTTTATACATTAAAAAAAGCATCGATGTTAAAAATATCTCCCTCTTGAGAGAGTGTGTAGGCCGTCTCTCAGTAGGCTAGCGAGTCTCATTTTGTATCTCAGTCCAAACTGCGAGTATTAGTCATAACCTGCGCCGTGTTGAAAAATGAATTGCCTTTTTTAAAGGCCGGTAGGGATTAATGTCGTTTGCTCATGCTACTCCTTTGGATGGGCTTCTTCAGAGCTTGCGCTTTGTTGCATTCTAGCAGTCATCCCGCCCTACGGCCCTCTGTGGGGAGTTGGCGCGTTTCTAGATGCTACTGTGCGCTGATAACGCACCACCAAAACCTTGTAGAACTTTATGGCTCACTTCGAGCTGACCTTTTGCTGCAGGCACTTGGGCTTGAGCTTTGCTAATGATTTGTTATGAGGAGAAGTGGATGACCCTTCACTTCAGTCTGAGCCTCAGGAGCTGGCGGCTAGAACGGTTCAAATGGCGCCAGAGTGGCAGTCAAGAGATGCTCTGTTCAAATCTCATTAAAGGGGAGTGAAAAGGTTCGTTCTTTATTGTTATATACAGTGTGAACTTTTCTGTTTGAATTATGTAAAACAGGAGTGCATCCATAGTGGAAGGCTTTAATCAAAGGAGAGGAGAAAGGAAACATATTTTGCGAGGATCCATAATGAAATTACTCGCCTCGAGTTGTTTTGGTAGGCCTGCCGCATTTGATGTATATTGGATCAGCCGGCTGCCTGTAAATAAACAATTGAACGGCTCCATTTGTAATTTGCCCTCCAATAGCATGGACCGGTTGAGTCATACAATATTTTGCTTATTCACATTTCATTTGCTCTTCAGTGCTAAACAAAAGCTTGACATTGAGGGACGAGGGTGAGGCAGAAAAGAAATGACTACGATTGGATTCCTTTTCAGGGAGCAATTTGCGAAAGAGAGGCGATGATGAGTGCCTTAAACTGCAATCTCACCTCCAGTGGCCTCCTATCAGCTGTGAACATGCGGAATTCGATTTAATGATACCTTTGGCTTGTCTTTGGAAATAAACTCTTATGAATCATAGGTCAGATGACTAAATAACACAGCAGACAGCATAGTTGATTTGGGGCTGGGGGTGCTGGGGCTGGGGGTGCTGGGGTGGTGGGTGCGGGGTGTTGAATGTGGGGGCGGGAGAACGGAGAGAAAGAGGCAGAATCGCAACCCAAGCTTCCAATTCAATCGACGTCTTATTAAATTTTAAAATAGTCTCTCCGACACGGGCCCCCATTCTATTAACCTGTCGCATCGTGTTCTTTATAGTCGAGTTAGAAGGAAAATAGCCAGGGCCTGGACGCATTACAGCAGACCTGCTTGGCGTGGTTTATGTTGAGCGCACGAGGCCTGCATACATTTCAGCCAGAAATGGGATTGTTAGAGCGATCTGTGTTCTGAATTAATCATCCCATTGGTGTGGTGGAGAATATCTCAGTAAACTCCAGAGTATAGGGAGGGTCTGTATTCTAGCACCAAACCTCTACAACATACTTCTCTGCTAAAACTCTCGACTCTTCTTAACTATTTAATCAGAACATGAGCACGTAGGTCTGTGCATACAGTTTCCCGATTTGTGTTGATGCTGGCGGTGTCGAGCGTCATGCTAAGCTTTGTTTGGTGTTTCTATGTCGCCATTGCACCAAAGTTTCCATCCATCCATCCATCCATCCATCCATCCATCCATCCATCCATCCATCCATCCATCCATCCATCCATCCATCC
>JBBPDB010000036.1:9476648-9488291 GCA_037974465.1 Brachypetersius altus | reverse complement strand
ACCTGGAAAAATCTGATCGATTATAGGTTCTGAATGTCGATTTCGATTACTTTTCGATTAATCGCCCAGCCCTAAAAGACATGTAATCTTATAACTCAGACATTGGACTATTTTACTGCTCCGAACGCGTATGAATGTTATGGGTGGTGATGCACTCACACATCCCTGCTTTCCAGCTAAGCACAGACTCCTTCCCCTCATGTGCAAGTACATAAAGCTAGGGGATCTAAATCTATGAAGCAGGAGATCCAGTGAAACATTTTCAGGGAACACATTTAAAGATCAGTTCACAATTTACAAGTTCATTTTAAAAACAAAAAGGGCCACAGAGAGCCTCAAACATCAACACACTCCGCTAACAGTTCCTTTCCCAGGACCACAACCTCCACCAGCCAAGAATCACAAAGCTGTCTGAGCCACTCAGCCAACACTGTTTTCTAATTACTGCTATTGATTTTAAGCACACAGTATTTTGTAAACTGTACTGTTAAGAGTATCACAATCATGCAGCACTCCAGCTACTACTGCTAATCCTTAAACTGTGTGTTTTACTTAAGAACGGTTTCCCAAAAACGCCATCCTTAAGTAGTTACTCTGTTCACAGTGACTGTTCACTGAACAGACTACGCTCATTCAGCAAGAGAAAGGAGAGAGTGATGGAGTGCGAGAGAGGCGCAGAGAGAGAGGCTGGTCACGACACAGTCAGCTCACATCCTGCCGCACCCGGCCTCCCCACGCTCAGTGGTTCCTCCATGAAACGGTAAATCACTTAATAGCACACTTTCCACAACCAAACAGTGATCAGTGGCATTTTTCCAGGACGTTCTTACCTAATAAGGATTCATTCATGTTTACATTGCTTTCCTTCCTCCGCCAATTAGAGACTGGGCATTCTGTAAAGACCCAAGTGTATGTTTACCACAGTCCTACGGCAGGCGTGTCTCAAATCTACCCGAGTTCCCCTCTCTGTGCAGGTTTTGAGCATTAATATTTAAGTCCGGCTCAGGTGCCACATCCAGAATATCTCAGGTTACTCCCAGCTTCACGGCAAAACGTTGGAAGTTTCCTTCTGTACAAAAGAATTTTCTAAGGGAAAGCAATCAAAATCATTTAAACCTCATTCTTAAGTCCTGTGCAAACATCCTCAAACAGGAAAGTATGCAAACCCTGTGTCCACCATATCCCCTAAATGTGCTTGCCGTAGATCAAAGGAAGAACATTTAAAGAAAACTGTGTCAAAAGATGCTGATAGTTTTGCAATGCTGCATAGTGACCTTCCATGAGCTTCTAGAGGCATAGCAATAAAACTAGAGCGCTTCCTGGAACTGTAACATTCAATATTGCAATACTGTCAACAGCCTAACATTTATTAAGTTTTACCGTGACATCACACAATGTACACACTATCGTGTGTTTAGGGCTGTTTCACGACTTTGTGCTCAGGTTTCGCATTTCGTTTCTCTCCCTGAAACTAACGCAGCCAAAAGCAAGGGACCCTCTCATTCCCAGTGTTGTTTAATTCACAAGACCACTTTTAATCCACAACTGAATGCCTGGTAGAAGCTGATGGCAGGTCATATGCAACATCTTACACTAAAAGCACAAATCTCAGAACGCAAAAAATCCCAAACATCATTTTAATATACTATCAAACACTGAAAAGTATGTTTTAAAAAAAAAATGTTTTTCCTATTAGCAATCCAAGAAAAAGATTCTGAAAGCAGTTCCCAGCTGAAAAACCGCACGCTGATGCATGACCTCTGTTCAATGTCAGTGGAAAGATCTTCAGTTTTAAAGAGAGGACCACTGACATTGCACAAAGCCTCTAGAACTCGACCATCCACCACCTAACGGATTTGAGAATGAAGCCTTCTAAATACCAGTGGTTTCATGTCCTTCCGGTTCATGCCTGAGCGGCGGCCTTGATTCAGATGCGACAAAATTCCCTTCCAATAAAATGAACAAACATGGTCAACATGTGCTAGGGTGGATGGAGCACTGAGCTAATAGTCTCGTAATGGCTCCCTCTTCCAATGAATGGTAAACATGCTTGGCCAGAGCCATGCAAATGTTCCTCTAGCTCACCTGTATCCCTGGCTGCTCCCAGAACAGAGGAATCGATCCACGAATTTGAATGAAGGAAGACACTTTGTCATCAAGGAAAATGACCTGTGGAAGACAAAACACATAATAGGCATAAAAAGGGTCATTTCTATTTCCACACTGGGCATGCTTCCAGTCCAGACAGTGACCGCTGGCCTAGCCACTGAGCTACAGCAGAACAGCATGTTGTTCACCCTTGTAACCAGAGACAATAGGCTGAACTGAAGAAACATATCTAGACAGTCATTTAGCTACATGGCAAACTGTTCAACACCCTGATTGAGTTATTTCTGTCATCTGAGTCATCCATTCTCTGTAATAACATGAACAGTTACTGGGGGTGTTGAAATTAATCACCTAATCGATGAATCGCGATGCAGACGTGAATGATTCTGCATCGATGCAGTGGCAGAACATAATCGATTATACAATGACATTGCTTGATTTTCTGGTGGCGGCTTTAAAAAAATCAGAGAATCCCCACCCACCCTCCCCCTAGCTGAACATCCAATCGCTGTTAGTCCGCAAATTAGCCGATGTCAGGAAATGAACAGCAGGAGGTTTTGATGAAGCAGCAAATCTCAAAATCAAAACCATAGCGATTCAATTAACAACTAAAAACACATATATATTTGTAGTCAATGGAGGACTAGTCCATTGTTCTTCTCACAGTTTCAGTCCGGTAGAGAAATATTTCTTTCTCGATCCCACAAGCACCGCTGTGAGCCTGCCTGCTGCACAGAGCCTCCGTCGCCACCATGTGCTCCCTCGTCATTTCTGTATGCCCCCTTATATATGCTTGTTTAGAACCGGCCCTGATATGAAATAATGTAGAAAATTGATGGGATGCATCATGATGCATTGCAATGCATCGAGATATTGAATCGAATCGTTGACATGATAACACTAAACACACTAAAATGGCAGCAATAACAGATTTGCCTTCTAGCAGCAACATTAGCTCGCTTACTTCTGCATTCACTAATTTTAAAATGCACAACAAAGAAGTCTTAGTTTTTCAAAACTGCAGTGATGTTTTTTTGGCTGTAGTGTTCCTTTATGTATGACACAGCTCTTTTCGTCATATCACTATAAAAAGATCATCACTCTTCACTGAATTCCACCAAGCATCGAGCCCAGACTGACTCAAGATTAATTCAGGCTAGACTTTGTTGGCCATTGGACACATAAAACTCACTTCATGTGCTCAAACAGATCAAAATGGAATGGCTGAACGTACAAGAGATATCACATACATCAAAAGTAGCAGTGTCTGAGGATGCAATCAACAATTCAACTCAATTCAATTTTATTTATTAAATGGTGTCACAAAGCTGCTTTACAGAATCCAGGTCAGAGCCCGAAGTGAACTACAGAGGCAAGGAAATCTCCCTAAAGCTGGAGGAAGAAACCACAAGATGAACAAAGAGTAAAAAGGTGAACCCATCCTCCTCTGGTCGACCCGGAGAGGGAGGGAGAGAAAGAGAGAAAGAGAGCTTCTATGGAGAAAACCGAAGAAGGTCTTTGTATACAAACGTAATCACTGTTAGACTGATTGGCCATCTACGGTTAATGGAGTTTGTACAGTTAAGAGACAGTTAAAGTAGATGATGTTGAGTAGCTTGAGAGTCTCTACTCCACAACAACAGGAACATGACTGGATTTGGGGCTAAAAAAACTATAAAATCACAACAGCTTACCTGTTCTGTCTCCACAAAGTTTGCCACCTGACCGTCGTCGTTGGTGCCTCGGACATTAAAGCGCGTGCCTGCCCGCTCTGAGCTGAGGCGGGAGATGACACAGGCCTTGGCCTGTTTGTGGCCAGCGTAGATGGTGCGGATCTCCACTCCACCACACATCAGTCTCAGCAGCCAATCGTCACAGTTCACCCCATAGTGCTTGAGATGCAGGTGCAAAGACTGATTCCTGTGTCAACCAACACAGTACAAAATTAGACACAATTGAACCCTGTATGTGTTCAATTGAGGATTTTACGAACATTTAAAAAAAATCCTTCAAGGAGGGACTAAGAAATTGAAAGGCTTCTTAGGTGAGGCTGCTGTTGCTCTATTGCAAAGAGATTCTGAGTCTGATCTCCAGTGATGCTATGGCCATCCATAATTTTCCTTGCTCTCTATGGTCAGACAGGAAAGGCCTGTTAGTCTTTACCTAGCCAGCATGGGGGGAAATGCATACTATCCCTGCAAACCTCTTTTCCTTGGACAACAAATTTGAAGCAGCAACATATAAAGCTGGTTAACTCACCAGAAAAAGCGATTGTCTGAAGTGTCCTCTCTGATCCTGCGGTGTGCATTCAGACTAAGGTCCAGACTCACGCCAGCGGATGACCACGCAAAATAAAAGTTCCCAGAGTTTAAAACCTTGCGCACCTCTGCAATCCTGTCCTCATCTGACGGGTCATTTTTCAGGGAAACGAAGTCTGTAGCTGTGACCCGAAATACTTCAGAATCCTGCACCTTTCCCACTGAACTGCACCCTGTCACCACAACCAGGCTGTGAAGCATGGCGTCTCCTATTGAGCAAAGGGGAAATGAAAAAAGAATGCAATTTCCGTTCAGAAACAGGAAGGGCTGGTGGATTAGTCCAGCATACAGTTTTGAAATACTTGCAAGCCACCAATTTAGTGCAACCCACCTTACGCCCAAAATGAGACGATATACACTGCAGCAAAGACCTGTATTGAGTTCTCATAAATAAGACAACTGTAATGTAACTGTATATTGTAACTAAGGGTCCCACAAGGCACATTAATCTACCTGCTTGCTTAGCGTGAAGAGAGAGGTCAAAATATCTTTAAAGAGATCAAGAACTTTCCTTTAATCTGTTTTGGGATTTAGCCCTGTTGTGGCAACAGCCTTGGAAGGAGACAGCAGATACCCCAACGGACCAACTTCTGTCAGGCAACGAGAGATTAACTTTGAGTAGAGTCTATACTCACCAAGGTTAAGACGAAGAACTCCCAGTATACCATAGGCATCCAGCATCTTTGAATATGTGTTTTTGATGGCTTCTTTCTCTGCGGCCGCTGGATATGAAATCAAATGCAGTGTCAACATTTTTTTTCATCTACGGAATGATGAGCATGGGTTTTGCAACTGAGATATGAGTTAAAAGTGTATCACTGTTCAGTGTATCACTGTTCGCCTTACATGAAAATCATCATTAACATTAATTTAAGAACATGGGGAGTTTGCTTACACAGCACGGCAACAGCTCCAGACTCAAACATCAAGCATTCATCCCGATTCCTTGTTTCCACGATCACGCTGTAGGGTGGCGGGTCCAGCTTGTGGTAAATGCGATATCCTTTACTGAACGCCATGGCTGATGTTCGACACAACTTGTATCACACCTAGTAATTAAAGAGAAGGGACATTTGAGATGGACTATACACCATCTGCTACGGATTATCACAGAACTGCTCAAACAAAACACAATCGCAGTCCTTCCGCATGCAACTGAAATGAAGTTAATCCTTGCTGGTTTTCTATACACAGATATAACTTTCCTGGGCCTAATGTGTGTAAAGTGTCCATATTGTCATGTGTGAACGAACCACAACATGACATTCTCTCTCTGTATTTAACCCATTCACCAAGTGAACCAACAGGCAGCCAGGATCACAGCATCCTGGGAGCAAAGGTTCCTCACTGGTCAAACCTGGGGCTCAAACCAACGACCTACTGATCGCTGGGGCAACTCCCTAACCACAAGGCCTCCAGCTGCAACATCTAGAAGCATGGGAATCTCAGCAAGTGTGAACATTAACATTAAAAGTCTACAGATTTTCTTTCAACACGGAAATCAACAGAGCCCTGATAAAGATCTCCTGCTTGCCAGACCAGGACAGATTTAGTACTGATCGACTCACTGTGTGAAATAAGCTGAGATCTCGGCACGTATCGTGCCAAAACAATTTAAATGAACAGGATGGCCTCGCTACCACGTCCTTCGTAGACGACTTGGTCATGTCACGACTCAAAAACGGTGCATGAAGTCGTGATGTTTCTGATTAATGTGTATAAAAATTGAAGACGCAGCCCATCAGCCGTCCAGAAGAAAAGCTGCTAGCGAGCTAGCTGGCTTGCTAAAGGTTAATAGGCACGGTTTAGTATAGAATATAATATATTTGTCGTTGCAATACACATTAATGTTACAGTGCAACCAGATAAGGTTAACAGCTCTGTATATGCTTCTCTCTTGTGACTGTAAGTATAAGATATATAAAGCAAATAAATAAAGTGTGATATCAAGTGGAGATAATGTAGTCCAACGTAACGTCTTTGCCAAAAAAAATTACATACGGACTGTTAAACATCATATATTTTGCAGTTTATCACCACAACTAGTTTAACAAAAGACTAATAATTAGTCTAAGCTGAGCTGAGCTAGGCTAGGCTAGCCGGGTCTGGTCAGTGCAGGCTGGGGCTTAGCTGCTAGCCTGTTGGCCAAGGTTATTTTAAATGACTGACATTATCTGTGTGTTTTATCTTGTTTGGCAGCAAGGTGAATGAATTTTCTTTGCCCCAAACGACAGAGTTAAGAGGACTCAGAAGAGATGAGATCTGAACCCCTGCAGGCTGTGTTTTGAGGCCAGCTAGCACAGAAAGCTAACGCTACAAACACAGACAGAGGCCAAATACTAACTGCCATTCCGCTGACTTTCAAGGCATTTTGAGATGTCGGCTCCGGTTATCCACACAAACAGCTCTTGCGTGATGTAAAAACAAAAACGAAAAACAAGCCACACACACTACCTGTTCCTGCGGGGCCTCGGCCGGTCTGACAGACTCTGAATGACAGGCAGCGGACTAAACCCCGCCCATCAAGCAAAACGTCACCGCCCAAGAACGCCCATCACGACATGACTAGACAAAAAAACGCAGAAAACTTGTTTGAAAAATGCACAAATGTAAACAAAAGTATTGGGACACATCTGTTTTTCAGGTAAAAAAACAATACATGGTCAAAAGTATTGTGACACGCCTGTGTTTTAGGTAAAATACAATACATGGACAAAGGTATTGGGACACGTGATTTTCAGGTAAAATACAATACGTGGACAAAAGTATTGGGACACACCTGTTTTTCCGTTTTTTGGGCTAGGTTCCTTACTTCCAGTGAAAGGCTCAATCTTAATGCTTCAGCGTAAGGCATTTTGAACTGTGCAATGATCATACTTATGGAAACCTGAAACTAGAATGTTTCCTCCTATTGTAAGTCCACAGAGAAAGGTATTATTACACTATGTTCACAGCTGCTGATGACAATAAGATAAACTTAAACCTTTGTGGACACGGGTTGGGAAAGAACATACAGCATGACTGTTCCCCTGTCAAAGCACGGTCAATAAAAACATGGTTGGATGAGTTATGTGTGGAAGAACTTGACCAGGCGCACAGAGCCCTGACCTCAACCCCATCCTGCACTTATGAGATAATCTGGAATGGAGATTGCGAGTCAGGCCTTCTTGCCCAGCATCAGTGCCTGATAAATGCACTACAGAACGAATGGGCACAAATTCCCACAGAAACTCCAAAATCTTGTGAAAAGCCCTCCAAGAAGAGTGGAATCTGTTATAGCTGTAAAGGCGAGGAAGACTCCATACTAAAGTCTATGTATTTGAATAATGTCATTAAAGTCCCTCTAAAGGTCAAGCAGCCAAATACCTTGGCCATAGTGTATTGTACTACTGAGCAGAATATAGAATGAGGAAGAAAAGGATACTTTACAATTTATGTACAAAGGTTTATTATTATTATTATTACTACTACTACTATTATTATTATTGTTGTTGTTGTTGTAATTGTAATTGCATAATTGCTGTAGAGATCATTTGAGGTAAATATGTAGGTACCATCATTGATTGTTGTATGTACCACCATAGATACATTTTAAATGATTTGATGTAGGGTTTTTTGGTCATATTACTATGTAGCACTGTACATACAATTATGTAGTTTTATACACATACATGCGTGCGCACACACGCGCACACACACACACACACACACACATATATATATATATATATATATATATATATATATATATAGAGAGAGAGAGAGAGAGAGAGAGAGAGAGAAAGAGAGATACATGTATATATGTGTATATATGTAATATATGAACATTGATATTTACATTTGTGTATTTGTATAGTGTACATTATAAATTATACCGTTTTAAGCAATATGCTTTACCTTTACCTATACATATACACTACCTGTCAAAATTTTTGGCACACTACAAGTTTTTACTATCTATCCATTTATTTCATAAAATAAGGCTCCTGTAATAGTGTGTATCTGACTCCTATTAACTGGTTGTGTGGGGCTGCAGAGTCACATTCTAGACTGTCTTTTAAATTAATTTAATAGCTTGTTAAGTATCCAACAATTCTCCTGTGATCCACATTATAATTATTATCAGTATCTTTATGTAGATCAGTAGTGATTAATTAAATGTGACATTTTTGGGCTAATAAAGGAACTTATTAAACATATATTAGTTAGCAAGAAAATTCAGTGTATTCTAGTACATCTTAAGTGAGTAACACGCAAAAGTAGAATATATTAGTGTGTGCCAAAACATTTGACTGGTAGTGTAGATTGCTTAAACAATGAACAAACCGTCTGGCAAAATCTTCTGTATTTTAATGAGTGCTGTTCTATTATTGTAGATGACTGTCAGTTCGGACAGTGCGCTCTGTTGTGTAATTAGGAATCGAATCCCCGCCTCCTTCAACAGTACTGTATGATTGAGAACTTCATAAGCCAATGGGAGAGACGCGCTCGGTCCAACTGTCCAATCACAACTCACTACAGGATCAAAACAGGAACACGGCAGCTCCATGAGTCGCCTTAGTAGTTTAATAAATAGTCGCACCGCTCGCGTCTCGGACAGAAAAACCGGGTCTGTGGATGTGTGAGGTAGGTTTTTGGATCCTTCTCACTGGAGGTGTTAATTGTGCAAGATGAAAATAATGTGACGGTGATTTAGAGCTTAAATCTCTCAGTTGTCTCAAATGATGAGTGTAGGAATATTAAATATTTCAAGAGAGGTGTCTGACTTAAGATAGCGCGAATTCATTCATTTTTATTTGTATTTTGCCTGCAGGATCTGTGTGTGCCGAAATGAAGAGATTGTATTTTGTGGAGCCGGTGGTGGCTGTGTACGCCTTTGCCTGTTTTATGGTGTATCCTCTGGTGCAGCAGTATGTGTACCGTCGGCTGTGGCAGGAGATCACCAACACTTCTTACCCTGCCATGGACCCTTCTTCCAGATGTACCACCAACAGCAGCAATCACTCCATCCACCATGAGGCGAGTTACTTTATTCCCACTCGTGTACAACCTTTTAGCCCGACAGTTGTTGTTGGTGTTGTATGTAAGTCAAAATATTCATTAGAGCCCGTCTAATCTTAACGTATTACTGTTGTGCTTTGGGGGCACACTTTACCTGACGGCCAAAGCTATTAATAGGAATAGCTGCATGTGCTTCTTCTTCTTCTTTCCTCTTTCTACTTCCTCATTTTTGAGGGTTTTTTTTGCATTGTGAATGTTCTCATTGTCTCCCTGTCTCCTTCAGTTGGTGTAATAGACTGATCAGCAGTATTTCCCCGTTACACTACGATTATCTAAAAGGCTTCTGTCTGTTTTTTTTTTTTCAGGAGGTGCAGAAAGCTGCCTCACTGTTCTCCATGTATTCAAATCTCTTCTCTTTGATTCCGAGTCTCCTTGTGACCCTCGTCCTGGTGGCCTACAGTGACCAGCGGGGCCGTAAGATCACCATCATGCTCCCCCTCGTCGGCTCTCTGATCTACTGCCTGGCCTTCCTCGCAGTGTCCATGTTTGAGCTCAACCTCTGCCTGCTCATCGTGGCCTCTTTCGTCAGTGCCCTGTTCGGGGGCATAAGTACTATGTTGGGTGGCTGCTTTTCCTATGTGGCTGATCTGTGTGAGGACGGCAAGCAGAAGACCCTGCGCATGGCCGGGTTAGATATGGTGATTGGGCTGCTCTCTGGAGTGGCTTTGATCTCCAGTGGCTACTTCCTAAGGGCAGCTGGGTTTAACTGGCCCATCTTTACGGCTGGCCTGTTCCAGCTGGTCAACCTGCTGTATGCAGTGTTGCTCCTGGAAGAAAGCAGAGTGATCGAAAGCACATAGGACAGTCGTACTTGTGGGAGAGCAGCGCAGAAGCTTGTGTCTGGGATGTATAACCTCTTTGCCCAGGGCAGCAGGAGTAGAAACGGTCTTCTGGTGGTCCTCATAAGCATCTTCTGCTCCTTCAGCTTCGTCAATTTTGGAGGCCTAACTGTGGTCACACTTTACGAACTTAACGAGCCGCTCTGTTGGAACGAGATTCTCATAGGCTACGGTTCAGCTCTCTCCACTGCAGTGTTCGTCACCAGCTTCATTGGTGTATACGTTCTGTCACGCTGCCTGCCTGACGTGGCCGTCATCTTCATCGGGATGCTGTCCGTTTTCACAGGCATGGTGATGATGGCCTTTGTGAAGACAACACTGATGATGTTCCTTGGTAAGCATTATCATTAGCATGGCCTCTAGGTCCATTGCAAGGGATTTTCTTTTTCAAAGAATTGTTTTTAAAAACAGATTTTTTGAAATTTGAACTTTGGAAAAAGAAAAAAAAAATCAATCTGACTACATACACAAACCTCTGCGTTTTCCTAATCGAATTTGGCACGCTGTTCCCGGAACAAGTCTTTGCTGTTTGCATGTAACTGATTTTTTTTCCCATTCCATTGCAACAGTGTCTGATTCAAAAGGTCTCAATGGCTGTGTGAAGTGCCAAAATCAGATGGATTTACATGCATCTTATCTGTTGAAAGCTCAAAGGACACGAGGTTTCCTCCTGACAGTAATGTTTGAAATTGTGTGTAAACACCCATTTTATTGAGGGCCTCATTGTGAAGGCAATTAATATAGAGAAAAGTGCATGCTCTGAAAGCAGACCGAGGTGCTGAGCAGTGAGTAAACTAAAGAAAGTGCAGTATTTAAGTCACTGTAAAGTTCAACAAATCATTATTTAACACCAAGGTAATTTCAGACTCAAGTGACTTAGAATAACTTACCAGTGGTCACTGTCCCTTCAAGCTTTAGTTACACTATAATGTTGCATAAGTTGCTCATGTGGCACTTTCTCGCAGGTGCATTGCATGAACGGGTTTAATTTAAACGGGGTTTAATTTCTTTTTATGATGGCAGTGTTTGTTATTGCAAGGAACATTTACTGCTGGCGAGGTCTGGCACCCTTATCTACTCTTTTATTGATCATTGCATGTAACTGCTTCTTTAAAGAAACATTTATCTAATGTTACACACTAGTCTTTCAGAGTATCATAACCTGATTTATATCAGTTTGACCAACTAAAACCAGGGTTTTGCAATAGAGCTCGACCGATATATCGGCTGGCCGATTTCCCAAACTATCGGTATCGGCATTTATAATGGCCGATAAATGAATATTTAAAAAATAAAATAAAAACGGACGAAACACC
>JBBPDB010000036.1:9416156-9430859 GCA_037974465.1 Brachypetersius altus | reverse complement strand
TGTTTATCCCTAATTATGTGTAGTATTTAAGTCCTGTTTGTGTCTGCACCAGTTATCTGTCCATCGTCTCTATTTTGTGCACATTCTGACCCTGTTCCTGATTCAAGTATTCTCATTCCTGGTTGGCCTGCATGCCTGTTTCCTTTGTTCTGTTTTTTTGTTAATAAAGACACCAGCATGGATCCTTGGCTTTTTGTGCATTCCTGCAACTCCCAAGGTAGCGCTCATCCGAGGGGGACTAGCCCCCCCGGATGTGACAGTCAGATGGCACTCTTCTTGTTGGCTCCTTAGGGATATATCACCAGCATTCTTTCACATCACATCACAGCCAACTGAATCTTGATTTTGAAATAATAGTATTAGCTTGAAAAAGTAATCATCTGCAGCAAACTTACATATTATTAACAGCTATAGCAGAGGTGCCAAAGGTTTTCTGTGAGTCTGAAACTCCACATCTTTGTATTCAGAATATACTGTAGCCCACAAAGTGCTTTGGTGGCATGTAAAATCCAGTGATGTGCATTCTGATTGATTTTCATATTGCCGTTTCTATTGGAGTTAATGAAAGGACTTTTAAGTTGGTTACTGTGTGCATAGTTGACTAATTTGCCAAAGGAAAATGTTTCACTTGTCTTTTACTTGTCATTCTCTTTGAGTGGTGTTACAGTATTGAGAACACTAAATCACATACTTAACAACGCTTACTTTGCAATGTGCTCATGCCAGGCCACTTGTGTTGAGTTGTGGCAAAAATGAGTTTAAACAAAATTTAACAATGGCCTTGTAATATTACGTAATATTACGGATACCCAATCTGTGATTTCAGTATTCATACACAATGAAATACCAACATCAGCAATGGTTTCCATCCTGTTTTAGTGAAAACAGGTTCTTCAAAACAACATTTCAGAAAGCAGAAATTTGATCTGAGTCTTGGAGACTACTCATGCCTTCCAATCAACAAGGATGCAGAATGCTCCTTATTGTATTGTTTGAAGATTGTATTCCAGTTCTGCCTAGAGTCCTGTGCCTGTGATTTCCAGGCAAAACTTCCCTCCATCTGTGATAAAATGATTAGGGGCACATTACTAACATGGTAAATAACTGTAGTATGACTAACATCTTATCCAATCCTAGGCTCTTTGTTTAGCTTCAGCTTTAGAAAATAAAAGTTATTTCACCTATATTTCAGAGATATATAAAGGATGCCACCGATATTTAAAATAATCCCATCTATAGCCCACACCAGAACATTCACACAACATCTGACTAAATGGCAGAGAGAACAGAAATCTACACCAACAAAAAGGTCTGTCTGAGTTGTTCAAGGTTTGATGTACCCTGAAAACCTGGACAGGCTTTCTCTCTGGAATGAAAAATAAAAATAATGTATTGTCAGTATATCAACTGTCAAGCATCAACTGGAGGATGAGAAGAAGAAAGATCAGTGGCTTAACCTTTCAGTAACTGTCAACAAGCATTTAGGAAACCTTACCCTGAGAGTTGGACTGAAATCTGAGCGATGTTTAGAGCACTACTAGCTGTGTGTGTGTATATATATATATATATATATATATATATATATATATATATTGTAAGTAGTATGCATTTTTATATAATAGGCAATATTTAAAAAAGCTTTTGATGTATTTGAAGTTAAATCATTAAGTAACTGAAGTAGGAATACTGCTAGATATATGCTACTTTCAGGCACTACTGGACATTTCAGAACCAGAATCGAGAATCGAAATCAGAAACCATTATTGATCACAGAGGAATCTGCTTTTGTTCCAACTGCACACAGATATAAGAACAATATAAAATGTAAAATCTAAATAATATCAAACAAAAACTCTAGGAAAAATACATTATGCTATATACATAAAGGTTGGGGTATTAATATGATGCATAAAAACTTACATAAATAAGTTATTTACTAGTAACACAAATATTGGTTAGCAGTTGTTCTCTATATTGAGTATGTTACTGCATAATGACGAAAAGTAGTAGATGTGTAATAAGTAGTGATATTTATATTGTAAATAATAAGATATTGCAAATTATGAAATTATTTAGTACACAATATAAAAACTGTACATGATATTGAACATGGTAAGTTCATATTCAGACCACTCACAGTAGTTATGTCTGCAGCCTAACTTGCAGTGTTAACAGCTGTGGTGACCAGCCGCTGTGAGTATCTGTGTAATAAACTCATAAACAGACATTGAGCTCACAGAAGGTCTCTCATGGCCCTCTTCTCTAATTTACACATTAGTTCCTACAGGGGCAGCTTGATTGAAAATGCTAATAAGTGTCACACACACAGGCTCACGTGGCGTCTCAAGGTCAAGGAGATGACGTCACGTCTAGTATATAAACAGGAAGAAATCGTATCATCCTCACACAGCCATTGAAGTCATTACGCTTCATGCCCGCGTGTCAAACCTCATCTAAGCTTCAACCCAAGCCTATCCACGTGAGTACTCTGACTCGTAGAGTCGTTTATATACTATTCTGTGTGTGTTCAGAAAGCGAGTTCAACTTGGTATGAACTCTAACTCCGTTAGGGAGCGTTCTGAGAATAAACCGCGTGGCTTACCTGCTCTCTCGTGTCCTATTACGTCTGAGTCCTTCCTCCACGCAACACAGTGGGCACAGTTCACTCAGTATTCTGCCTTCCACCGTGACAGAAAGGATGGTAATAACTGAACACTAATAATGTTTTGAGGTCATGGCCAATTTCATTCTTGCCTCTGCTATTTCGCTGACTGCTAGATTATTAGGCCTATTTAAGCAATTCAACATCTAGGAATCATTCACTGGATATCACGTTCTTGCTGTAACACCAGGCCAGCATAGTTCATAGTCTAAACAAACACAGTGCCTGTCACCAACAAGACTTCAGAACCTTGGAGCGAGACCAGAGACCATTCACAATAAATCAGCACAGATGTCAGCAACTATTAAACCCCACCCTCTCCCACCCCCTCTGCATTGGACACAAAACTAGCCTGAGACAGACTAGATAGTCGTAGAGATGTTCGACGTCTAACCCCTCTAGAATTTTACATTAAGCATGACATTCATTGATTGGCACCCCATTATATTCATTAGCCCCTGTTCTACTTCTAGGCTTTTTAGAAGGGTATAAGGCCTGTGATCTCTCAAAAACAAGTAGTAGGCTGATTAAGTGTCTTACAATGATCCTTATTTTCACTGTGTTTATTTTGGTTTGTTACACAAAATGACCACTGACAGATTTGTGATATGTGACACTCACATATTATTATCATAGAAAGTAAACAGCCAGTTCTTTTAAAAAGATCTGCTGAAAATGGGCAAGTATAAGGGTTGGCTACATAAAAGGTAGACCAAGTAAGGACTAATGCTTGTAGGGAGTGAACTCTTGCCCATCTGGTCCGATCTCACAGAGAAGAGATACTACAGCACAAACCACTAAAAAAGTTCATGTTGGTTAAAAAAGAATGACGTCAGTGCTGTGTCTGCATAGCTGCAAACTATTGTTAGTCTCCACAATTAACTCTGTTCACAGCCAAAAATGTGAGCATCGTGAGCATCAGAACTGGACCATGAAGGAAGAAGTGGCCAGATCTGATAAATTACATTTAGATCATGTGGATGGCTGGGTATGTGTAGTTTATCTGCAGAAGAGATGGCAGCAGAGTCAACAAGGTAATGTACTCTGTCAAATGACAAACATTGTAATAATTTGAGGAACACGTCAAAGAGAGAAAAAAGTCTCAGTCTAATCAAGCATTTGTGGGATATCTTAATGTGCTATTGTTATGGCCAATCATTGTATATGTTGTTTTCTTGCAACTTCAGCCTGAGACTCACAAGACAAGTGTATAGCATCACCAGTCCTAGGAGGATGAAGGCTAACTTGTGGCTTCCTTCAAAACATGGCATCTGTCTCAGAGTCCTTCATGCATGATCACAGCTTAGCATGCTTGGAAGACTTCACAATAGAAATATCAGACTTTATGCTGTTGCCTGAAGCTGAGAGAAGATTTCTGAGGTGTAATGTACCTCTTACTTAGTTACCTGCATCAATAGGTCTGGCTGAACCAGTGTGCTGTACTTACGAACATGACTCTCTTGGGGATACGATCTGATTCCACCAGAGGATTCTTGTAGAGCCACAGCTCCTCAGGCTGGATAACTCTTTCAAAGGGCTCCAGAAACTCAGTGAACCTGCAAAAAGCAGGTTACCTCAGGTAAGTGACAATCCGTCCACAAAAAAACACACTTCGTACACATTGCTTGATGCCTATGGCTGACAAAAGTGGATGTTGAATTAGTCCACAGCCTTTTAAATGTTAAGACATCAGTTTCAGGCCAATAAATAATACAGCCGTGGAAAAAAATAAGAAATATCATTATACTTTCTGGATATTGCTTTTGAAATTTGTGTCTGTGTAAAATGTACATGTCACTGATGATTTATACACTATCGTCCACACTTGATTCAAAATTCCAACCAAAAATAATGTATGGAGAATATTAAAAATACATATAAATAATCAAGGTCACTTTATTGTCATTAGCAGCTGTGTACAAGTACAAATTGAGATGAGACACCGTTTCTCTATGGACCATGGTGCAACATATAGCAACATATAATATTCAACATAGTGCAGGTTAAAACAGACAGAGGACAGACTATAGACAGACAGTAAATAGACAGCAAGTGTGGACATTACGTAACCTGAGAGAAAAAGATGAGTATTGCACTAAAGGTAAGTTTACTGCACAGGAGGCAGTTAGCAGCACTGAACAGTGTTCCAGGTACAGAACACCACAATAAATAGACAATAAATAGACAATGTAGCAAAGGAACAGCAATGTTTGCCTCAAGGCTTTGTTTAATTTATGTCACATCTATTTAAAATGTCTCTGCTATTGTAGGCTTCTGCTCTGGACTTATGCGCATTTCAAAGATTTAAGATGTTTATTTTGCTCTCTAGGCAGAAAATGTCCAGGGGGGGGCATTTTACACTGCATTAGGCAGACAACATTGTACAGTGTATACTGGTTTTGCCTTCATTGCTGCACAGCATTTTAGCGTGTTTGTACTTCTGTTTTTAGTCACTAATTATAACTTTCGAATGAGTTAATTTTCCATCAGTCTACAATGTCATCAGCCCACAGATGGTGGTCACTACTGGTACAATAAACAGTAAGTTTCCGTATGGAGTTTGGCGATCGCTTTTTCTGCACATTTAGTTCATCCCCTCTCTCCGTCATTAGCACTAGCGTAAAGTTTACTTGTGTGAAGTGTATGTTAGTTACATATCTGATGAAGAAGGTTCAAGTTAGAGGTGCACATCTGGACATTAACTAGGGATAGGAGACGAGAATCAGGTGTGTTGCTAGCCAGTCTGGGTCATAGGGGAAGATAGCTCACCCTGACTCTGGCAGTAGAGCCCCCACAGAAGGGCAATTGGTGGCAGAGTGCTTGTCCCGGGGAGTAATGTGGCTCGGAAAGTCTGTGCTCATTTTGAGAGGCATTTCATGTTGCATAACACAGTATTTATATAGTATGATTTATCCAATTACTCGATAAATTGAAGAAAAAATCAACAGAATACTTGAATCCAAAAATATTCAATAGCTGCAGCCCTACACTGGAATTATGTTCTTATTCCACAGGACAATTAGCAGCATAGAAAAATCACAATGAGCAAGTGTAGAATTATAACAGTGACTGGTTGTTAGGGTGTCTATACTGGCAGTAAACAGGGTTACAATAAAGTGCATGTGCTAATTGGAAATGTTAAACTACACAACACTCCTACATTATTTTACAATTGCAACAATTAAAATAGTGTGTGCATGTGTGAGCTCTATGGCATCCCATCAGCAAAGTGAATCAGGAGTGAATCTGCTGGAAGACAGGACATAGAATAGCTGCTCTATAAACACCACTGCACTCACAGTACATATAGAGGCATTTCTTATTTTTTACAGAGCTCACACTGCAATTGTTCATAAAAGAATAGCAACCTGTGCAACCTGTTTACACACACACACAGCCGTACAAGCAGTGAAAAGAAAAAAGGGAAAAGTGGTCGCAAATATGTCATGACAGTCTTATCATCTCCATAGACAGACAGCATGATTCCCATGACAGACACAGCTGAAACCGGATTATTCAATATTTACCAAAAATGACAGTCTAGCTTCCACTCAAATATAGCACATTTTTGTTTAATGCTTATTTAACTGTATACAGGTACGAACACCAAAATCTACATAGTATCAAACACACATTTACAAAATTCTGGGGAAAGCCTGAAACAGAAATTCATTTTAACTGGGGGAAACACATTCAAGCACCTGACAAGTCAAGTGAATTAATTTCTGCCCAAAAGGGAATTTATACTGCTTGTAGTAAAGCAAAGAATATTAACTCATTTTTTATCTGAGCTGTTAATCCTAACCAGGTTTGCTGGAGTCTATTTTAGTGTTCATAGAGCAAAGGCCTATGACCTTTACAGCTAACCATTATTTTCAGTATGATTTTAAATTTAACACAAGCATTTGATAAACTAATCAGTCAGTCAGTTTAGCCTCTCAGCTCTGATGGGCTAAAGAAATGACTGAGAACACACTCAGCTTCTTCACCTGAATGTCATTCAACAGTAAAACTATTAGAAACTGTTTGCTATTCTAATCATTTTCACTTTTCCTGCATAAGTTTAAAAAAAAGGGCTGTATTGCTAAATCATTAGACGAAGGAGGCTGTGTCTAGCCTTTAGCTAGCACTCAGCATTGTCCAACATGCCATATGTTTATGAAAAAAAACAGCCAGTCATCTTGTAGCTATAAGCTAGAAGTGGGAAAAGCCCACCTTGGTTTTGGAGATATACACAGACACAGTAGACATTTCACCTTGAACGTTCCAAAGAACATTTATGTGATTTTTGTCAGCATATACAAGTAATTCCAGATATGGATTAATAGATCTTTCCACAGTCAGAGATCCAAGCTTGGAAATAACTACCCGAGGATACTGTCAAACTGTTCAATGAGGACTGTAGCATGACATAAATGTTCTAGTCTAATATCACATTTCTCCGTTTTTGATGTTAAATTATTTCTGATGTTAAATTATTTCTTTAAAACAGTGATGGGAAAGCACAAGCGTTATAGAATTGTGATGGTAGGAAAATGTTCACAAAATACAAATCCCAGGACAAGAACAGCATTCTCTAGTATGTCCTCATTCATCTGGCAGATTATACTGATATAGGAATTTAAACACATCTTAATTTAAAGGCATAACAGATTTGGTTTACTGTGTAGTATGCCTGCAAGTCCAGTTTGAGTCAGACCCCACTGAAAACAGCACACACTATCAACTGAGCCACAGACAGCAAGCATTCTAAGCATGTAATTTAACAATGCATTTCCATTACAGACATTGTTTCCTTATCCTCATTCCTGCCTGAAGTCATTCAAAATAATTCATACTGTTAAACAGAGCAATACATGCAAGCCAATATTTTCTGTTAAAGACATTTAACATGCTAAATGGTTTAAATGACTGCCAAAAACTGTAAGTGAAAACACTGAATTTACAAAAGAGAATGGCATATAATTACAGCTCGATCAACTATGTTGTATCGAAAGCTTCATTTGAAAGATGAAATGATCTCTGTTTTGTTTTTCATTTGTGCTTATAGCTTAAAAACACATTTTCAATGCAACCTTTCCAGCTCAGAGCACTTTCTTTAAGCAAAATTACCCAGAAACTGGTCTGAACGCATTTCTTCCATCAATCAATGTAAACAACAATCTTCTGCTGTTGTGCTTTCAGCACAGAAAAGATGAAAGTGTAGATAAGAGGAGAGCGACTTTTGCTCGTCCAGTCACAGTGAAGTATAGCTAATTTGGCCTTTCTGCCATCAGGCTTGGCTACTGTCTTTCATCAAGGCTTTGCAGGCTTTTGGCTTTCTGACACTAATTCCCTCAGAACAGATGAGTGTCCCTGCAGCCCATAAACACAATAGCAAAGCCGACAGAGCACAATAGGTGGGCTTCCTTAAGTGGTCCATATGTCTTCATTTGGTCTCTGGAGCAACCCAGTATAGCTGCTTCACCAGGGAAAGAATTCTTTTTATTAATTTTTTTTTTGGGGGGGGGGCATCGCCAATTACAGCATAACACATAAACATACCTCCCATATGTCTGCAAACACATACAGAGCTGTGCCTCTTTAAATTTAATTTCTACTCACAAGATTACTAAGTAATTTTAAGTTAAATTTATTTATTTATCAATACCAGGCAAAAAATATTTAACAGAAAATTACACAAAAACCTAAACAGCTAAATATAATGTCCAGTTTGTCAGTACATAGTGTTTTCACCCACTGCCTATTACAGCTTTCAGGTTTTTTTTTGAAGAAATCTGCAGGAACATTTTGCAAACAATAAAATCAAAGGTTAGAAGATGTCTGAGGTTTCTGCTCCTCGTGATCCAAGTCATCCCAAATACTAATGTATACTTTTTATTTTTCTCTACATCTCTGATTCCCAGTCTCAGTGTGCTGATATTTTGGTCTTTTGTCAGTAAGAGATTTCTGACAGTTTGTAATTTTCAGCTGTATACATGTTTAACTTAACACTGAAAAATGAATAAACATGTACTTAAAGTTAGAATAAATGAAAGGGTGGTCTCTGACTTTGTGCAATACTGTACAACTCTTGATTAATAATTGCATGCTCTCATGCTAATTGTGGCAAAGCGAGTGGCAATGGCTTGGTGCATCATTAGCTACAATGAAAAGATGTGCATTGAAATGCTTTTTGCTCTACGCACACCCGTATTCCTCTAGGCGAAGCACAGTTGCAGTTGAGAGTGTTATTCATACAACATTAATTAAGAATTGCTTGTTACTGGAGATTGAGCTTAATTAATCTGTCATGCATACCACTACCTTGTGCAACGCTGCGGCAATCACAGCGACCCTAGAGGCATGCTTTCCTAAGCTGCATAAACACTATAACTACACATAATTAACCTCTGTTGTGGCAAGCAGCTTTTTTGGGTTTTTTTCCAGAACACCTGAACTCTAGCAGTTTAGCAGTCTGAGCCTTGTTTCTCCCCCCTCTATACAGTAAAACTGTATTTTACAATGTAGCACAGCCGTCTGAGAGAGATAAAAGTAAGTTTTCCCCTGGCATCTCTTTGCTTCCTTCCATCTGTAAGGAAGGATCAGAATCATAAAGCATACCCTGAAGTGAAGCACTATATGCAAGGGACTGTTTATACAAAACCACAAATTTTCCCAGCTTTGTAGCATTACGGCCTCTTATGAGGAATAGCTGGTGAACATGCAGAGGCTATTAATACAAGCCACAGAGACGCAGATGCTGGACACACTGTTCATCACAATGCTGGACATACTGTTAAGCTTTTTTGGCAAAAGTTAGGCACAGCACAGATGTCAGTGGTTGGAGCAGTCAATAATAATTAAAAAGTTTACAGGACTGAAATGGGAAGCACTGCTGACACAGACTTTCATTTTGCAGTTCATTATCAGCAAGTCTTAGGTCTAAGTCATTATTGTCTAAGGAAAAAAGCAATTACGTTTTCAAATCCCTACTACTGGTCACTGCAATTAGCCAATTCAGCTTGTTGTACATGTATACATGTTGTACATGTATATTATTGTACACTGTCATTTGAATCATTGACACCCTTTGCATTCAGGTTCAGTCATTTCAGCCTCACCCATTGCTAACAGGTACATCAACAGGTAAAACAGGTACATCAACAGGTAAATCAAGCATTAAGCCATGAATCTCTAAATAAACTTTAAAATGCATCACACTGTTCTCACTGAACATGGCATTATCATAGAATGATTTCATTTCCTACCTGCTAGAGCTGTCCTAGTCAGCTGCTAATGCTTGTGAAGTGAAAACATCTACAAGCAAGAAGATACCAACCTCGAAGGGCCAAAGCATTGAGAATAAACATTAAACAGAGTACATTTAAATACATTTCAATCAACTGATTTGTTCTTTAATTATGTCTTCACAAACTACTACAAAACATCAATAAATAAAGTCGATAATATGACAATTTTGCAGTACTTAGTTACGTTGAAAATGTGGGGAAAAAAAGTTTAAAAAATGTATGCTTTGTTAATTTAAATGATGATTTAATTTAAATCCATAAAGAAGGAAATTAAAACACAAAAAGTCAAGTTCTCATGCTGTCCTATTGTTTTTGCTGAGTTTGGTGTAGAAGAAACTAAACCAGCTTGCACAGAGCCCTGATTCACCCCCTTCAAATACCTTTGGGATGTACTGGAACACAGACTGCCAGTCAGGCCTTATCGCCAAACATCAGTGCCCAAAATCAGCAATGCTACTGTGGCTTAAAAGAAGCACATTCATGCAGCCTAGTTCCAAAATCTAGTCTTTACAAATGAATAGAGACTGTTATAGCAGCAAAATTAATATTATTACTGTCACATATTCACTTACCTTTCCCCATGTAGTGCTTAGGCACACATTGTCTAAATGGAACAAATGTAAATATTATAAATTTCAGCTAATTGAATTTTGATGTACACAACATATTTGCTGTATTTCACGTTTTAACATAAATAAACAACGAAATGCGCATTTTCGTGCATACATTTAGGGATTCTTTCAGCCCGTGCTTAAGTAAGACCCCTTTCAGTTGAAATCACAGCCTTTTTTGTAGCAGCTAATTGCCTTTTTCCCCTTTTCCCTGAAATATTCAGAAATGTTCATAGATTGTCCTGTGAGCACAGCATGCTTCAGGATATCATAACAGATTTTCAGTAATATTCAACTCCAAGTCATAGAGTTAAATATTCAAAAGCTTAATCTTTCACTTATTGTAATAGTTCAAGGTTGATTTTGAAGTATGTTTTGAATAATGGTGTCATTGAAATATCCAGCCTCTTTTCTTCTTCAGTGTTTCCACTGACTGTGGGATTTTAACAGAATGTGTCATTTTAAATACCATAATTTCTCTTTAATGCACGCAATATTTCCTGAGACATTTGACAACTCTTAAGCTTAAAAGAAATAACATCATTCTTCACAAGTAACAATGTATTAAAATGCTTCTCCTTTTTTCTCGAAACACACAGTTGGTGATTGTAGGTCTTTCATCAGACAAGAGTACTTAATTTCAAAATGTAATGTTTTTTAAGACTTGAAAACAGAGGACAGAATTTTCAACCATTTCTTAATGCAGAATACTGGATCTTCTCTTCTGGAGTTTAATCGACAGGTTTTCAGTTAAATTTAGGTCAGAGGACTGGGATGTCCTGGGGAAGCTTCATTTTGTGTTCGTTTAACCATTTTGAGTCGATTTTGATGTGTGCTTTGGATCGCTGTCCTGCTGGAAGATCCAACCATGACTAAATTTTAGCTTGGCAGAGGCAGCCAGAAGTTAATTGAAAATCACCTGCTACTTCCTGGAATCCATAATGCAAGTATGCAAACAATCCGGCCAGGGTCTTTGGATAAGAAAGAGGCGAGGCGTATTTCTGGCATATCAAACAGCTTGTTGCCATGGAGGTGATGTCTTAGGGCACATTTGAAGACCTGTCCAAAGGCCACTCTAGAAACTGTTGATTTTACTTTTCTGACTCTTCTCCTCACTGTGGGCTTTGACAGAATAGTCTTGTGTCCACTTCCAGAGTGGTTTGTGATTGAATAAATTAATTTCCTTCTTAATGATTGTCCTTAATGTTAATATGGGCTTTTTGTATCTATACACTTATTTGTGCAAGTCAGAACAATTCTGAATGCTCTTTCCTGAGGCAATGGATTATTTACAGATTTGGATGTATTTCATTTACATTTCCATAATTCAAATTTCCTGGGGTGTCAATATTTGTGACTGTAATTTTTCTGTAATAGTTGTCATGGCTGAGGGGGTTAGCCCTCAGCCGTGAGCTACCTCGGGGCACGGCCCATAACGCAGACCAGGGATCCATGCTGAAGTACTTTATTTACAAACCAAACAGAAAACTGAACAGAAACTGGCACGACGGCTGTCAGAAACAGGAATCAGATACAGGATAACAGGAATCAGATATCAGGATACAGGCTAGAGAAAAACGTGCTGAAATGAGGCGATGGACCGATAAAGGAGGACCAACACAAGCAGACCTTAAATACTAAACCAAATCAGTGGGCAAAACACAAACAGGTGAATAACAGAAAACACGTGATACAGAACAGAACAGGACATCAAAATAAAAGTCCCAAAAACATGAGCAAAACAGAACAAAAAACAACCGAAAAGCAGTACTGGTCACTGATCGTACCGTGACACCTATAAATGTCTGGTCAACAAATGTGCAGAGTGTCGCTCCCATCCCTCCATTGATCCAACGAAACCTCATCATTTTCAATCATTTGAAATTGCTAGATATGTTAGAAAGCACTAGCTTTGCACCGGTAGCAGCACCATATGTCCAGGAGCTTATCCATATTTTAGGATTGACCAGTAAGGAACTCGTACCAGTGTACTATCAGCTCTTGACGCCCATCATATCCGCAGGGGAACTCTGTGTTAATCGTTGAAATTAAAAGTGCAACCTCTCTACGCTGTGAAATTTATCAAACGGTTTAAAGAATGTTGTTAGGGTTCCAAGTGCGTAACGAATTTGTTAGGATTTTCCCACCGAGATGCTTTTCGCATTGCAGTGCGACAAATCTACCCTCTTCTCGTTGCTTAAGTAGACTCTTTATGGGACTGAGTAATCAATATAGATGCTATAGCAAACATAATGCATCACAAGACTCTTCAGCACAAATCCTGCTCCCCAGCTGTTCAAAGATGGTGGCGGCTGGAGTGCCACTGAGGAGAACAGAAAAGCCCCCTGCCAGCTCTCCTCAGACGCCACTGTCAATCACTCAGTCTGGCTCCTGTTTATTCCGTGTGATGGAGAAACAGTCGGGTCCCTGCCATATATTTTAATAAGCCGTTAAATATGAAGAATAAGACACATTGTTCGGGCAGCGTGGCAGTTCAGAGAGATCCTTTGCGACTCTGGAGCCTGTTTAACTTGGCTTCTGTTACCCTTTGAGTTCCTGCTGGGTCTGTTACATGCATTAGTGAGAGACTGGGCTTGCTGCACTTCCAGCTGAAGCCTGCAGGAGATGCAGTTCCTAGAAGCCCAGTGTCCCCTCGGATCCAAAAATGTTTTGAGGCTTATCTGTAGTGCACTCAGTGGACACCTACAATATGAAACCTGAGCCGCTGAGAATCACACAGAAGAAGATAGACTTGTCTCCCATTAGGGCTGCGTGTGCTAAAATCTGTACCATACTGTGATCATATTTCTGCACACTGTAGTCGTGATATGTCTTAAAATATAATAGAGTGGATTTGAAACTAGAGGACCCTTGGAACAAAGAATGACCTGCATTTTAACAAGCTATTTCTATTAGTTTGACCAAATGAATGTCTGGAGGTTGGTCAGGAATGTCAGATCACACAATACAGAAAAGAGGGTTTCATGCTCAGTTGCATAATGCAAATATCTGCGATGTCAGTATTGCTTAGGCAGATATCCTAGTAACGATATTTCGGCAGCCTGAACCTCCAGACTGTGTCTTTGTTCCTGTGGACATGTGATCTCTCGATTTGTGTCTGGGAGCTCATCCTCCACATTTATATATATGCACAGCTAATCAAGCAAAACTTCCAATGCAATAAGACATTTTTGATAACATTACTAAAAATAAGAAATAAGAAAATATTATTATTTAATATTCTTACAACAATCTCAAAGGGAGAATTATTAGATATATTTAATAGATGTGATGTTTTCACTAGCCAGGATGTAACTTATTTGCATTTTAGTGCACTCGTATAGATGCAAGTGATACCATATATCCTATTCTTACTGCATCTCCTTTCTTTTGTGCTTGAATTCATTACCCACCTAATCCATCTTTTGCCACTAGGGGGAGTATTAAAAAATGTGGCCACATGTGATGCATCAAAACTGACGCCATGTGGTCATGTCTACTGGAACAGCGGAACAAAAACCCAATTTAAATACAAATTCAATGCTTCTTTTTATTTCTTTTAAGGTCTTTGTGGCTTATAGAATACCACTTTCTAAAAGAGTTCTGACAAGGACAAATTGCAGTCTCAATCTAACCATAAACATAGTCTGCAACGAAAGTCCACGGTGCTTAGGTGGCATAGTGGCATGGTTTATAGACCCCCCCCCAAATCACCCACCTCCCAACCCAGCACCCGCCCTCCTCCCTGTAACACACACACACACACACACACACACACACACACACTTACACACTTTCTCCAACAAGCAACTCCTCTCCCCGGCACAGAACAGGTGGGTTTCTGAAGCCGGCAGCTCCAGCCAAATCTGACGGCCTAATCTCTGTCGTGCATTTTTTTAAAGTTCTGTATGAAATAGCATCTGCTTGTCTGGCCATATGCAGCTTTGAATGTTCCGCATTCCCAAAAGTGTTAGGAATGGAGCTGCTTTGCACACACACACACACACACACACACACACACACACACACACACACATACAGCTCTAAACTCTTGCCTTTCTTTTGTTTTATCGCTCTCTCTCTCTCTCTCTCTCTCTCTCTCTCTCTCTCTCTCTCTCTCTCTCTCTCTCTCTCTCTC
>JBBPDB010000036.1:9252771-9269613 GCA_037974465.1 Brachypetersius altus | reverse complement strand
GGACGGTACCTTGCTCAGGGTACCTCAGTGGTGCCTAGCGGTCTTGGGGATCGAACCCGGACTTTCTGGTCACTGGGCGGATGCCTTAACCACTAGGCCATCCAACTGCCCCCTGGAGAGCTTGTCTAAGGGAGTTCAGGCTGTGAATGGTGGTCCTAACGCAGCCTGAACTGTTAAATTAAACACACCCTCTGTGTTTATACTGTATTGACTGTGCAGTAAAGCACTGTACTGACGCTCCCTGAGGGGAGAATCGAGACATTTGATTTGAGAGCTTTGATTTTGGAAAAATAGAATATTTTTTACCCGACGCTGTTTGGATCCAGGCGCAGATCTTGTAGACGCTGCCGGCGTTGCAGAAGAAGAAGAGGCCGAAACAGACCATGGCGCCCACGTTTAGCAGCATTGAGGTTCCGACGAAGAACATGGCGGTCTTGAAGGCTCCTGAAGGGCTGGAGTTGAAGTCCAGGACGCTCCCCTTGCACACCAGCTCCGAGGTGATGGGGTTTCCGATGCAGTAGTAGAAGAGGCCGAAGTACCCGGCCTGCGGCGTGTTCACACTGTCGCCGATCCAGTAGGGCTGGATGAACACCACCATGGAGATGATGGCGAAACAGATTGTGAAGATGGCCCACAGCACTCCGATGGCTCTGGAGTTCCTCACGTAGTTGGTGTGGTAGATTTTAGCCGCCTCTTGGGCTGGAAGCATCTTCTCCATTTCCACAGGTGGCTGAAGAAGATCAACAAGGAGAGAAAAGCCAAAAGCGCAGAAAACCTCAACAAAAATCCACCTGGATGTTCACCGACGAGTCTTCAATCTGTCCTCAACATGCTTCAGCTGAGAGTATCTCCAAAAAGACCCGCTGTCCAGCAGAGAGGAGATCAGTCCTTTGTGTCAGAAACCGTATCCCCGCCAACAGAGGTGTCAGGATGTTAATTATGGATGGTAATGTAATCGTTATTGAACGAGGTGACGAAACCATTTACTGGAGAAGCCTGATATGCAATAGGCCTTTGGCCCGAGGCCTAAAGCCTAATGAAGAGGTTTCTGGCCAGACGTGCTCTCCAAGGGCACGGATACCTCGATAACGCGTTCTCGCATCTTTTCAGGACTTGCGTAAGCGAGATACAGCCGTGTGCAAAGGTTTTGGCGCTCCTCTGGCTAAGTGACGCTGTGTGTAAATAAGAGCTTGATAACAAAGTGCACCTGATAACTGCCTGGGTGATCGGAAACTAGAGGGCGAGTTCGAAACAAAAGGGTTGATGTGAAGCTAATGAGGAAAAACTAATTTGTTAAACATTTTTATCCTCACACACACATTACCACCAGAACAGCCTCACATATTTCAGCAGTGCTGATGTTTAAAGCCCAGTTAGAAACCGGTTCATTCATGAACCTTTGAAAACCAGAATGCTGACCAATCAGCACTCAGTGGTCAGAATAACAACCAGGTATCCCACAGTAGCCTGAATGCTAACCTTAGTACCTAGTACTCAGATTGCTAAGCATTCAGCACTCCGTACCAATGATGCCAACTTAATAGCACTCGCTAGTCACAACGGCCACTAATTAGCTCTCAGTAGTCAGAACCCAAACCGTTCGGAACTAGCACTGAGTAGCCAGATTGCTCATTACTTAGCTAGAATGCTAATAGATTGAGCACTCAGTAGCTGGAATGTCAACCAATCAACACTCTAGTAGCTAGAGAACTTTTAGCTCCAGTTGCCCTTGTTTCACACTTGCTCGTGTGCGCCCCCTGGTGTCTGTCGTCGTTTTAGACCTCATGTGATGAACAGGAACTTGGGTCTCCTGAGAACCTGCCTCTGCTGGTCCAGTTGTGGTCTAAAGGAGTCCAACAGTGTTCAGCTCTTCTGCCCCGTCAGTCGTTCTCTTGGGTCTCGTGATCCTGAGTCATGCCTCCGTTCTTCAGCCGTGTTTGAGGACGATGACCTTTAGTTAACATGAGCGATAGGAGCTCTGATATAAAGCAGCACCTCGCTGACTGCTGACCATCCACAGCGACACCATGCTGACGGCTCTGCTGTTCTCCGCGCTCTTCCTGGCCGTCTCGGCCCTGCCCGCCTCTCCAGACATGCCTGGACCTCCAGGTTCTCCAGCGGTTCCTGAGTCTGAGGGCATCATCATCAACCTGGTAAGAGCAGAGGAGGAACTGACTGATCAGTTCATTCCCTGCTGGGACCACGATCTGCTATACGCTTCAGTATAAAGGAGCTAAAAGGGGTTCTTTGAATCAGAAACGTTTAACTGCACAGAGACGAGAACAATCTAAAATAGAAAAGCAAATAAACGGACATACATTATGCTGTATGCACACACTGCTGAGGTATAAATGCTACGGATCAATTCAGTGAATTACTAGTAGCACTAATGGTGGTTTGGACTTGCTTTGGAGCAAAGGACCCCTTTTGGTTCCCTGAAGAACCCTTCAAGGCTTGGCTCTTTAAAGACCCACTTTCCAAATGGGACCCGTGAGTGAGACGTATGTTTTAAACTAATATAAACACCTCTCAAAAGTTCCCTTTTCTTAGTCTTATGTTTCCATGTTATTAGACTACTTTGTATTTCAGCTATCTTTATGACCTATTTTATTCATTAAATATACATATGTTTTTATTTAGTATTAATTTAATAAAACATTAATTTAATTGGTATATTTTAGTATATAAGTATCATCTACATTTGATTACTTTTTTGTAATTAATTCAATAAAATGAATATATTTCAGTTATTAATGTTGCGTATTATATTTTTATTCATTCATTCTTTTCTTATATTGTATTCAGTTGTTTGTTTACCACTTTACCTCCTCATATGAAGTAATTTTATTAATTGAGTTGCTTACTACAATATTTTGTTACATTTTCCTCAGTCCCTCAGTCATTGTTTTTTAATTTTATACTCGGCTAGACTGTAAACGAGGGTCACCCTCGTTAAATATAGGTTAATTGATTAATTGGTGTTTAGAATGCCCCTCCCCCCCTGTCCTTTTTTGGGCTCTTCCTCCACATTATACCTGCGACTGTTCCTGAGTCTGTTGCTCTGTGTTTATCTTCAGAAAAACGGCGAGCTGTGTCTGTTCAGTGTTCAGTGTAAGAGTTCGTGCTGCCACCGGCCCGACGGCCTCAGCCTGGCCCGCTGTGCCCCGCGGGCCGCCGAGCGAGAGCCCTGCTCCAAAATGGTACACGCACAACAACGTGCAAACATTAATAAAGCTCCACAGTTACTACAGAGAGACTCCCAAACACTTTAATACACACGTACTGTTTATTTACTGGTGCAAAAATAAAACCTAAAACACAGATTTCCTTACAGATTAGACTCCAATTAAGGATTTAAAAAAAAAAGTGTCCATAGAGAGTGTGTAACGTACCCTTAGAACATCAAGCCGTCCGACTGAGGGCTTTTGTTTAACACCGTCTGTCAGAAGGCTTGATGTTCTATGGGGGGTGTTTCTCATACTAATATAATTCTCACACCTCAAGCATGAACTTTGTCCAACTTCAAACACACATTAAGGTCACGGAACATCTAATCTGAGCATTAAAGAGCGGAGAGACTGATAAGAATCGCTTTAAAAGGATCACTGATCTGGATCCGGGTTTTGGCTCCAGCGAAGGATTTGGCATCGGCTTCCACCCCGCAAGGCTTCTGTTCCTGCCGAGGGGACGGAAAGTACAACTCGGGTTCCTTTCAGTCTGATAGCGAGTGATGTATACCATCCTGATACCAATACTGATTATTAAACCAAGCATTAAATGTAAAACTTAAAATAGCATTTTTAAAATTAAAAACGTAGGTTAATACATTCCATTTAAAATTTTGCAATTAATTTTTTTAGTATGTAAAAAGTTTTTTACAAGTAATAAAAGAAGCTTTTCATATTTTAAAGTCAAAAAGTAGTGGAAAAAAATTTTGCATTGTTTAAACTTTAAAATGTAAAAAGGATATATAACAAAATTATATAAAATTTTATTAAACAAATTATGAAGAGGACGGGAAGAAAAGCATCAAAGATGCATTGTGTTCAATGTAACACTGTATATCCAGCTTACCTGGGCAGCTGATGGTCTAGTGGTTAGGGAAGTCACCCTGAGATCAGAGGGTTGTGGGTTTGAATCCCAGGACTGCTAGTGACACCACTGAGGTTCCCTTGAGCAAGGAAGAATTAACTCTTGTTTGTTTTTTCGTTTTTTTAGTGTTTTAAAATGTGACTGTAACAGGCCACTTTACAAGGAAAGATAAACAGAAAAACAACGGTTTCCTGTGTGGAGTGATTCTCAGTATTTGTGTTTTAGTATTGGTCCACCCGTCTCAATTTTTCGGAAAAAGGTGGTCCACTCACAGTTCCACCCCTGTCCACCAGGGGGCTGCCTCCCACAGGCTGAAAAATACTACAATTAACTTTTACGTTCTCTCAAACAGCTTTAAAAAGCTTTTCCCTGAGAAAAGCCCTGCTTCGGCTGTGTTGGGGGTTAGTGCACCTTACAGCTCTTTCTTTTTAACCCATTTTTTTAATTTGATTGATATTGAGACAGAAAACAAAAATGAAGAACCCGGAACCAAACCCTCTTTCCTCTTCTACACCACATCTGAGAAATATATAAACAAAATATATACATACATATAAACAATCCAGTACATATATTCATATACAGCGTATGTGTGTGTTCCAGACATACACAATAAAAATGTTAAATACACTAAATCAAATATTTTATCAGTGACTGATGTAACACAAAGTACCGGGAAAAACATCTCTAAATGTTTGTAATTTGGGAAATGTAAATAAATAAGAACAAAGGGGTCAGCAGTGGGTTTTGATGCTTTTAGTGAAAGTACCTACAGATCGAACGTTATTGGGAAAGACAAACACTCTTTACGGCCTCAGTGTGAGTGGGCGGGGCTAAAATGTTAATTTTTACACTGAGCCTTTTGCACACAGCTTTATCGACTGATCTCTCGTTCCTAAACGTCCTCCTCCACAGACGCTGTACGGGTCCTATTACCAATGTCCCTGTGAGAGCGGACTCAAGTGTGAAGGCCGCTGGTCCATCGGAGGATCCATCGCCAACACCAACTTCGGAACCTGCAAGGACCCCAACGACCCCTAATGACCTAGAACCCCCTCAGAGCCCTGGAGCCATAGTGATAGTCCCATCCTGGTATTCAGTACCCAGATCTTTCAGGACATGAACCTGTAGCAGATCGTGTAGAAGGTTTTTGTCATTACAGCCCAAAGAAAACCATGCTTTTAACAGTGAACCTTAATTTATAGAATAATATGTGACAAAACACAGATAAAAGTGTAATTCCTCAAAACTATGCAGTGAATTTAAACATTATTGATGTCAGGTGGTGAGTCTCCTGATGAAAGGCCTTTTATTTGCTTCTCTTTGGATTTCGCACAAACAATAAAGAACATTTCTGGAGCACAACAAGCATCCGAAGTCAAATGACATGGTTTGTGTAAACAACAAGGCATTTCTAGACAAAGGCAACATAGGTGGTTGCCATGGGTGATATGGGGGTGGGGTCTGGTAGTAAGTGTATAGGATGCTAAAACCACCACCCCACCCCCGACGACAAACATCTTGTATTTATGTAAGCCATATATATTTTAAAAACTATTGCACAGTTTCTATTTATTTTAATAGAACATCAAATGTGCCTAAATTTTTAGCCATCAGTTTATAAATATACATTTTTCACTTTAGGAGTATTGTGTATCATTGAATGTGTGTTTATTATGAGGCTAAAAAGGGAATAATGTTTTTTTGGGGTTTTTTTTGCGGAATAAGAAAATTTCTGTCGTAGATTCACACCCTAAACTGATGAACAGAGTTTTAGAAATGCAAAGGAATAATTTGCTTTCCGACAATTCGTCCTTTGGTAATCAGTGTAAGATTATTAAACTACATCATATGTAAAATTGCAGAACCATCTAATCTCACTACAAGACCTCCAGCCTGAATATGCAGTGTGTGTTTAATAAGTGCTCAGTAATTTAATAATAAGAGCCAGCTCTCCTCTCAGATGACAGTGTATATTAATATTCATGGCCAATTAATTCTATTTGGTGATGGTTATTCATTCTTTCATGCATTTTTAGAGGTTGATTACTACTGAGACTGCAGAAAATTATGGTTAAAATGCAGCGCTTCTTGCCTCATCGCCAACCACAAGAAAACCAATTAAAATAATTTTTACATAAACACAGATAAGCTCTTAGATTTACTAAAAAGAAACGTATGGTTTTATCTAGAGGACCATAGCCACACTGCAGGAGAAGTGAGGAGGGTGTATGTTCTATTACTCAGGGAGGGAACAGTCAGTTCTTGAAGTCGATGTTGGAAGCAGAAAAAGGCATTAAAGGATCTGAGACACGTTGAGAAGAACTGGATGACTGATGTTCCTGGCGTTCAGGGGTCAGAACCTACCAAAAGTGTTCCAAGGAAGGAGAACCGGCGACAGCGTCCTGGACCCCCGAGATTCACTGATGCTCTTAGAGAGTGAAGACCAGCCCATCTGGTCTGATCCCACAGAAGATCTGCTGGTGACCAAACTGCTGAAGACAAAGACGTCAGAACACACAGTGCAGCGCCCCCTGCTGCGTATAGTGCTGTGTAGCTGCAGACCGGTCAGAGCGCCCATGCTAACCCCTGCCAACACTGAAAGATCCTACAATGAACAACAGAACTGGACCATGGAGTGGTGGAAGAAGGCGGGCTGGTCTGATAAACCAACTTCTTGTTTATATCTTATTAATGACCTTACCTCCTCTAACAAACTTAATTCAACAAATTAGTTTAACAAGCCATTTCTGAGTAGAACTGAGTGTTTTCAAGCCACCTTGGGCCTAAAGATTTCTGGTTCTGCTCTTCAGTATGAAGTTTTTTTAAACACTTAAAAATGCCAAACTGAAGGTGATTCATTCAGGATGTTTGTCTTTGTGATATTTAGTTTTCCCATTGACTGTCACTGGTTAGTGCAGGAGTGCTGCAGGACCAGATTTAAGAACCACTTTATTTTCTCTCAATTTTCTTCACATCCGATACCGCTACTGCAACTATACCCTCGAAAATCTGATTCTGATACCAGTCCGATTCAGAATATCTGTATTGGTCTGATATGGGCCGGTATCACTGTATCGTTAAAAGTCTGAACTAAACTCTGATCAACACACTGTTAAAAGACACGCATGAGGAACACAGACGAGCAGCAGGGCTGCGTCCCAAACGGCTCCCTTCTCCCTACATAGTGCACTAAAATACAGACTCCAGCACAAACAGTGCAGAACACATCCAACACAGAGCCACTGGAGACTCAGACATGTGTGCAGAACTCCAGAATGGACTCACTGAACACTGTATGGGTGTAGAAACTGGAGTTTATAAGTTACTCAGCGCCCCCTAGAGGAAGTAAGGAGTGTTTCAGATTCAGACAGACGTGATATTAACAGATTAGTTGGGATCTGATTGTACTTGAGGGTGCAGTTTTAGTATCGGATATGAAGAAGTGGAAGAAAATGAGAGAGAAAATAAGGTGGTTGATTTGAAAGCGGTGGAGGTGCTCAGTGGGTAGAATACTTGCCTCTGGACCAAAAGGTCATGGGCTTGAATCCTACCTTCAGCATAATCACCACTCGGTACCTGAGCAAGACCCTTAAGTTGCTCCAGGGAGACTGTCCCTGTAGTTAGGGAATGAAAGTCACTTTGGATAAAAGCGTCTGATAAATGCCGTAAATGTAAATCACTTGTGGTTGATTTGAAGTGCTTCTCAAATTTAGGGCACCCTTGCTACCCAGATTGGAGACGGATGAAGTATTTCAGTCATTTTCACTTTCACAATAACAAAATGAATTGCTTGTTGTGATGTGCTTTATTGGGAAAGTCATTTCATCACAAAAAATATGATTTCCTCACTGCATGACTGTATTTTGGCTGCATCATTTTTGATACATTAGAACTTCTCATAATCTGCTTGGAATATTTTTTGTTGTCAAAAATAAAAAAGATCTTTCTCATATTTTAATTCATAGGCATGGGTCCACTGATGATATTTGTGGTTTTATGTAACAAAAACAGTAATTTCTAAAATAAAAATATTTTTTTTCAAATTTTCTAACCCTTCATCCCTCCCAGTTAAACAGGCCGTCACAGTGTCTGTGAATGACTTCCATTCTGCCTGGCTACTCAAAGAGTGAAACACTCCACATACCTTCATTGTGAGTGGGTGGAGCTAAACTGGGGTAGGGTGGGTATATGTCAATGTGTTGGTTTTTGGGACATCATGAGGACATTTAATTCAAAATGAGCTGTTTTTGCTGCTCTATTTCCATATATGGACTAATTTGAAACTTTAACAGGGTCTGAATACTACAACAACCTTTAAAGCGGTGTGGGTGAGTAAAAAAAATGACAGAACTCGTTTATTACTTTGACTGTTATACAACTTAGATTTCAACCACCTGTTTTTGTCTCTGTGCCTTTAAGACTGATGTATGCTAATTATGTAAATACGTTGTTTTTTGTGACATCACAAAAACAGTGAGTTCAGATGGAATATTTTGGCTGCTCAGTTTCCATGTATGGACCTTTATGAACTGCTGAGCATGTTTTGAAACTTTAACCCTTTGAATTCTGGGCCATTTATCGATAAATGTCGACATAATATTTTTCCGTTGAACTTTAGCTCATAAATTCTGCATCGATAGAGATTTTCTGTGAAGTGTCTCTCCACCACCTCCTCCCAGAAGGTCTTATTCCCAGACCCGTGGGTTTCATCGCACTGGGGTACTTTCTTCGAGTTCTAGGGCAGTGGCCCCAACTCTCAACCACCCCCCACCCCCCAACCCTGAGCCGCGGACTGGTACCGTGCCGTGGGTCATGTGGTACGGGTCCGTGGCTCGGGGGTTGGGGGGGAGGTGGTGGGGAGACATTTCACAGAAAATCTCTATCGAAGCAGAATTGATGCGCTAAAGTTAAACGGAAAAATATTATGTCGACATTTATCGATAATTAGCATTTCCATCAGCTATATCGGTAAAAAAATTGAAGCGCTAAATATTTTTTCGCAAAAACTCCTTGGATGGAAACCTGGCTTGTAATGCGGATGCTACGTGAACTGAATCCACGCTGTCGTGAGTGTCATGGGTACTGTCCAATCACAAACAAGAAATGTGGTCCTACCCTTTCCGTTTTCTGAAACGTCGTAGTATTTTGCCCTTCAGGGCCACCGTACTAAAGGGCCAAACTAAGCCCCAACAATTTCACCACTCACCGCTTCCCTCTGAAAGGTAATCAGAATAACAAAACTATTTAAATGGTGAAGTTTAAACAAAGATACATAACCAAATTTAGACAGAGCTCAAACCAAATAGCAGCTATCTAATCTGCTTTTTTCTGTTGTGTTTTATTAGATTTAACAAAAAGAGTTTTTTTAATAGAGTGTAAACTAAGGGAAAATGTTGAAAAAAATGTTTGGGAGCCCTCCTGTGGAATGTTTGAGAAATGCATGGTGCTTGATCATGTGGTGCTTGATCAATGCGGTTCCGTGTCCTGGCCCTGGTGTACCTTCCTGGAGTTTATGGCTCTCAAACACTCTAAATGATCAAGCTCCTGAAATGAATTGCTTTTGGTAGAGCTTGGAAAATTAAAATGTTCATGGCAATAGTACTCTGGGAGTCGGAAATTGGGTGATTATCTGTATTTGTTCTTTAGAGCAGAAGTGGCTTATTAAGATATACACACTTCATGTTCATTTACATTTGGAAAACTGTAAAGGAAACTGTTGGTCATTTGGAAGCCATGTGTCTGTATGTGTGCCTGTGTGTGTAGGTGCTGCAGGCACAGCTGTTGTCGCTGCAGCAAGGCAAAGAGAACATCCAGAGCAGCTGCAGCTTCACAGAGCAGGCTCTGAGTCATGGGAGCGCCACTGAGGTGCTGTTGGTGCAGAAGCAGATGAGCGAGCGGGTCAGTGCTCTCGCCCGCCACGACTTCCCCGAATACCCACGAGAGAATGCACATCTTGAGTGCCAAGTGGAAACAGAGGGGCTGCGGCGCTCCATCCAGAACTTGGGTGTGCTGCTGACCACCAGCGCAGTGGGACACACAAGTGTCGCCACTGGAGAGGGCCTACGCCATGCTGTTGTTGGCCAGCATGTCACCGTCACGGTCACAACCAAGGACAAAGATGGAGAGCTGGTGAGGACCGGAAATGCAGCTTTAAAAGCAGAAATAACGGGGCAAGATTGTGGGAGGGGAGTTGAGGTGGAGGTGGTCGACAATAAGAACGGCACATATGAGGTGGGCTATACGCTGCGGAATGAGGGCGAATACTCCATTTGTCTGATGTTGTATGGGCAGCCTGTCCGGGGCAGCCCCTTCAGGCTTCGTGCTGTCAAACCCTGCGACATACCCCAGTCTCCAGATGACGTGAAGAGGAGGGTGAAGTCACCTAGCGGAACCGGAGGCCACATCAGACAGAAAGCTGTGCGCCGGCCCTCCAGCATGTACAGCACCACAAAGAAGAAGGAGAACCCTATTGAGGATGAGCTCATCTACAGAGTAGGTAAGACTACCAGGAGTGGCTGAGAAAAGATGAATGCAGTTGGAACTTGGGGCTGAAATTTTGGTTTGAACCCAAATGCACTCCTAGCCCAGTCCACCTCGGTGCATCGTAGTTTTACTGTTTGTGAGGTGAAGAAAACTATGCAACACACGGCATCTTATAAGATGTGCTTAATGTGATAACTCCACAGGAACAACTTTAAAAAAAAAGAAAAGGAAAGAAAAGTGAAGTGAAGTGAGCTGTGAGAACATAATTGTGAATAATGAATCTGACTCATGCCCGCTACACTTCTTAATATTTGTGCCATTTATGATACAATTAGAATAGTTTTTTGAATAGGTGTTTTCAGTGAAGGTGTTTTTCCTGTGTTTATGCATCATAGGCACAAGAGGCAGGGAGAAGGGCGAGTTCACTAATCTCCAAGGCATCTCCACCTCTAGCACTGGCAGAGTAGTGGTGGCAGATAGCAACAACCAGTGTATACAGGTGGGTCCGGTTATTAAATCATAAATCATCAGAACTTCTTTCTGTGCTGGAAGAAACTGGCACTTATTTATGTAATGTGTGCACATGTTGACTGCTGCGTGCTAGTTTTTCTGTACATTTCTTTCTGTGTAGGTGTTCACTAATGATGGGCAGTTCAAGCTGAGGTTTGGGGTGCGTGGCCGCTCCCCTGGGCAGCTGCAGAGGCCTACAGGCGTAACTGTAGATATGAATGGAGACATCATAGTGGCTGACTATGATAACCGTTGGATAAGCATTTTCTCCTCCGACGGGAAGTTTAAGGTAAGGGCGGCTACTTCCTTTGAACATGTGGCAGATTTGAACATGTGTACTGATACTAGGGCAACTATAATCAGTTAATTTATTGACTCTTGTTCTTTTACAAAAACAAATAGTTATTTTATGGTACAAAGACTAGTAATGAATCCATGTCAACCACAGCACTTCCTGTAGAGTACCCCAGTATATCAGAATGACTGCATGTATCGTACAAGCATATAAGCGTAGAAGTGAAAAAGAGGTAAGAAAAGTAAGAAGCAATGTGTATGATGGCTACATTTGCATAGTTTCCATCTCCTCACAAACAGTACTACTGACCTGGGCTCTGTGTGCAGAACAAGATCGGGGCTGGGAGACTAATGGGGCCAAAGGGTGTGGCTGTGGACAGGAACGGCCACATTATTGCAGTGGACAACAAAGCCTGCTGCGTCTTTATTTTCCAGTCAAACGGAAAACTGGTCACCAAGTTCGGGGCCAGAGGCACCTCAGACAGACAGTTTGCAGGTACTGGGGTGAAATGACCAACACCTTTTTGACAATATTTTTTGATCACATTACTGGAGTGTGAAGTGAGTTTCTGAGCATATTAAAATATTAAAAAGTATTTAAAAAGTTCCTTTTACCTGTGTGTGTGTGTGTGTGTGTGTGTGTGTGTGTGTGTGTGTGTGTGTGTGTGTGTGGTTTTACATCGCTTTATTTGATAGTTAAAGTTTTTCTAAGACAAAATCCCCCACATGTGTGTTGTAATGACTGCTTGTTTCCCTAACAACCAACATAATTCACAGATATGTTTCACACAGTGTTTGATCTGTTTCTGGCCTTGAGTGCCAGATTTAAATCCAGCAAACACCATGGAAGCTAAGAAATCCCTGCAGAAGAGAGGGCAATTTTTTCAGATCTTTAAAAGCCCAGTTGGAGAAGCTATATCGACCAAACAGTTTTCATTTACTTATCAAAGCAGCGTTCTGTAAGACTCTGAACCTGTTTTAGGCAATGACTATGCTGTACAGCGCTCTTCAAATTTTGGTTGAATTTCTGGATTCCAGTTAAGCATAGTCAGACACTTGTGGACAGATTTTTGACAGACGATACCAATTAAGGCCTGATGGGGTCTGAAACTACACTTAGACTGCAAGTATGTACTGAGCCATGATGAAGGTTATGATTTTGAAGATGCTGAAGTTGAATTAATAGTTGATAATAAACATTAAAATGGCCAGATTTACCCAGGCTTCAGTTCCAGTGTGTAAAGAAATGCATGTAAAACCTGTGCTCTCTTCTGTTCTTCAAACACATTTCTCCATTTATTTGTAATCTTATTCTCATCACTTTTTAAAGTAAAGGTACCAGAAATGATTCTTTGAATGATGCCATAGAAGCTTGTGAGAAATCTTATTTCCATATAACAATGCTATTATGTAACTTTCTTTATACCTTTAAAAGGTTCTTCACACACTTTCAGGAACTGAAATGCTTTTTTCTACAGCATTAGTTAACAAATGCTTTCTGATACCTTAAGCTCAGCTTTTGGCTTAAGGGCCATAAGAAAAAAGTGGTGAGGCGCTAATGGCATTGTTTTTATAGAATCCTTCATCTTTGAATGGAGAGGATACATAGATACAAATAGCTCCAGAATTCCCTAATTTAAAAAAAATTCTGTTCCCTCAGTTTATCCAATTATATTTATATATAATTATATATATTTCCAGTACACTTTGCCTTTTAACTCTGGTTCCTGGTTCATAATCTTCAGAAGCATGTGGCATGCTTCCTTCTTCCTCAACTAAAGGCTTCTTCTGACAAAGGTTTGGTGTGTTGTTGCAAAAGCTTGCTGCTTTATAGGCTTCATTCCCTGAATTCTCTTTGTCAACCTTTTGTGATGTTGTAGAAGAAAGGCCTTTGTTCACTCTGGTCTCTCATTTTTGACCCTGTTTGTGTTTTTGTTCCTTATTCCTTGTAGAAAAAAGTGGTGCAAACTTTGCACTGGAGCAAAAGCTTAGTAAATCTGGCCCTGGGTTCAGTAAGTATGGAGCACGTCGTGCCCCGCCGTGTTGTGCATAACATCCGTCCCAACTTCTAGAAGATGCTTAAAATTTGATGATCATAATACTTTCATGTTCGTCTTAATTAGAATCAGCACATGAATGTAATCAGCAACAAAATAATTTTCAACACATTTTTCTGTCATTACTGTCACAAGAAAACCTCACAAATCCATTGTTTTGTTCTTTTAACTCCTCTTGAAAATGCCAGATGTCCACAAACAAGAGAAATGGTCCAAAATTACTTGGAATAATATTTTGTTTGATTAACATATATTAAAGTTAAAAATGTTTCTTTTCCTGTAATGTTCTCTTCTTGGAAAAGGTTTTCTTACAGCAGTGACGATGCACTGATATGTGTTGCAGAATCAGTCTGTTTGTTTAAAGGGTTGCAAATCGCTTTAGCACAGAATGATTGATTTTGCTTCTAAGTTTTTCAGCATTTCCAATGATTGAGCTTTTTGATTTGATTTATCAGGAAGTGTCAGCTGTATTCATGTTTATAATTGTTCTTGATCACCGAGAGAATCCTCTTTCTGTTGGATTATGTTGCATCATCACTCATGGACTTCTACTCTCTGTTGCTCACTCTGTTTGTCTCCTCAGGTCCGCACTTTGTGGCTGTCAACAATAAGAATGAGATTGTAGTGACAGACTTCCACAACCACTCTGTTAAAGTAAGCCCATTTTCAACCAAATATAAAACTTCATGATTAGTTTTGCATAAGTAGAACATGATCATGTTACATAGTTTTCACAAAGCCAAGTCCATGTGTTATACAGCGGGTTTAGAAAAGAACCACCCCTTCATGAAGTTTTAACATTTTGTTGCTTCACAGCCTGAACAAACACAGACACAAACTATTACATCTGTCACACTGGGCCTAGTGTAGGCAGTACGTCTCCAGATGGGTTTCATTCATAACCTTTAGCATATTAATGTGGCATGCTCTTTTTTTTTCTCCTTCTGCCGTTAAAGCGTTTAACGGCCCTCTAAGTGTATGTCCGTAGACCAGCTCTGAGGGACTAAATCCTAAAGATTCTTGTACCACTTCTCTTACAGCAAATAGGACCAATGCTATACCTTCGTCCCAATCTCTGTGTGTGTCAAAGCAGTATGCTCGAAGCATTGATTTAAGCCTCTGATGGAATCTTTCCAGTGCTCCCTGACTCTCGAGATGATATGGGCTAGACGTGACATTTTCAATATTTAACTGTTGATTAAATAATGTTGAAGAAAAATTAGTTCCCTGGTCTGTTTGTATACATTTGGGTAAGCCAAGCGTAGAGAAATTTCACTAGAGCTTTAACTATACATGAGCAAGAGTGAGTAAGAATTGATTTCCCGTTCTAGTCTTTGGCAAAGGACCCACACAATGTACTACAATGTGTTCAGAGGGTTCACCGATTGCAGGAGTCGGATGTAACGGAGTCAGAGGAATCACCTGATTTGGTTTTCCTACTACTTGACATGTCGGGTAGGACAGACAGTAAGACACTACGTCTTTTTTCAATCCCGGTTTTTGTTACTCCTAGGTGCGCCGAAAAACAGTTATCATGAGCTAACCACTATCTGAAATACTCTGCTACATTCTTCCTCACTTTCAGTTCTCGGAGACCACTTTCTACAAAGAAGATCATCGACAAACACATATGAACTATTCTTCTCTCAATCCAAGTTCGTAGCAGCAATACACCTTTATAACGTCTGATCTGTACGTTGCTCTTTTACTAACTGCTTTCGAGTAAAAATCCTTTTTCCATTGTTAGTTTTAAAGATATCTGTAAGTACCTTCGGTGTTTGAAGTTTCTCAGCTGGTGACCTCTCACTAGGCATCTTCTCTTGAGACAAAAAGGTTTCCACCAATTCGAGTTTGTGAACACGTAATGGCAAAGTCTTTGAAAAGTCTTTGCGAAGCTCTATTCCAACAAAGGCTTCACTTTACCACCAACTAGGTCATTACCCAGAATCATTGACACTCCCTTGACTGGTAACTGAGTGCATATCCCTACTCGTACTAAACCGGAGACAATATCGGTTTCTAACTGTTCACTGTGTAGAGGAATTTTAATTACTCCCATTTCTATCCCTTGGGCTAACACATGAGCTTGGCAAGAAGTAACGTCTGACAATGGTAACGTATCAGCAAAGTTTGTGAAGCACCCGTTTCTCTTAATATCTTAATATATTTCTTCTCCGTCCCTCGCACTGATACTGTTCCGCTCACTACGAAAGGATGGGACACAGGTGAGAATCTTCATTGCGTAAAGGAGACACAGCCCCGGGGCGAGCGGTTATTAAACCAACCCCAGCCCTATTAGACTGTCCGGAACGCTGGGAATTACCCTTCACTGCACAGTCGGCAATCAGATGCCCCACTTTATGGCAGTAAAAGCTTGCATGACTTTCGCGAGGAGTTACAGAGCTACGACTTGCGGTTACTGACGTGGCTGTTAACTCTTCCAGCAACAAGAGAACAAAAGTCTGTTGCCTCACTTGCTGCGACCCATTTGTCAAATAACGTGCTCTTTTCACTCGCAAACTCTATAAATGTCTGCGACAAGGGTTTTCTAAACTCTCTAGTTCCGGAAGCCTATTATGGAAAATTCAGTTTATAAGCATGAAGAATTGCCCCCATCACTACCTCATAATTCATGCCTTCTTCAATAGACAACGCATCACATACCCCCTGAGCTTTTCCTGTCAGCTGACACTGCAACATTAATGACCACATACTAGTAGGCCAATCTAATGAAGAAGCAATGCGTTCAAATGCTGTAAAATATACGTCTACTTCAGAATCTCGGAATGGAGGGATTAACGCAGTAACTTCTGTTATATTGAATTCTCTGTTGGATGCAGGTCGATGAGTTGCAGTATTAGTCGTGTCTTTTTTTTGCCCTTGAAACCAGCACTTGAAGTATTCTGCCAACTGCAACAATTGTTTTCTACATTTCTCAAATCCTTCTAAGCTTGGAGTCTCCAGAAATCCTTTTACAGAAAACATTTTTTTTACAGACAGTACCTTAGTGTGCACCACCACCACCATCTACAATAAACAGGGATTTTTTTTAATTAATAATTTTTAATTGTTATTTACATGAGTGCTTGTCCTATTTGCTCTGAATTTTAATGAAATAAGTAAAAGCTCCCTTTGATGTTACTAATACTGTATGAGAAGAAACACCATTTTCATTAGTTTAATATTTATTACCCCAAAAATGTAGACAATATCAGGGACAGCCCCGAATAACAGAAATGGACTGTCAGTAGCGGGGGTTTCCACCATTTCCCGCAATGACAGCTTGACAGCGGCGTCTCCTGCCCCACACTCGCCTCATGATGTTGTTCTCACACTGAGGCCAGTTGGAGGTGAAACACTACTAGAAGCTCCTCAAAGCTCATTATTGGCGTTTAGTTTAAGA
>JBBPDB010000036.1:9240708-9252671 GCA_037974465.1 Brachypetersius altus | reverse complement strand
GCGGTGTCCTGGTGTCAGTGGAGTCTCCTGCGACGGTCGTCTGGCGTTCAAGCCAAAGCGGTGGAGTCGGTTGCGAACGGTTGGTCTGGAAACTCTAGAACCCCTCGCATCTCCCCAGTCCTGCAGCAGAGAAACACCCACAACAAGATGCTACCACCACCTTGCTTTACTGTAGGTATGTGTTCTTTGGATGTCCTTGCTTTCCACCAAATGTATTGTTTAGGTCAAATGAGACCAAAATCAAATGATTTGCCCTCGACACTCATTTTCCAGGATATTCACGCTGTGTGTTGGCAAAGCTCAATCAAGTTCTAATGAGTGGTTTCAGGAGGGTTGTCTTGCAGCCCTCCCATATAAGCCACATTTATGGAGCACTTGTGATACTGTTGTCACATGCACTCTTTGCCATAGGCCTCTTCTTCTCTCTCTTCCATAGGTTTTGGAGGAAAGGCCTGATCCAGGGAGGGTCAGGCCTTTCCTCCTTTTAATGACATACATTTCTGTGCCCCTGATAAACCCTTTGAATTGTTTGTATCCATCTCCTGACTTGTGCCTGTTCACAGCGTTATCCCTGAGATCTTTTGGCAGTGCCTTGGCACTCACCACCAAGCAATGGGATGCTCCAGGAATAGCTGTTTTATGCTAATATTACAGTTGATCATAGGTGGAAACCATTTAGCTTGGTGCGCAGTGGAGATGATTGCAGTGGAGTATTTTAGGAGGAGGTGATCCTTTATCTCTGTGATTGCTTTTTTTCTGAACTGTTGCTATCATGTATGTTTCTTGGATATAATAAGAGTAAATACTGCTGGATTTTTTTATGCATGTGTCGCAACGAAATGTGAATATTTTGAAGGGTGTGATTCTTCTCTCGACCCACGGTTCATTGTGCATGGTTTGATGTGTGTAATAGTTACCTTCTGCTTTTCTCTCAGGTCTTCAGTGCGGATGGGGAGTTCCTCTTTAAGTTTGGGTCTCACGGGGAAGGAAATGGCCAGTTTAACGCTCCCACAGGAGTGGCTGTAGATACTAACGGAAACATTATTGTAGCTGACTGGGGCAACAGCAGGATACAGGTAATGGCATACAGCTTCACACAAATTATGAATCATTAAAGCCCAAACTGAGCAGTAAGGCTTGTCACAGTTATTCACTTGTAGATGATCATAATTCCCTTGTACTCTGATCAGCCCCAACTTTATAAACAGTGAGTAACATTCTTGTCTTGTTGGAGCAGCATGTGTTTTGGGGATTTAATAGATCTTTAATAGATCTTTAATAGATCTACCAAATAGATCCACCAAATTACATACCAAAAGGTAATCCTTGTGGATGTTACTTTTATTATCTAAATATTACTAATATTATTAATACCAATATTACTATTGTTACTAAATATTACTGCACAATTGTGCACCCCTTCATGGCTACTTTATTCATAATATATTATTGTACTGCCTGATTGGCATAAATAATTCAAAGTTTTTTGGCTATATTATCTATCTTGTTTCTTTTTACACCATGAGCTCAAGTAAACAAAGATTAATCACAGCTGTCACAGGTGCTATTGCACCAATTACTTGTTAGAACTTTTTTAGCTTTAATAAAACTCCCTGAGCGTCTCAGTTCATGCTTGTTCTGTTTTGTGTACATGTATTTGCCTATACCTGTAAACATGTAAAGCTCTCATTTTCTTTGTTCCCACATAAGCGTATACGTACTTGCTGTAGGAAACAATGCTCATATTTCCATTTCTAATGTTTTTAAGTTGAAAATAACAGCTGCCTTTAACACTGTGCCAGGCTGCACAAATCAACAGGAATTGTTTGAAGTGACTTAGATAAACATCTGGTTGCATGAACTCACCCTGAAATGTTTTTCCTTTGCCTGCTAAGTTACTTTTTTGGAGATACAAGGTTGTTCAAACAGCAACAATATCATTGTAAAATCTAACTGTGGAAAATAAATAAAAATAAAAAAATAAAATCATAGTCAGCTTATTAATCAAAAAGTGTAATTGTGTCGATTTGTAATGTGAATGGTAACAGTGCACCAAACCAAACATTGGATTCTTTGTTTTTAAAGGTGTTTGATAGCTCAGGGTCCTTCCTGTCCTACATCAACACAAGTGCAGATCCTCTGTATGGGCCGCAGGGTTTGGCCCTTACCTCTGACGGCCATGTGGTGGTGGCCGACTCGGGGAATCACTGCTTCAAAGTGTACCGTTACCTGCAGTAGCACTGGGACCCATAACAGCAGGATCCGTTGCAGGGTCCCACGTTTCTCCTGCTTTCCCCCTCCCATTTTGCACATTTTATCTCAGCTAAGATCCTCAACCAAACCTGCAGAGGACGAGCGGAAAGCACGAGAGCACTTTTTCTTTCACGTTCTACTGATGCTGTGGCCCCCAGAAAAGAAATAAAAAAACACACCAGAGTTTCTTATTTGTAGTAATGAACCAGACCTTATGATTGTTTAAGGGGGCAGCAGATACTCATATCCAGAAGCACAGCTTTTTACAGTAATCACTAACCTCTAACCCAAGAGGTGAAATTAAATTAAGGATTAAGTTGTAAATTTGACACTTGCTTGTGTCTTAACCTTGCTGAGGGTCACTAGTTTCATAGGTCAGTGTGGGCTTATAAAACCTCTACCAGCTTCTTTTCCTTCTCTCTCCTTCAGAACAGAGTCATACTGTCTGTCCTGCAACTGCAACATGACTTGTGGATTTTATGGGTGTGTATTTGTATCTATATGCATAAATGTGTACTTGTAAATATGCACATGTGTGTGTATATATATATATGAGAATATATATGTATATGTAATCTGTAAATGTATTGCTCTTCTCAGCTTATTTACATCACATTTACCACTAATTTACCACTAACCCCCCTAGAACTGTACAGAGCTAGTGCTTCGAGTAGCATATCACTATCAGGGCACCTAAGACTTACTACTGTACTTCCAGCCAAATCTAGTTATACATCTGGGCTCTTTTTTAAAAGCCCAATTTGAACTTGATTTTATTTTTCTGCTTCTGAGTTCTTCTATCTCAACTCAGAAACCAAGAAAAGCGTATTAAAGCGTATGTGGTGTTGATCACATCTAAGCTGAAAAATCACCATGTGTTTAAACACATAACCCCTGTATTTATTCCCACAGATAGAATCTCTTTCTCTGAGCATTATCATTTATTTCCATTTATATTATCAGTGCATCATTGTGATCAGTGTGGCAGAGTAAAAAGCCACCTTTTTATCAGTATTTCTTTTTGATCGGTACAGAAAGTCTGCACGATCCCCACCAGCCAAAGCTTTCCAAAGCATATTTTCCTCTTGTGTGCTGTAAACGCCATCCTGTCTGTTGCTTAATTACTTAATTTTGTCTGTTGTGGCACGAGAGGGTTTATGAAGGCTGAAATGGTGAAAGTCCATCTCTGTATCCGTTCGAGTAGTTTTGCATGTCAACAAGGATTCACCAGCTGTGAATATATCGACCGCAACAGCGAATATCTTGTAATGCTGTATTATCTTCAGCCGGTGATTAAAACCTTTTTCTATTTATCAGTTTTGCCAAAAACCCGCTGTGCAAATGAGTATCGCTTATCAGTTTGTTCCTCTTCAAGCTTATATGTCTCAGAGCAGCGGTTCCCAGTTTGAGTCCTGTGTAGGCCATACCATGTGTGTTTTCCTGGATCTAAGACAAGGGTCTTTAAGGTGGATATAGTTAAATGAGCGCTCGTGATTGAATGCCCTCTATTGCTAAAACAATCACGTCGACAAGAACAGGCATTCGACATCGGTGATAAAACCCTGTAAGCTACAACCTTTATATACATCTGTCAATCAAACACCTTTCCCCAACCTCATAATAAATAAACGTCCAATAGCAGTAAGAAAGCAGATTTGCCATGTGATCTTGTTTCATCAAGAGGTTGTCAGAGTACAGTCTTAGCCAATTGTGTAAGATCAGGGAAAACACAAATAGTAGATGTGTGAAGCAACTGGGAGCCGCTGTCTTTGATTGAAAGCGCTGATTTAGCTTCACTTTCTACTTTTCTGTCAGCGCATATCCATTGGGTGACCAATCTTGGGTCAGAGCTAATCTCGAAGAGGTTTAAACATACATGGTGGTGCTGACCAGTAATAAAGTCTATCCAATGCATGAACTAGAGTTCAGACCAATACATTGTTTAGCATACGACAGGAAATAAAACATTTCATAATGAACTGTATAACAGTGTCAGTGTCTTCTTTTGACTGGTCAGTTATTATCATAACGGTCATCAAAACCTAAGTATAAGGGTTTCAGCACCTGCTCATCGCTTTCTGTACCACACTAAGAAGAATTCTTATTTACAGTCTGTAAACCCAATAACAGCTGGCCTTTGATTGCTGTTCATGGACATTCATTAATAAACAAAATGATCTTGTATCCTAATCATTACAGTACAGAAGGAAAAAACATCAATTACATTTTATTTTCCCAATGTATGAATCACTGGAAAATAAAGCTGGACATACTGCAGTAGTTGTTATAGTAACAAACCCCACAAATGTTGATCTGATTTCTCAACACCAGCATACCTTATTAGTCAAAAGGCATTAAAACCCTCATGACGAGAACGGTTAGGGTTCTCCAAAAACAATTATGGTCCTACAGAGCCCAGTCAAAACCACAGTCCAGCTCATCAGAAAATAAATATTACAAGAAACAGTAATAAAGTGAAATACATTTCTTAATACACACAATATATAACAGAAATGAACAGCTTCAGGACAAAATCTGAGTTACAATCAACAGGGCAGACACAGAAACCTGTTTGGAACAAGAAGGCAGCTTCTGTTAATGAGTTGCGTTTAAATGACAGTTTGTTCAAATGCTCTGCCTTAAAGACTCCCGTCACATTTTTGTAAATATTTTATAATTTCATGGAACAACACTGAAGATGGGACACTTTCACACAATGTAGTCCGTGTACAGCTTGAGTGACAGTGAAAATGTGCTGCCCCTTCACAATAACTACATATACAGTCATTAATGTCTAAACTGCTGGCAACCAAAGCGAGTTCACCCCTCAGTGAAAACCCAATCCCTCCCCGGTGTCCTGTTAGGTCTCAGGTGTGAATGGAGAGCTGGTGCGTTAAACTGGGCATCATCGCCCTCACACACACTCACACTGGAAATTCAACAAGAGACCTCATAGCAAAGGACTCTGAGGATCTGAAGAAAAGGAATTGTTGCTCTACATGAAGATGGCCAAGGCTATAAGATGAAACTGAGCTGCAGCACGGAGGGCGAGACCATGCAGCGGTTTAAACAGGACAGGCTACACACAGAACAGGCCTCGCCATGATCCACCAAAGAAGCTGATGCTTAGCATCATATCCAGAGGTTGTCTTTTGAAAATAGATGACTGAGTCCTGCCAGGGGTGGGGGATCAGCCTGTCAGAGCTCAGATCATACACACAGCATCAAACTGGTCTGCATCCCAGATGGAGGCCTCTTCTAAAGGTGAAAGCCAGAAAACAGTTTGCTGAAGACAAGCAGACTACGGACACGGATTCCTGTTCTGATGAGACCAGGGCAAACTTATTTGGTTCAGATAGTGTCAACCGTGTTTGGTGGAAACCAAAACCAGGGGAAGAGTACAAAGACAAGTGTGTCTTGCCTCCAGTCAGGCATGGTGGTGGGAGTGTCATGGTTTGGGGCTGTATGAGTGCTGCTGGCACTGAAGAGCTCATTGAAGGAACCATGAACACAAACATGTACCATCACATACTGAAGCATTTTCCCAGGGGCAGTATTCCAACATGATAACTACCCCAAACACACCTCCAAGACCAACACTGCCTTGCTAAAGAAACTGAGGGTAAAGGTGCTGGACTGGCCAGGCATGCCTCCAGATCTAAACCCTGTTGGGCCTCAAATGGAGGGTGGAGGAGCACAGTCTCTAAAATCCAGCAGCTCCGGGAACTTGTCATGGAGGAGTGGAAGAGGATTCCAGTGGCAACCTGCGAAGCCGAAAAGAGTTCAGGCAAGTGCTTGAAAATAATGGCCACACAAAATATCGACACTTGGGGCATAATTTGGACATGTACTCACTTTTGTTGCCAGCGGTTTAGACATTAATGGCTGTGTGTTTCGTTATTGTGAGGGGACATATATCAAGATATGTGTGATATCTTCAGTGTTGTCCCATTAAAAGATATATAGTAATGACTAAATTAAAGGTATAAAGTACAAAACATTATAAAAGCTGATCACAAGTTTGCTTCAGAAAAACAGCACACAATCTTTAGTCTAACTACTCACGTAAACGAGTTTCATGTGAATTAATGTACAAACAAAACATATAGCCATGTATACTCAGGAGTTAGTCTCAGGCCTAATGGATGAGTTTCAGCTTTTAGTAAATGTAATAAAAAGAAACTATAATTAGTCTATGTAATATATCAATCATAGAACTTTCCAAAAGTATGCAACCCGTTCACACACTTGAGTTCTACCAAGCGTCATATTTAAGTATAATAAAAGGGGAGCAAAATGTGAAACATTATTAAAGGAGTGAAGGTTTTACTTTTAGTAAGATATAATAATGACATAATTAAGCTTACTGTATATTGGAACACATAGGTTTAAAAATACCTCTAAAGCTAAAAACCAAAAATGTATTACCAGCAAATAACAATGCCCTAAATCCCATTGCCATGAAGCGGAATTTAGAAACTCGTATGAAAACGATTCTAAAGTATTTTTTTCATTTTTTACTTTTACCTGAAAAGTGAAAGACACACAACAACAGTGAGTTTGAGAGAGATGTTATGAGCAGCTTCTATTTGCTTGAAACCAGTGAGAAATATCTCTACCTGAACATCAGTAGGGCTACATCGTAAATCCAACAGAAACTAGTTAAACCGGCTCTCATTCGTTCAAATTTGGTGATGCGGAAAATTAAGCTTCTGCAAATCACCTAAATAGGAGCTCACAGTCTGACCCACACCATGGCAAATCATTCCTGTCTCCAGGAGAACGCCAAGGAATAGACATTTTTGATTATAGAAATATAATATTTTCGTTCCATTTATTGTTCTCTGGCCTCTCAGTAGAAGTGGCAGATTTGCAGTCGGCTCCCCGGGTCATTCTTTCCTGGGCTGAAGAAGGGCGACACAGGCTCATCGAAGTAGGCGATGAAGTTATAGATGCGTTTCATGGTGACTGCGTCAAAGAATGTGACGTGCCCCCTGTCGTAGTCCAAGAAGATGCCGACGCGCGGTGAGTTCCAGTAGTCGGCAACAGGCACACGCGAGTCTTCCTCATTGGCATACAGGCGGTCGTGCAGGCACAGGCTCCAGTAGCCGGCAGAAGGAGACAGATTGACGAAGCCCTTACGGTTGCTGCACTCAGTAGTGACACCCAAGTACCACACGCCCTTGTCCCGTACGTCCACCTCCCAGTAGTGCTGCCCACTGGAGTAGCGGGCCGTGGCAAGGACACCAAAGAAGCGCGTGAAGCGTTGTGGCAGGTCAGGCTCCTGAGAGCGCATGCGACCTTCTTCCACTTTGGTGTCAAAGTCACTGATGGCCAGAGAGGGGTGGGCTGTGTCCAGGTCCAGCGTCAGATTTTGGGGCACTGACAAATAGAAAAGATTTGAGGTATTTGCTCCCAAATCTGTACTAGGAAACATACTTTACACACATTTTTGTACTTTTCCTCATCTAAGACTCAGATTCCACTTATATAGTTGATTAGCTCCTAATGTGCTAGTTTGTTAATATAGGGGCAGTGTGGAGCATAGGTTTTTGGGGGGGGGGCTTTTTCAGTCATGCTGAAAAATTTTTATTATGTAGAATTTTGAGCAGAGCAGTGGTTCTCAGTTCTGGTCCTAGAGAGTATGCTCCCATAACATCATATTCAACTAAATAGCAAATTAACAAGTGCTTCTTTTGTTAAAGTGAGTGTATTAGAGCATGAACTGTTAATGTGAAATGAAGGAGTAGTATGATTGGGAAACACTGATAGAGCACTAACTACAAGCTGAGAAAACTTTTCACACTGATGTTGTTGATTTATGAATGTATGATTTATGAACTGTCTTAACGTACTTGTATGGAGAACATGCATCATCTTCTTCCACAGGATAAGCTGAAAGGGGCCAGTGAACTCAGTATAATCCGGGGGGCAGTTAACTGCCTGTACAGTAAGGCTAACATGGCTAGGGCTGAAGACAAGAAAGTAAAAAAAAAACAACCAAGCATTAATTCATACAACAGACTCTTGGACGTGAAATTTCAAAAAGGTAATCAATCACATAATATCGTACCTTGAGTATGCTTTGTTAATACTCTAGAAAAATGACAATGTAAAAGATGTATGAGAACTTTTAAACTGCATAATAAATAATATACATTTGCAAGTAAAAACATAGGAAGCTATTTTTCTTTTAAATTACCTCAAAGTTGGCCGCCTCACTGAGCTGATTCTGAATGTCAGCAATGGCCTTGTCCACCTTAGCTGCCTCACTCTCCACCAGCTTCAGGTTCTCGTCTATCAGCGCTATCGTGGAGGCCTCCTCGTCTTCTAGTCTCTCTAAAAGATTGTCCTTCTCATCCAACAAGAACTGGACCAGGGCTCCGACATCATCTTCAATCTTCTCTTTCAAAGCTTGCTTCTTCAGCTGTGAGAAAGCAGGCAGACATCATTAGCTGACCTGGTTTAGAGTCATGCACCAACAGCGGTTAGAATTCATGGCCTGGGGGTTACGTTCCAAGAGCAGCCAAGAGAATACTCGAGACGCTCCAAAGGGGAAATTCTGGGCAGCAGTCAATTGTGTTTCTCTCCACAGCACCAAAAATATATAGTTATTTTTATATGTTTATATGTAGCTGAATTTTTGTTACTATTTATTTTACAAAATAATAAAATTATTATAAAATATTAATAAAATATTTGAGTCTAATTTAGAACAAAACATACGAACATTTATATATTGCCACAAAAAAGCTGTGATGTGTGCGCCCGCCCCCTCGTCCTCGTGCCGAGTTTATGTTAGAGCGCGGTGCTTAGCAATGCGGTACGAGGACGAGGGGGCGTGCAGGATGAGGCTCAGACGTCACAAAAACAAAAAAATACGGAGGATATCTGCCTTTTCCGAGAGACTGAAATCGCGAACGCTGATCCAGGTATAAGTAAGGGGTTACTGTCTCTGATTTTTGTAGCAGCCTCACATACTTTAACATCTGCTTTGGCTTGTTCATCTATGGCCTTGACTCTGGCACACATAGACTTCTGCCAGTTCAGTTTGATGAGCCTCAGCTTCAGCTCTCCCTGTGGAAGAAAAATAAGCACAATCAGCCATATCCTAGTTATGCACAGGTCTGCAACTTTTCTTATTTAGAAGTATTTAGAGACTGTTGTGGTAAAGTTCCACACTTCTTCCAACATAACTCGCACTACAGACAAGCAGACCTGTTACAGTAAATCAGCCCCGGTGCTTTAGTAAGATATCTGCTTGATCAGGCTATCTGAACTCACCTTCATGTCTTCAACAACCTCTGGCACGGGGGCAACATCATGGTGTCTAAAAACATGCAGAACACAAGAATGAACTGACTTCATGTCACAGTAAATTTAACAAAATATGGAATTGAGCAAATGGATCAGTTCCACCATTCTAAAACAGAGAACCGGTGCATAAGGAGCTTACCTATGAGCCCTGGATTCCCTGCACACTACGCAAATGGGTTTTCGGTCCGTGTGGCAGTACAGTTTCAGCTCTTCATGGTGCCGCTCACATTTCCCGTCCAGTTTGACAGGTTTCACCGGAGCAGGGGGCCTGCACGTCTTCAAGCAGTCAAAGTTGCTCAATTTGTCCACCAGGTTCTTTACGAGGTAGTTCTTTGTGAAGCTCATTTTGCCAAAGATCTGTAAACATGGATGGATAAACGAATCAAAAAAGAGTGAATATGAATGTAAGTGTAGATGTAAAGTGTTAATTTGTCATACACTGGGATCACATTCGCTGTCATACTGCATTATTTGGTATTTATTGTATTATTTGTCTTTCCTTTATTCAATGCTGCTAAAATGTGGTAAACACCAAGTCATATTTGAAAAAAAATACTGTTGGATACCGTGAAACCGATATAATTTCGAAAAATGATCATATTTTATGGTCATGCCGCCCGGCTAGGGATTCGCACTAGCAGTCTTGGGATTCGAACTCACAACCTTGTAACCACCAGCCCATCTAGCTGCCTCCCCCATTTCATGCACTTGAAGGGGAGGTGTGCAATTTTCCATACTATTTAGTGGGGTATTACACATTTTGGGATGCAGCCCAATACAACAGGCACTTTTGTAGCTGGTCTTAGAGCTAACCAAACATTAGCCACCTAGCTAACCACCATGTGAACAGCTGACCAAAATTATTACCACATAACAAACACATACTGTTAGGGTGGTAAGATAGAATAAAATAACCAAATGTTAGCCAGCTAACTAACCTCAATATGGTTTGGGTCGAAAAATATAACCAAAACATTAGCCAGCAAGCTAACATTACACTTTCTAGGCCGTGTTTTCCAACGCTTTTCGTGAAGTTTAGCGTTATTTAACCAAAGTTAGGTTAATAAGGTCAAAAGATAGGGTCGTCTTTTGTTTTGAAGTGAAAGTTAGCTTTTTTTCCCCCTCAGTGTGGTACAAGACACGCGGTGTGAAATGCAGAGCTTGTTTTGGGAAACGGTTCTGACACTAAATCTGAGAAACATAAGAATCTGAAAATGTGGTAATCTGGGTAAAGTAAGAATCTGATAAAGACAAGATTCTGGGAAATGTAAGATCCCAGCATCACATCATAAATAGCTGGTTAGGACTAAGGACAGCCCTCATTAGCAAACTTACTGACCTTAACTAAGCACTTTTGAGATTCATGGTGAAAGAAAAGAATGCCTGATGGCTAGATCTTAGGACTTTAAATTCTCTGCAGGAACTGCCCGTTCCTATCCACCTAAAACAGTCGAGTCCACCAGAGAGAGGGCTGGTTAGCGTTAGCAGCTTTAGCAGAGAAAACAACAATAAACCTTACCATCCTGCACTCCGGACACTGGTACCCGATGTCGTCTCCGCCGTTCTCCTCCCAGTGCATTAAAATACACATGCGGCAAAAATTGTGTCCGCATTTTAGGATCACGGGGTCGTCGAAGTAATCGAGGCAAATAGCACAGACGAGCTCCCTCTGAAGCTCTCCTCTCGTGTCTCCAGCAGTGGCCATGATCACAGAACTGCAGCTTCCTGAACAAGAGAACGGAAAAGATGCGAGGTGACGCAGATCAAAGGCGTTTCCATGGTTTCTGCGGCTGATTTCCGATTGGCTCACTGTTTGGCGGCTGACATCTACATGCACAAAAATTTTATCCGGGATCTCATCACCTACCGTAAGCTTGACTTGCTCTGTTTAACCGAGACTTGGCAACAATCAAATGGTTTTTCACAAATCAATGAATCCACTCCGCTTGGATCTGTTTACGTCTGTCAACCCTGTGACTCCGGCCGGGGTGGAGGTATTGCGGTAATTTGGCGTGAGAAGTGGAAAGTATCGCCGAGGACTGTATAACCAAAGCTAAATCCAACTACTACTAATGTAGGTAACACCAGGTCACTCATTTTCACTGTTTAAGAACTCCCTACCACCGCACCTACACTCTGCTTTGTGTAATTCCCTTATGTCTGTCTGTACTGAAAAAATCCAGAAGATCCATCATCACATCTATCCCCAGCAGGGATGTACTGGCCATCGGGACTACCGGGAGATTCCCGGTGGGCCGCGGTCTTTGTGGGCCGGTGGGTTCGACATTTAGTTTTTAAATGATTTATAATCGTAAATCTGTTTGGAAGTTTATTGTTGTATAGTTGAAATCCCATGTTTATGTCTTTCTAATTGGCCGATGCGAACTGCGAGA
>JBBPDB010000036.1:9223801-9235780 GCA_037974465.1 Brachypetersius altus | reverse complement strand
CTTGGGGTTAAGGGTCTTGCTCAGGGACCCAGTGGTGGTGCTGAAGGTAGGATTCGAACCCCTGACCTCTTGGTCTGAAGGCAAGTATCCTACCCACTGAATTATTATAGTAAATTAAATTCATTTATTACTGTATTTACCCTGTTTATACCTATAAGAAAACATGCTTGCATGAATTACAGTGCAGTCTATACAGGGGTAACATTGGAATTTTACATGGGTTTACCTTTACATTTTCTTGAAGGGTATTAAGTAATATATTAAACTGAGTTTTAAATGAAATAAAAGTGTTTTGGGGGCATATTTAGGTTTTACACAATAACAATAGGCATTTTTTTGGCATTTTAGGGTGCACTTGGAATGTAAACCTCTCTCTGTTGGGGGTTTACTATATATAATAAAGCTCATGTAGCAAATTAAATTTCGTTGTATAGAAGCCTGTTCTATGACAATAAAGTCTATCTATCTGGCTGTGGTGTCAACAAGAACACTGGCAGTCCGAAAGCAAATACGAAGACTGCTTCGTTCTGTCTCTGAGAGTCTGAACTCCTGAGTTGAACATACAAGGTCCCAGCTATATCTGCTTTTTATCAACCGATGCATCAACTTTCCAAAATGGTGTCTTTGTTTTTTTATTGGATTTTTTGGAATGTGCTTGTCTGACGTTTTAAGCCTACAAATAGCCAAAATTTCAGCTGATGGACTGAAAACCATATTTAGCTACAACTAAAGTGGTCTTCAGAAACAGCATGGTTGTGTGTGTGTGTGTTTGTGTGTGTGTGTATACTGGAGCTAACTGTAGCATTTAAAACTGACTTGGTACAATTACCACAAAGGGGTAATTGTACTTCCCACCACAAGGGGCGCTGCTGTTTACAGAGAAACCTGAATGCTGCACAGCAATTTTTCCCCCTGCATGTAAGTGTCGATATTTAATGTTGCTATACATGAAATTCATTTTATGAATGGATTTTAATGGGTACGCAACAATGGGTACGCAACCATGTTGCTGTACCTCCTGCGTGGAGCAGGTGGGGTTTTGTGTTCTTTTCTTTGCCTTTTGTTCGGGTGGAGCTTGATGAGGGACTGTAGAGCTGCAGCTTCCAAACCAGCTCCTAGACCAGAGGGACCAAGTCTCTGGAACTGGGAGGACTTTGCTGTCTTTCTAACAGACTGTACAAATGGATTGTGGGTGTCTGAGGGGGTTGTGTATGTGTGTGTGTGTATAGTTTTAGTGGTTTGTTCCTTACCCTACAGATGTGAAACAGCCTTAGTGATTTATTCCCTTATGAAAATTAACCATGGTTTTTCTCATGATTTTTTGGGTAACTATTAAGTGGTATATGTATATGAAAACTATGGTAGAACTACAGCTACCATGAAGTGCTATGGATAAACCATAGTAAAACTATGTATACATAACACCGATAAACCCTGGTCCACACCCAAACTGCAACACCTTCGCCTGGCCATAGAGGACGCCTGCAGAAGTGGGGACCAGGGCCTGTACAAGCAAGCCTGCAACACACTGACAAGGGAGATCAAGGATCTAAGAAGATGGTGATCAGAGACGTGTAGAGGAGTAGACAGTATACGGAACATAGGAATTGATCTGGTGGATACTAAGTCGAGAGTGTTGCCTGCTTTGTGAGTTGGAGGAGACTTACCGAAGGTCAGGTCAAAAGACAACAGGAGCATTGCAAGTCCACATGTCTGCATCTTGTTGCTTCGGTGATACTCAGAAGGACGTCCAGTTCATCAATGAAGTTACCTAGAGGAGCAGGTGGATGAAAAAGTACAATGATATTATGATGAAAAAGTACAATGATATTGTGTTACAGTAACAGAGTGGAATTCAAAGCATGAAACGTTGATTTGAAACGCCATGTACTTGAGAGAAGCAACTCTACCCCTCCCCTGCCTGTAGTGCAAGGAGTGTGGGAGAAGGCAGAGGAAAGGGCTGTTGGAGTGGTTGTGTCCTCTGGTGTGATCCAGGTCTCAGTGAGGGCCAGAAAGTGGAATGAGTGGAGGGATGCCAACGATGAAGTCAACTTTCCTGATGCAAGATTGGCAGTTCCACAGACCACTATGAACCACCGTAGTGGAATGTGAGCTGAGATTTCTGAGATTTCTACTGCGATGACGGGGAAGTATCTTCTTGGGCCAGAAGATATGTGAACAGGTATAGGTGTGATGCACATTACTTGCATATGAAGTAGAAAGGAAAGAAAGAAGGTATACTTTTCCAAGAATAGTCTGCTGAAAGTGGTGTCCTTCTTGAAGGTGCAAACCGCTACAGATGTCCCGTCTGTAGAGAACTAATGGTCTTCTTAAATAGACCCCACACCCATTTTCATAATTTGTTAGGAGACAAGCCACTGTGTAGAGCTGGTTGATGCTTCCAAAAAGGCGTAGGGGAATTTCAGAGTTAAAGAATTTGTGCTCCTTGACCCAACGAATGAGGCGCTCCACATGCACCCTAAGGGGTGCTATGGCCTGGGTCTCCCTAACTTCACATTTAAGACCTGCCAGATAGGAATGCTGGCCTGTAAATCTTGCATGGTACAACGTCATCTATCAGAAAACCTCGGTCTGCCATGACAGCCATCCCAAGTTTTAGGAGGGTAAGGAGACCACATCCACGGGTCTGCTCATCGCTGATAGACCCGGCATACAGTGAAGAGACAAATGTCACTGCCCCATGGGGCGCAATTCCAATGAGCCCTTTCAGAGTGCAGTGGGACTTGTAAGAGGAAAACACCTCACTCTGGAGGACAGGGGAAGATGGGCATTGACACCTCAGCTCTGTGCAGTCAAGAACAACTGTAGTGTCAGGGAAGTCCTTGAAATCTGCAGGCAGATTTTTACGTATCTGCTCCTGAGGTATCCAGATCCTCACTGAGCCAAGTACTGTGTAGAGGAAGTTGCTCCATGATGTAATGATCCGACTGACCGTGGACTGATGGATACTGCACTGGTCAGCAAGGTCCTGCAGCTTGGAGCCAAGGGCTAGATAATTCAAGAAGAGGAACAACTCATCAATGGGCTGCAGGGAATGGGTTATGGCTGATTCTGTGAGCGTTCCTCTCTGCACTTGCCGCACACTGACCATGGATGGCAGAGGCGACTCAATCAAGGCCCAGAAATGCGTAAGCAGGTCATATGATGCAAACCTAAAGAAACAGAATATAGATATTCAAATAATAACACAATTAACTAAAAATTCATAAATAACTTAAACTTGATGTATCTGCATATAGTGTCAGTTATTTAATATCAACTGTTAAGAACTACTAATACTCAGAAGTAGTGAACAAAATGTATTAATAATGCATTTAGGCCATTGCACTGTACAAACACACACCTATGCTAGCTTATCTTAAATATCCGGACTTGACTTACCTTGTGAAGAACCCGATATCTTTGTCTGAGGCAGCAAAATGATGGATGCCGAACCTCTGCGTCAGTGAAAGGATCTCGATCTGTTGGCGCAGCAATCTGATTTCCTCTTGGAGAGATGCATTTTCTTCCAGCCCCAAAAACTGTAGGATTGGGACCCAAGGCATAGTCGTGGTCCATGGGGTGTCTGAACCGTCAGGTGCATTATCCTCCATGTCAACCTCTGGCGGCGGTCTTGGTCTTCGCTCCCAAACCCCCGGTCTTGGAGGTGGAAGGGAGAAATTATTCCACGTGAATAACGCTGGAACAGCTCCCTTTTTAAGCAGCCGTCACCCTCTCTCAGATGCAGGCTCACGAATGTCTTCATCTTTAAAACGCCGGCTACACACCCGGGTGTGAGGGGTTACGGCAAACTTATCCCTCCGGATAGCGAAGATCCATTTACGCCTTATCTCCTTATCCGAAGGAAAATTAAAGAAACTAAGTACACGGTTGTACTTACTAGAAGCCTGGCATAATGGCACACAGCTATGCTCAGCTGTTGTACCACACATTTTCTGGTATTTAATCACTCATTGTTCACTAGCTTAGACGCGTAGGCTAACGGAAGTATTCGAGCTGGCTGAAATTTAAACGGAAGTACGCCAGTGCATGCGTTGGCATATAGTCCATTATGCCCTATATTGTTGTTATATAATTGCGTGGAATGTTTTTAATGGGTAAAAATACTTAAATAAATGAAAAGTTTAATTTGTCTCTTCGCTGATCTGAAAACTGAACCGATCCGTGACTTAAAACCATGATCCGAACCGTGATTTTTTGTCCGGTTCACGCACGTTTTAAGCCTATCTCGGTCTCTCCCTCGGACACAGTGAGCTGTGTCAACACTACGCAAGCTATGATGAATTTCACCTTGATATTTCAGTGACTTTTCCGGCTCGCGCATGTTTTAAACCTGTCTCGGTCTCTCTAATTTTTGCCCACCTCAAATTTTTATATAGTGTTACTTTTTATTTTTTATTTTTATTTTATTTTATTTTAATGTATTAACTCTTAACCTCACTTAGCATTTGTGTGTGGACAGCAAAGAAAGAATTTCATTGCACAGAGAAATGCAATTTCTTCTGTATACATGACAAACGCCTTGAATCTTTGACACACTGCATATAATGTTTTTTGCAATTTGGGTGTAAAGAAATCAAATTCAGAATGGGCCATAAAATCTGACTATTCTCAATCCAGCAGTAATGTTGCACTTTTGTGGCGTATACTGGTTCTGATCACTTTGTTTAAAACCTCCAGTGACACCACTGTGTTTAATTATCCCATATCAGCACTACACACACACACACACTGCAGTGGCAGTGGCAGTGTCACACATGTGATGAAGATGGTCCATCACCCAAAAAACACATGGTCCACTGTGGTCCTATGGTCTCTTTTCATTGATGAGGGACACATATGTGGGTTAATAAATGAGCTCAAATCTGTAACTGTAAATCTACAAGCTTCATCCAGATGGTATATGTTTCTGATATAAGGGCCAAAATGTGAAGGTGCTGTGTAGGTGTACCTAATAAAGTGGCAATCTGCAAGTGTGTCGGGGAGACTGGGGGTCCAGAGGTGTCCTTGGACGTTTTTTATGAAAGAAATAAAAAAAAAACAGATAAAGCTTGCCCAAGCGGAAAACAGGCCATGAAGTTGCCTCCTGATAATGTCCCCGAACTCCTGTTTCACTTGTACTTCAAATAAATGGAGCGACCTGAGGTTGTGATTATTTACCTTTGTGTCACCGGGGCCTCTGTTTTACACTCGTCTGCCCCCACACACAGATTCACGGTGCCCTGTCTGTATATTGGAAGATGGATTCTTATATGTATGCCTAGAGAGTAATAATGCCTCCTGTTTCGCAGCCCGTGGGTATGACTTAAAAGGACATGTATCTTACTCCCGATCCTGACTGCCTGGAGCTTCCTGAATTGTCTATGTTCCAATTGGCTTTTACACTGTAGAAATATTTCCTTAGAAAAAAATAAACAATAATAAATAAACGTAATATCCTACCCCCAGTGCCCTGAGTTCATGTGACATGTTTCTTGTCATTGCCATGATTTGAATCCACCAGTGTCTCAGACGCAAACGCAGATGAAGACCTGTCCCCCTTATGACAATAACTTTGCATCACACCTCGTCCCAGATGTGAAGACGGCTTATTTTTTTAGCATAGTGTTTTGAATGGGTTTAATGTTGCGCATGAAGGCCCGGGCTGGCTTCATTTTGTTCAGCCAGCCTGCTCTTGTAGCGGAACATATTTCTCATTAACTTTGCCTGCTGGAGTGGTGTCTTCGCAGGGCTCCTCATTCATCAAACAACAACAGGCCATCAGATGGGCTCTGTCTCTATGATTTGCGTTCCCCAAGGGGCCTCATTCCCAAGTTGTTGTTTTTTTTCAAATAAATCCTACCTGCAGTGAAATACAGATAAGCGATGCACCAGCAAACTGCATTTCTGTTGTTTATGTTGCTACTGTTTATAATGTAGCTTAAAGGAATTCTTCTTAGGGAATGACATATTTTCCCATTTATCGTAAGCAACTACCCTTTGGCTTATGTTATGTCTGCCATTTGAATCCACCTTCATGTTGCACGTGTGCTAACCCAACTATTTTTGCCCTCCGGGTTCTGGAGTGTCACCAGAAACTGATCTGATCTGATCTTTGTCGTTCTCTTTCTCTTTCAGCTTTTCCCTTCAGAGGGTCACCACAGCAAGTCATCTGTCTCCATTTCGTCCTGTCTTCTGCATTCTCTACCCTCACACCAACTAACTTCATGTCCTCTTTTACCGCATCCATAAATCTCCTCTTTGGTCTTCCTCTCAGCCTCCTGCCTGGTGGCTCCAACCTCAGCATCCTTCTACCTCTGTAATCACTGTCTCTCCTCTGGACTTGTCCAAACCATCTCAGTCTGGCCTCTCTGACTTTATCTCCAATGTGTTTATGTTGTGACTGACATGCAGTAGCACAAATGTTGAGTGTCCTGTGCTGTATGTGCGCTCAGTTTCTGATACTGTGGGTGTGGCTGGGGATAATATTTGTCTATTGCCGACATAACAAATGAAAGAATAATAAAGAAGACATATAGCTGTTTGGGTAGACATAAAGATGGTTTGAGATTCAGTGATAGAGTAATATGGGAATGCTGGCTATTTAAAGATCAAATCCATGACAGCCAATGTATGGCATATAATTTGACATAATGTAAATAACAGCCCCTTTACTTAAGGACCTGCTGCAGGCCATCCAAGGTTATCCAGGATAAGTCAGCAGTCAAGCACCCAGGGCCGTAAATAGGCATGACATCATTTTAAATAGCGTGCTTTGATTAAGGGTCTTTAAGACTCTCATCTCACATAAACAGGGCACCATTCTACCTATACCTACAGCAATAACAATGCAAGATCTACTGAATAGCTGAGACCCCTGCCCCCATTAACCATGCCAAGCTACAGGCAGAGGAGCAAACAGGTTACTGGTAAAGACTGTGTCTCTAAATAGGCCTGAGACAGTCTTCAAGGACTGATTGTCATACTAATGTTATTAACAGGTCAATTGTATTTTTATTCATTAAATGACATTATTATAGTATATGCCTATATAGCAATGGCGCTTTATAAGATTTTATTGATATGTATTTTTTATTGATATGAGTCATTTTATTAAAAGGATAGGCTTTAGGAAACAAATTTGTGTGCATTCCGTGTAATATCAATCAACCTGCAGTTGGGTTGTTATGATTATGAAATCATAACAAGAAATACTGTCATATAATACAGGCAACTAAAGCCTCAAGTCTGAAACAGATGTTTAAAAGCAGTTCTTTGGTAACTGGCTTTACTTTTATACTTTATCCGTTGTGGAATAAAGCACTTAGTAGGCAGTACAGGGATCTGACAAACTTATTCTGAATTGTGTTTTCAAGCAATGAGAAGAACTTTTCCCTGACCGGTAATGTTCGATTTTTGGCTGTTTTACGTGAATATATTACAGATTTTCTTCTCTAGTTACACCCTGAAGGAGATAACATCTTAGACTCCTTTTTTGTCAAAATGATCCATCTTTAAAGATCAGTTTGAGGCAATTGCACTGAAATTCCCTCTGGCAGAATAGAGTCGCATCCATGTAGCGTCACCTGACCTAAATACTGCACGTTTGATTCACTGAACAAATGGATTGGGTCGTGTTGCAGTGTTTGTCATCTGGATGTGGAGTTCAGAATTTATTATGCGTTAATAATGACTCATAACAGGTTTTTTTTTTTTTTACTAACGAACTTATGAAACTTGCTGATTCTGAGGTGGTGGGTGAGTCAAGCAGCTGCTGTAGCCCCCGAGCAAACAGTCTGTCCATCATTAAAATGAATGAAATGAGAAAATATTTGTTTTCATTTAGGCTTACTTTGTTAATATGGCATAAAATATATGCTTCAGCAACAGAAGTGGTACCTGGTTGGAAAGCCATGATGCTTTAGTATTAAAAACCTGATGTTCCTGTGATCTTAGACCGTTTTCTGGGTTCAGCAAAAACAGTGTTAAAGGTGGTTTCATGTCTGAATTTCAGTCTTAAAGATTTTTTCCCCATAGGGTCGTTCTAACATACGTCTTCGCCCAACAGAGACTGCTGGAATTTGGAAAGCATTACAGTCATTTATACGATCAGGTGCAGCTAGCTATTAAGCCACAGATTTTCGGCTTAATGTGAGGATCAGGCTATGAGAACGCAGTGTCGTCTGATGCGGCACTGCAGCAGGGATAAGAGGCTGAGAGAAACATGGCAAGGAAGCTGATATTTTAAAGACTATCCCTAGGCTAAATGCTATTATTACCCCCAAGATACTGATATATGTTTCTTTAATATACCTCTAATGATCTTTCCCTCATTAACCACCTAAAGTAACTTTACCTCAAACTGCACAGCAGGAGATGAGAATTGATGAAAGATGTCTAACTTTCTTATTCAGCTCAATGTGTTAAGCTGTTTTCACCATCTGCTCTTATTGGTGACATACCAGTGTAAAGGTTCATTTAAATCACCCCTCTGTGACATTTTGCATTGAAGATTTTTACTGCTTTCAAACAGGGGATAGTCCCCCATCACTGCCATGTTACTGTCTTTAGTTTTGCTTGTGCTTCTGAAATTACATTGTGGTATCTATATTTCCAATTAGAGATATACTGTAGACACTGTATTTAGGGACTAGTTGTCTGGTATTAGTAGTTGTTGCAGGGCTGAAAGACTTAAAGTGCTATGCTAGCAGGACCTTTCCAATAACATATAGAACTTCTAACCCTGTTTCTGACTTGCCAGAGCAATAACAAGCCTTCTGTGGTCCCATCAGAGCTAAGGAAAGGTTAAAACACTGTCTGACCTTCACCTTGGCTGCACTTACTCACGGCTGAAGTCTGTCCATTTATGATAAATTATTTACATACTGTGAAGTCTGTCCATTTATGATAAATTATTTACATTCTGTCATACGTGAACACGGCACAGCATGAACAGCGCAAAAATGAACACAGTGCAGTGTGTGGGTTCGATACCTTGCTCTGCCTCAGTGGTGCCACTGGCAGTCCTGGGATTCAAACCCACGACCTTCAAATTGCAGGGGTAACTCTCTAACCACTAGGCCATCAGCTGCCCCAGCAGATGATATGCAGGTAGATGTATGAATTTCCACAGCTGTCATGGAAAATGATGGTCAAAAGCTATGATATGAGCTTCATACTTTCATGACCAATGTGTTCAAAACACTGTCAAAGAGGTTTTTCAAGTGCATGCCCTCAGCCGTTTTTTGGATACCTAGTCCAACTAGTCATCCCAGCCCCTTAGATGGGACAGTTGAGAGACCCAATTTTGATTGATTTTTCTCTGGCAGAATGGAACACTTGTTCCACGACTGCACACTCTAGCATGCGACCACCACGGCTATGCTGAAAATGGCTTACCGCTCAAAAAATATCTGCTTAAAAGTTGCCATATTGTCAGAAACTGACCAGTATGGAATGGATGATAAGTGAAGATAGTCTATTGTCTGTAAATGTACTAGTAAGCATCACTGCAGCCTTGCTACACCATAATTTCCATATCTGAGCATGTATTTTAACACGTAACATGTATCTTAAACTTAACATATAAAAACCCAGAGTTAATAGCATGTGTCAGGAATGGTATTCTTTTGCATGTATGCTAGCTCACTTGCCCACATTTTGGGGGTGATAATGTATATCACAGCACTCAGACACTGCAGTGTTGAATTTTTGACACAGTAAAATATTTGCAACTATATGAGCCTACTTATAGTGGACACCTAAGTTAATTCTGCCCAAAGTGGTCAGTGATTATTTCTGATAAAGTGGCTGTAGATTGAATGCATTTTAAAGATTTCTGTTAATGCATCCAATTTTTACTTCTGTGACATTTTACATTTCGTTGCGTAAGTTGCACACCAGAACTCGGGAAGACTGCTTATTATAAAGCACATCACCTTCGCAGCTGTCGGTTGAATGGATTGATTATTAATGTCCTCCCCTTTAGCCAGTCGTGTAGACCTTATTGCTGAGATATGTGCCGTAGCTCTAAATCTCGCCCTGGGCTTTCAATCGCACTAGATTAGGAGTGAAGGCACAATGTCCCAGCGGGGCCCTGAGGGGATGTGGCACCTGAAATATGTGAGAATGTCTGCACTAAGCCTCAATTTGCTCCCTGTGTCTGTGTGAGTTCTGCTGCCCCGGCCCCCGGGCACACTCTAGGATACCTCACTCCCCTTCCAATCTGGCCAAACAAGACACATTATGCAGAGAAGCAAATTGATTTTAACTCCCTCTAAACTCTGCTCTGAATGCAGAATGCTGATATTCTGCACTTCACTGTCAGGAAATCAGAATGCAGCTGGGCTTCCAAAAGTCCAGTTCATTTGAATAGAAATCAGGGAGCATTATTTCGGGGAAATTATCTAATCAATTCACTGATTCTTGAGACATTGAAAAAAACATGTCCCACTGTTCATTCTGTTGGAAATTAAAAACATTTTTATGACTTAAAATAATCAAGGTTATAATCAGGGGGTCCTTTGCACACATGTATGGTTCTTTTATTGGCTTACTTTTAATTTTTATTTATTTAACGATTATATGCTGGCCCAAGCATATCATGCGACAGAGTAGGCTTATGTCACCACAGAAACAGAAACCTCCAAATGGTCCTCAACAGGGGCTAGAATATAATTGACCACAATAAATACTAAGATGACCTGTGATGTTAAATTAACTTCTTTTGTACTTTTATTTATGAAATTACCCCTATTTTTCTTCCATATCGTCCAACCCTAGGGGATAAGGTGTGCCTTCACTGTCTCTCTCAATTCACTATAATGCCATGTTCATTTGGCTTACTTCCTACCTACATAGCACATAGTATACAATATCTCTTGTAGGGCATGCATCTCCAATGACTAAATTAAAATTACATGATAACATTTAACCAAATCCATCATTCACAACATTATTCCTACAGGTAATGACTTTATTTTTTACTATGGAATTTTGATGTTATGGGGAAGGGGCACTTTTAAAATTTATATTGCTTAATTGTACCTTAGGCTGTATTCCTTGGAATGATAGCATAGTGCTCAGGATGTTATTTTTTGGAGCAAATAGTCAAATAAAGTTGTTAAGTAGGAGGCCATACATTTTGGAATTGTATTTTGTAATGCGGCCAATGTCACCACCGTCATCATCATCAGGTGTGTTTTAATTTGTTTACAATGAATATGATTACAATGTTTCTTCAGTGCTGTTGGGTTATTACAGTACTAGTCTCTTTTAATACAAAAATATGTTTGTAAATAAAAAAACAATATTTTTTTCTATTAAGGTAAACATTGTAGAATGTTATATCTTAGGTCCATGTACAAGAGTATACAAAATGAACAAAAGTGAATATTCAGCATTTAACAGCATATATGTGTAGTAAGGATGGCAGATAATGATATAAAACTCTATATATATAATAGACCAAATAAATAAAAAATACTTTGCCTTTTTTATTGTGTCTGACAGTGTTGAAAAATCAAAGAATAAAACGCCTATTTTATAAAAAAAAATACTAGATAAGGAAGTTGCACCGGTACGTTGCTGAACAGCCAAGACCTTGATATATAATGAGATACCTTTAGATTTTGTAATTTTTTGTTTTTCAAAATTAAAAAATTATCCAAATTCCCAAGAATCAGTGAATTGTATCTCCAGCACCAGCTATGTGTGTTTACCTAAAGTACAAATCACGTCTTTGTTTTGGCCTAAATCATCTTAGTTGTGTATTGGAGACATGAATATATCTATACCAATCCTGAAACCTTAAATATTACGTAAAACTGATATTAATCTAATGATACTAAAACTGATAAAAATTTCTTGGTTTATACGAAGTATTGAGCTTTATATTGAGTAATTGTCACGTGTGGGGGCACAAGGCCCACACACGGAGCTGTCATGGGAAAGGGAACAGGCGGGGAACCAGGGATCCAT
>JBBPDB010000036.1:9198128-9208524 GCA_037974465.1 Brachypetersius altus | reverse complement strand
CTCCCTCTCCCCCCCCCCCCCCAAATTCCCCGCTATACGCCAGTATAGTATACAATTGTGTTGTTGTGTTTTGGTAAAAATGCCTATTTTTATAGTGTAAACCCTAAATATGCCCCAGATATCCACTCAGAACACTTTAATTTCATTGTAAACTCAGTTTAATACTTAATGAAAATGTAAAGATAAACCTGTATCTGCTGTCGCTCCTGCAGTGCTAGAATGTACAGACTGCACTGTAATTCATAAACTGGCGTTCTCTTTGGTATAATCAGGGTAAATAAAGTAAATTAAATTGTATTGTTTTGTAGTGACCTGCTGGTTAAAGCAGACACTGGATAGCTACTGAGCACAACAGCCTCTTTTAATTTACAGTAATAAAAACACAGAGCTTTAAAAACAGGCAGTAGTTAACCTCCCCATGGCAGATTTCTGTGGGCAGTACAAAACATTTATAGTTGTGTTTTATGTGGAACTGTAGCTGAATTTATGTTACAAAATGAGTACATTATATTTTTCTTGATGATTTAGACCTAAAATACATGAAGAAATACATTGATATGTGGAGGATATCTGCTTTTTCCATGAATTTGTTGGGGTTTTGCCAACAATTATTAGTTTGATTCTAAGAAAAAATTACTGCAGCCGATAACTGGAAATTTATATTTGGATTACTAATTGTTATCAGTAAGTTATATATTTATATTATATTTAAAACTAAATTATGTGTTAAAAAAAAAACAAAATAGTGCCACAAAAAAAAGCAAAAACAATTTCTGCGTTATTGTTGAGATTTCCATGTATCTGCGTGGGACTTTACGTGTGTGTACGCGCGTGTGTGTGTGTACGCGCGTGTGTGTGTACGCGTGTGTGTGTACGCGTGTGTGTGTGTGAGGAAGTGGGGTGGGGTTAACTGTAATTATAATTCTTCAGCAGTTGTATTCTTGTAGTCATGAAATGAATGATTTAATCTCAAATATTTCTCCTCCATTCTGTTTGTGATTGTCTGCTCTGTAGAGTAAAATAGTGCGTGTGCTGAACCTGTGGCAGAAGAACGGTGTGTTTAAGATTGAAGTGATTCAGCCACTCCTGGACATGGCGGCTGGATCCAGCAGTTCCAGCGGAACTTCTGTTGGGGACAACGGCCCGGATGCAGGTGAGTCAGGTGAGCTGTCCTGTCAAACAGACACACGTTTGCTTTTGTTTTGCACCACTGCAAGTTATCACAGAAGACTCTTTCTGCATTAACTGGCTGCACATGCAGTTTCATCTTCAGATTCCCTTTTAAGTATAAAGTCTGGAGTCCACTCTTGAGTATTAACATCTATACGTTCAGTTTTTAAAAAATGCTAGGATTGTCTGTGTTTAGCATGATGCATGGTTTCAGTTTCTGTTTTCATTTATTGGTAATAGAATTGTTTATCTAGCGTCTGAATCGTGTGGTAATACAGTATAAATCAGACGTAATGTTGAATTAAATAAAATAATGACAACTTTTGCTTTCTAGCTGCATCCCCTCCATCCCCAGCCAGGGAAGCAGAGAGCCATCTGCTGGTGTCTGCTAACTCTGTGCAAGTGTCCATGCCACAGCTGCAGAACTCAGACGCTTTTGCTGCAGTAGCTCAGCTCTTCCAGTCCTCGCAAGGCCAGCAGGTAATACTAGACCATCATCACGAGTAATGTTTAAAGGGCCTGTACTGTGGCATATACAGGTATTAATTAAATAGTGCTTCACACCTTCAGATTGCTTCTCTATGTGCTTTATATTGGGGCAACTGGTGGCCTAGTGGTTAGGGAGTCGCCCCTGCGATCAGAAAGTCATGGGTTCGAATCCCAGAATTGCTAGTGGCAGCTTTGGGTGAGTGAGTTAAATGCAGAGAGAATTTTGCGCTGTTCACACTATCTGCTGTGGTGTGTTCACATCACAAATGGGCAAGTTAAGTTGTTCCAGTCTCTTACGCACTCTCACGTTTACATTCCCACTGCAGCTCCAGCAGATGCTCCAGACATTTCAGCAGCCAGGGAAGCCTCAGTCTCCAGCCCTGGAGAACAACATGATGGTCAGCCTCCAGTTGCAGGCCCAGTCTGTGCAAACGTCCACTGGTCTAGCTCCGTGTCTCCCACATGCTCCACTGCCTGCGGAGAAAAAAGCCACTTTCGACAAGGTAAGCCCTGTAGCATAGAATAAATATTCAGGAATTGAAGATGCCACTGTTGGTAAGAGAGCCTGAAGAGTACGGGCAAAATACAAACCGCTTGTCTTTATTTTCAGAAACTTCTTGACCGTTTCGATTATGATGATGAGCCAGAAGGTGGCGAGGAGAACAAAAAGGATGACGCACCTTCCGTCCAGCCTGTTTTGTATGTGAATCATTGGTCGTATGCAGTGATCACTGGACATAACTGAGTAGAAAAATAGAGCTTGAGCTGTGATGTCGTAAACATGAACTTTTTTGTTTCATTTAAAAGCTGATGGTTATTCTGTGTTTCCACAGTGGCTTTCCTGAGGCAGTTCAGCAGGTTTCAGCATCCTTCCCTCCTCAGGCCAGTCAGATGCCGCACTTTCAACAGCATATGATGGCCATGACTCAAGACCAACAGGTGGGCTTTAAGTTGCTTAATGTGAAGTTTTATGAATTTATGAATAGTGTCCTTGATCCTGGCTGGTTATTTAAATAAAAAAGAAGTTGACCTGGGTCATTGTAATCAGAAACACCGGGACACGGTTCATTTGTGCTTCATTTGGCCTCATTCCAGGTTCTACCTCCGAATGGGCAGCTCCAGAATTTCAGCCGGATCCCTCCTCAGCCCTATTCAGGGATGATGCCTATGATGGGTCAGCCTCCCACAGCAGTTCCCCCACGTTTTCATGCAGCATTACCTCCTCAGAATGATGCGTTCTCTCAGCTCATAGTTCGGCAACATCAGGTAAATCTTCAATTCCCATTAACATACCATTCAGTAGGTAGCCCACATCCACAGAAAACATTGTCTGTGGTTTTGTGGCACATTTTGAAGGTAATCCAGCCTTCTCTGATTACATCAGTTCTGTTGCGTTTGTCACAGGAAACCTCTGTGGATTTGGATGCATCTGCAAGGCATCACCCAGATGGCAGGAGGTCTAGGTCGCGTTCAGGCTCAAGGTAAGATGCGATGAGGACAGTTTGTTAGATTCCTACTAAAAGTGTTCGAGGCAGCTGCAGTTAAGGTGATAACTTGCATCGTTTTTCAGATCTCCAAAGAGACGGCGTTCGCGGTCGAATTCCCGCTCTAGACGCTCGCGTCATCGGCGTTCACGCTCCCGATCCAGAGAGCGGCGGCGCCACTCTCCTCGCTCTCGCTCTCTGGAGAGGAGGGAGAGGGAAAAAGAGCGAGAGCGCAGACAGAAAGGCCTGCCACCCATTAAACCTGACACGCTAAGTGGTGAGCCACGACAGCATGCTATCTGCTGCTAGAATGTCATCAGTTTTATGTAGTTGGAGTTATTTGAATAAGACTTATGGAACTTATGGTTCACTGTGCTTTTATTGCCTTTCTTCTTCCCACACAGTGTGCAGCACTACTCTGTGGGTGGGACAGCTGGACAAGAGGACCCAGCAGCAGGACGTGGCTTGTCTCTTGGAGGAGTTTGGTCAGATAGAGTCGATAAACGTTAGTCTGAACATGAAAACAGTTGTTATTGTAATACCTGACATTATCTAACATAAAGCCTAAGTGATGTTTGTGGGCTTATGTGATGCCTGTGTGTCCTGTGCTAGATGATTCCTCCTCGAGGTTGTGCCTATATCGCCATGGTTCATCGACAGGATGCCTTTCGAGCTCTCCAGAAGCTCAGCAGAGGCACTTTTAAAGTCAACCAAAAAGCCATTAAGGTACTAATAATACATTACACTGATCATTGTAGCCTGTTTTATCCCAATATACAATATAGAGTATATCCCCCCCCCACACACACACTTATTCTGATTCCACTAACTTGCAAGTATTTATTTCCCACAGATTGCTTGGGCTCTGAACAAGGGCATCAAGTCCGATTTCAAGCAGTACTGGGATGTGGAGCTCGGTGTCACCTATGTTCCGTGGTCCAAAGTTAAGACTGAAGACCTAGAAGACTTTAGAGAGGGGGGTATACTGGACTCGGATACACTTTCCCCAGGTAACACCTTTAGGGTCTATTTTGGGTTTTTTTAAATATTTCTGCTGACACCCACCGTAAATTAAGCTGAGAATTCACCAGTGAGGTGAGCCGGGTGTGTCTGAGCAGGGAAATGACCACCAGCCCTTCAGAACTAGGCTTGTGCGTTCCTGTTGTGGTGATTGGCGTTTTCAGGGTTTTTGTTAAGTGAGGATTTACACTGTTTTTATTTTCTATTTTTTTCATTATTGTTTATTTATAACTGATCAGTTTTACTCAACACCTGGTCCATCGTTTATGTTGTGCTTATATGGTTTTGTTTCACCAGAATGGAAAGGAGTTCAGAATGAGCTGGAGAGCACAGAAGAGGCGTCCCAGAATGGAAGGGCTGATGCAGGGCAGATGGACGAGAGCCCAGCTCCACTCCCTGTGCAGGTAAAGCTTGCTGGATATCAGGGCCCGTATTCACAAAGCTTCTTAAGCCTAAAAGTTGCTCCTAGTGATGTAATTCTAAGGAAAATCTTAGAATTATGGCATTTACTTAGAATTTCCCCTTAAATTTAGGATTAAATCTCAGTAAAGATAAAAAATGAGCCCTAAAAACAGCTCCTAAGGTAAAATTTAAGAGTAGAGGGGAGGACTTTTAAGAGGCTGAAGAGTTTCTATAGCAGAGGACACATTCCTCACTGGTGCGCACAACCAGAGGGAAGGAGGGGTTTATCTGCTGGGAGGAGGAGGAGTTTATCTGCTGGGAGGAGGAGGAGGAGTTTATCTGCTGGGAGGAGGAGGAGGAGTGTATCTGCTGGGAGGAGGAGGAGTTTGTTCTTCCAGGTCCGCCTCTTTCCCTGAGCTGTGACCCCGGAGCCAAATTTACCTTTTAAAATCGCTTTAGTTTCTTCGACTAACTGAGCGAAAAGTAAACGCTGCTCTTCTGTCCAGTTTGGTCTTCGTGGTCTTTTACTTCCTTCCTGTTGGCTACATACCGTCCACAATTTCTTTATAGACACACATTATGATTTCACTGTCTATTCTATTAGCATATATTCTATTTTTACCAAGAGCCCATTTTAGGACCTGAACAGTTTTTCTTTTTTTACGACCAATCACAGTCCTTGATTTGCTGCATCATCCCTAGCAACAGGGTCAACCCCGCCTCCTCACTAAGATAAAGGTTTCTGTACTTTCCTTACTCAGAGTTGCTCTAAGAGGTTTTCTGAATCACTTTTAGTCTAAGACCCCAGACAGGACTTTTTAGGCTGAGATAGGAGCTCTCTGAGAGAATTCTAAGAAGCTTTGTGAATACGGGCCCAGGACTCTGCTGCCTCTTCTGCAGAGCATCTACCACCACAAGGTCCACAGGAGAGCTGCCTCCATCCTCAAAGACACCACCCCCCCCACAAACCCCCAACATGGACTGCTCACACTCCTAACCTCGGGACAAAGGTTCAGAAGTTTGAAATCTAGAACCTCCCGACTCAACAACTCCTTCTTCCCCACCGCCATCAGACTCCTGAACAGCTGACCTCCTGAACAGCTGACCTCCTGAACAGCTGACTGACCTCAACTGGAATTCTGCACAGTAAGGTCACTTTTTGCACATTAAGCTCCTTCGCACATCCTCTCTCTACCTCATACTGTAAATTCTGCTCCTTTGCACATTTCTTTGTGCAATGCACAGTTGATATTTATTGACATCTGCACATCACACCTAATTCTTCACTAACTTGTATTTAATTTCATTTTGTTCTATTTATATATTTACATATATATTATTTAGAGAAATTTATTTTTTTCTGTACACACACATACACACACATACACACATTCACATACACAAACACATACACAAATAAACACACACTCTCTCACTGCTTGGCCTTCCAGATTTTCACACATTCTCACACATGCAGAGTCTCACACTTCATCCAACGCCCCACTTTCATCATCTCACTCACAGCAGAACTTATGACCCCCCCCCCCGCCCCCCAGTGTCCCGTTCACAGTTCTCCTCATCCGTGCATTTTACATGCAAATGAAATCAGCCATGTTCTAAACACCTCAGACTCGCAGCTAATCATCATCCTCTGCATCCCTGATCCCCTCAGGACCCCTCAGGACCCCCCGCAGGGCCCCGCCCGGCAGCCAGGAGGCCCCCGGTTTAATTAAATACTGGATTGATGTAACACAAGTTGGGACGCCCAGAACATAGAGCCTGTCACTTCTACCTCAGTCTATTTCTGACACATTTAAATTACAGCAAGACACATTTACATCATTTATCCAACACCTGGTGGTCTAGCTAGATCTCAAAGTCATGTTTGAATCCCAGGACTGCTAGCAGCACCACTGAGGTATCCTTGAGCAAAGTACCATCCCCACACCCTGCTGCCTGGGCGCTGTGTTTCTGACTGCCCACTGCTTCACTGGGTTAAATGAGTTAAATGTGTTAAATGGGTTAAGTGGGTTAAACTGGTTAAATTAGTTAAACTGGTCAAATGAGTTAAATGGGTTAAATGAGTTACATTTGTTAAATGGGTTAATTGGGTTCAATGTGTTAAATGAGTTAAATGGGTTAAATGGGTTAATTGTGTTAAATGAGTTAAAAGAGTTAAATCTAACCCCAACCTTCCTACTGAGAAGGCGATGTTATCCACTACACTATCCAACCTCTAACCACAGTTTCTGAAGGGATTCTTCATGGCACACAAGCTTCAGTTTGTTCGTTTAATGTTTCCAATCAGCCCTTATTCTACTTTCTTCATCACCAACACTGCAGCTGGTCACTCTTTAAACACTGACCTCATTCACCACGTTTGATGGCGTCACTGCGCACCAGCAGAGGCAGAAAAATAACATTTTTCACCTCCGTCTCGCATCACACCCTCCCGTCCCCGAGACAAATACACAAATACACCAGGATCTCCGACTCCCGCTGACTTTACGGGGCTCCTAATCTACATTTCCCTCGTGTGATCAGTCTGTGTGTAGGCGAGAGGATCGTCTGCAGTGGAGCACAATGGAGCCTTCGCTCCCGACAGGCATGAACAGCGCTGCGTTTGTCTCGCCCATTCTGCTGCACCGTTGAGGCACAGAGACAAATTCCTTGTGTGTTTTTCTGCATAGCAGACCAATAAAACTGATTCAGATTCTGAGGAACAGCTCACTCACTTCAGCCTCAACATGTATCCACTAAGTCTGGACACTCCGTCTCATTCGGGACCAACCCGAGCATCACAGCTGATGATCCCAAACACATTAAGAAGGAGAGAAACTCCACTAATGAACTCTTGATGAAGAACTGCTGTGTTTACACATGTTCCAGTAAATCACTGTACTGACCACAAAATTTAAGGACATTAGGGGATGTCAAGACTTTTGCACAGTCCTGTATATATGTAGAGGTCAATCAGGCCCCGAGCGGAGGGTCGACCCACAACAGAACCCCATCGTGACTCTGCCTGGTCTTTGTTTGAACTCACTGGTCAGTATTTTACACAATTCCCTGTCCTTTAAGTGTTAGCTATTGATTCCTAGGTTCTTCCCACCGCCAGATGCCAGAACGCCGCGCTCTCTGCCGCCAGCGCGCTGCTGGGCCTCCGGTCCGCTCTGACCTGCTTTAACATTCATAGAAAATCCTGCCTATTAATTTCCACGAGTGGAGGCAGAGCCCCAGCGCTGATGAAATGTGCTGGGCAATTTCTATCTGAAAGCCAGCAGACATCGCCTTCACTCAGCAAGAGGGGCTTATTTATTTATTTATTTATTTATTTGCCTCGCACTGATGAGAGAGTTGGCCTCATTCATTTCTTCGTTCACTCATTCCTTCTCTCTTGAGTTGTTCTTCTGATGGGGGGGGGGGGGACGGGACTGTCAGTCGGGTACAGAGAAAGTGTTTGTGTGTGTGTGTGTGTGTGTGCGTGTGTGTGTGTGCTGGGATGACAACATAACTTTGCATTCAAAGGTTCATTCATCCCTGTGTAACTTTAATCAGGGTCATTATTTTAATTAGTTCTCAATGCATTTGAGTTACACTCGATTATGCCCCTAATGATGAAGTTAATTACTCATTCAACTACAGTTAGGCCTCATTTACATTCCATATGTACAGATTTGAGTCCACTTTTTCTGGGCAAAAACGTGTCAAATAGTGAAAAAAAATTAATTAGAATCAAAACCAGGTTCCGCTGGTTTTAATGATGCAGGGAGTCTGGACGTGTTTCTGGCTCTGCCAGTGGTTTTATTTACAAAGCACTGCGTTACGCCGGTTTCCATCTGCACTGAAATTCCGTGCCGCTCCGGATTTGGAGTATCTGCTCCCTGAAGGATGGCGTTCTGCTCCATGTCCCCGTTTCCCCCGGGCTCTGCTGATACGGGGGCGGAGCTCGCAGGTTTTCCAGCTGGCAGGGGTCCCGGGTGGGGGGGGAGGGGGGTGGGGGGCACGGCGTACCTGCGGGCGCTGACATTTCACACAGCAGCAGAACAACACGGTAGCAGTGTGTGAGTGTGTGTGTGTGTGTGTGTGTGTGTGTAAGTCCTCACCCAAAAACCATTCACAGACAGTCCCACCCCCCGCATCTCATTAGCCCACAAATTCAACCCTGCCAGGTTGGGTGGGGGGCTCACACACACACACACACACTGTTGAGTTTTTCAGGCGGAATGCAGGAACAGCGCAGTCAAGCCTGTCATGTTGAACCTGGTGGTGAAGAAAAACTGTTGCTGTGGCAGAACCAGACAATCCTCAACTCAAGCTGGTTAGAACTTTTTGCTGGTTAGAACGCTTCTGAACTGAAACCAAATGTGGTTGAGCCTCGAGATTCTGAACGCTGTTAGACAAGCTCAAGCCACGGAACTCAGATCGTTATTAATTGTGGAATTCTGATCACCGTTAATTCTGGTTACAGGATTCTGAATGTTGTTAAATGAGCTCAAGAATTCCACACACTGTTAAGTGTTCATGGGGTTCCAAACACTGCTGAATGTGCTCGAGTCACAAAACCACAATCACCGATAATCAGGGCAGAACTACAGGATTTCAATCACAGATAAATGTGTTTGAGACACAGGATTCCGATCACAGATGAATGTGTTTGAGACACAGGATTCCGATCACAGATGAATGTGTTTGAGTCACAGGATTCCGATCGCTGTTGGCTGGAAACCCCTCCTTAACGTCCTACGATCCTTAACTCACAATCCGCAGATCTCTCTTTCAAACAGGTTCTCCAAGTTCCCAAACCAATTAGAGAAAGAAAAATGTTTTGGAGCCTTGAAGTCTAGCAGAATGAGAATTTCAGTGGTGGTCGGTGGAGTTCATGGCCAGAAGGGGTCCATAAAAGTGTGTGCGTCACCTAAACACTGACTTTAATGTCCTGCGGTGGAAGAAACTCCACCCTGGCTCTGTGCACCATTAACATCGCTGGAAAAGCAGAGCCGCTCCGGTGACGAGGCCGGCTGCTATTGTGCACGTTACAAATCATACAGGAGGAGGAGAAGGAGGAGGAGGTCTGGCCTGGCCATGCTCCAAATGTGTGTTTCCATTTGGGACGCTTCCAAACTAAACCTCTCCCAGCCTCGGCCGAAGAGGCCTAATGAGGGAGGAAGGGGGTGGAGGAAGGGGGGTGGGGGGTGACGTGAGGCAACACAAACCCGTTCACTCAGTCCAGAGGAGGAGAAATCTCTCCAGCAGAGCCAGTATAGAGATGTAACCCCCTCCTCACCTCCTGCTTTCACTCTCGGAACGAAGACACGGCTTTTTCATCATCGCTCGTCAGATAACGTGTGGCTTCGGGAGCCTTGCTGTCGTTTAATCAACACTTCACATGAATCGTTTGAACAGGGTGTATCAATAATTCAACAGGGATTAACTAGCAGGGCTTTCACTGAGATTCTGAGAGCAACTAGACTCTCAACACCAGAACCTTCAGGCAGGAACGGATCATTTCGGTCCTACCAAAGTCGTCAGGTTCAGATTTTTTGGATAAACTGTATCTCTAATGATCTGACAAAGTTTAAACTCAGCAGAAATCTGTTTAATGCAGAGTGTTCAGTCAGTTTACATCCACTGGGGTAGAACCAACATCCAAACACATAGTGGTGTGAAAACTGTCTGATCTCTGGTCACACTGAGGGGAATAAATTGCAGAAATGTTTTACTGACAGGCTGTAAAGTGCCTAGATGTGCTATAAGGAGCCTAGATAAAGGAGCTCCACCCACTCAGCATTCAGCACCACCAGTATACTGATCACCACCTGATCATCTGG
>JBBPDB010000036.1:9184484-9198028 GCA_037974465.1 Brachypetersius altus | reverse complement strand
TGCTCCAGGGAGAGACTGCCCCCTGTAGGTAGGGAATGGAAGTCGCTTTGGATAAAAGCGTCTGATTAATGCCGTAACTGTAACTGAATATCACTGTAGGGGCTTGGTGTTAAATATATACAGGACAGGGATTGAAATAGCTGTAACAGAACTGTAACGGATGTGTTCAATCTGGCAATGTGCTGCAGCCTTAGTTTGTGGAAGGCTGACACTAAACAGTTAAAATGACGGTTGTCAGTTCCAAGCTGTGGCCCGGACAAACTGATAGATCAGAGATGCACTGACTGCTCGCCCTGATGTTGACTGTAACACGCTCTGGGCTTTAGCCACCCTGACTGTCCCCTCAGAGGGCATCGGTAAGCCTTGCTGGTAGCTTTGGCCGTATGATGCCACAGCACACATCACAGGACAGCTTTCCAAAATGCGTCAAATGATGATGTTTATATTTGACCGCTATAAAATCCGCATTATAGTCCTTACGTTTAGCCACAATGTTGTTTGGAGGCTGACTTGGAACACAGGAATGCATAGCTTTGCTAGCTTAGCCTGTCGTAGCTAAGGTTAATGGGATGTTAAATACATTCAAAGCAATTGTTCAGACTTTCCATGTTTTACTTTGGCAACAGTTTAGTCCATGTCTTCTTTCGTTTTTACGCTCTTTACATGGGGCACGACTGGAGACTAAATGTGACGATATTTTTTTTGTATTTGTATTTGACAGAGTTTGGCTCCTAAAAAATAATTTGGCTCCCAGATATTTTGTTTAGGAGCCAAAGGCTTTTTATTTTGTCTGGAACCCTGTGCTACGGTTAAAATGACCTAACTGCAAACAATTAATCTATGCCACATGCAGACAGGAATCCGACTCGCCAACAGCCAAATGGAGCCTGTGACCGAAGCACCATTAATCTCAGCCACCAAATTTATGTTCGACAAACAAGCGTCTCCTTGTTTAAACTCCCTGCTGGCAGAGATGCCCGTAGTCCTTGAGCAGCGTTTAGTCCCGTGTGGTCCGTCGGAATAAATGCCATTAGGTTACATGTTGTGTTCAAATTGAATCGGCGCCAGTAAAGCACTGTCAGGTTAATGTATGGCTCCACTGTGCGGCTGGACCACAAGTCCGTTGTGAAATAGTCTGCTTTGGACACCTCGTTCACAACTCCTGCGCATCACTGATTGTACATTTGTGGCAGAGCAGCTCGTGTGAAACAGTGGTGTGATGTAAAGCGTAGCGCCTGTCCAGAGTACCATGTGCTTGAACCCTGGTTCCTCCGCCGTTCTAGCTGGGCACATGTCTTTGGCCAAAAAATAAGCCACGCATCTGTAATTTTCTTGTGCTTTTCTGAGTTGGACGCCTATGGAGTCACATTATTGATGTCTGTGCTGAGAAAGATGTTGATGCGGTTGTGCCTCTTTACCTTTTCTGTTTCTGTATTAGCTGGTCGTAAGTCACACACTGGTTGAACTCTAGGTGGTTAAAGAGATTTGTCGTGTTACTGAATGGTGCGGACGCCACAGAGTAGCAAAGCTTGCACATTTTTGATCCATAGTGTTCCCACAGCAGTGAACTTACTTTACTTTTCTAGCTGCTCTCCTTCGTCCGGCATCTTTACCCGCTCTGACTGGACACCGCCACCAGAACACGTGCGGGTAGTCTTCGGAAGGTGTGTTAGTGCGCGTGCTGTAATTATAATCGTTTTGTGTCAATTACATTGATCATTTGGAGCCGGAGTCGAAATCAGAATTTTATTAATTATACACCTGTATTATGTAGTAACACACATTGTGAAAGTCCACCATTCTGATCGGAATTTCACGCAAAAAAACTTTTCAGTGTTCACTGGGAACTGCTGATCTATTCACTAAACTCCAAAACAAATAGTAATGTCCCTTTAATCAATGAACAGGAACTAGTGAGAGGGGTAGAATGGTTTTCTATACGTGTATAATTTCAATTTATTGCTTAGTTTAGGGATGTTCTAAAGCCAGCAGTACTCATACTGCTCACATATTGTTTTCAAAATGAAAATATTTGAAATAATATTTGACAGAAAGTAGTAACGTAGAGCACAGACGTCTAATAAGTAACTTGTTACCTGTGTGGTAGTACCCTGCCAGAGTGTTTCTCAAAGTGTTTCCGTGTTTCTTGCTTAAATAGGGTTGTAAAATAAGATTAGATACATAAATAATGTTAGATATTGTTTATATCAATGGGTAAGCATTCTGTCATATGTAAACACAACACAGCACACGGTGTGAACAGCACGGAATTCTTCCTCTGCATTAAACCCATTCACCAAGTGAAGCAGGGGGCAGCAGGCAGCCTGGGGAGCAGAGTGTGGGACGGTACCTCACTTGCGTCAGGGGTACCTCAGAGGTGCTTAGCGGCCTTGGGAACTTCAGGAAAGATGTTTTTAAACACATTGTCCATCTTTTTGTTTTTTTTAATGTTGATGCTTTAAAAAGTTTTTACTTATGATACAGTTAGGTTTGGATGAAGTAGAATTCTTTATTCCATCCACTTTTTCAGGCTTCCTCTGTCCAGCCAGTAGGGGGTGCTGGTGCTGTTGGTGTTCCACCCCCAGGCTTCCCTGCCCCCATGAATATCCTGCCGCCCTCTTTTCCACCCGGAGTTCCGCCACCACCTGGTCCATTTATGAGACCAGGATTCAACCCCTTGCAGATGCATCCAGGTTTGGAAACTGCTTTGTCAAATTTAAAAAAAAAATCAATGTCAAGGAACTAGTGTAAACACACACAAGTGGTGACACTAAATTGACCGTTTCACTGTGGTTATTCTTTTATGCATTTATGAATGTCAATCTAGGATTTCTTCTTCCCGGTGCTATGCCTCCTATTGCTTCTACTAGACCCCCTCCACCCACATCAGGAATGGCCATACCACCAGGTCAGCCTGTTAACTGTGTACTGCTGCACATCTGAATTTATTTCTGTGTTTCTTTTAAGAGTGAGTGAAGAATGATGCATCCAGCAGGTTTTCAGCATCAGTGAAGCATTTTGTCAGTGTATGTTTATTTCGCAGCAGTTGGTGGGTCGGTAGAGGAATTGCCTGGTGATCCAGCCGGCCTGGGTTCCCGGGTAAACAGGGAGGGAGTGGATGGATTCAGCTCTGTTCCAGGTGCGTGTCAGAAAGCTTTGACCTCGTTTTGAGTTGGTTCAGCTTTTCATATTTGTGTGGTGAAACGCAAAAGACCTAATTCAAGATGAATGCAAGTCTTTATACTGTAATGTTTGTTGTGTTGTGTACAGTCTGAATTAATACTAGCTCTTTCTGATCTTTATTGACCAGGTCTTTTGGGTTCAAGACCAGGTATGATGCCTCTCCAGCGTCCCCCAGGGATGCCCCCTCCACACATGCAGCGTTTCCCCATTGCACCCCCACGACCCGGCATGCCCCCACAGATGATGTCTCCCAGAGGGCCTCCCCAGATAATGCACCGTGAACCTCCGCCGGGTGTTTTCAGCATGCCTCCTCCACACACCATGAGAGGGCCCTTTCCTCCAACTGGGCCGCCATTCATGCGAGCCAGTGGCCCAAGAATGCCAGACGGACCAGAGGATCCCGAGGGTAGGCCCTTCAGGGTTGAGCGTCCTGGGCAAGGCAGGGACAGGGATCAGGAGTGGTACGGAGGGCGCAGGCCGTTCAGCGATGGGCGTAGCCGAGATAGGTCGGAAGGTCGGGAACGTTTTGGGAGCTGGCACGAGGAGGCTGAACAGAGAGGTGGGTGGGAAAGGGCACGGGAGCGTAGGGACTGGAGGAGAAGTCCTGATGGGGAGCGCGACAGAGACAGGGACAGAGAGCGAGAGCAAGGAAGGGAAGGCGAGGAACGCTCTAAACGCAGAGAGAGGGAGCCGGGCATGCGGGAGAGGAGCACCCGCTGGGACCGGGATGACAGACTCGACAGACTGGCCAATATGAGCAGTCAGCCCAATGGACACGAGACACTCAGAGACACTAGCAACTCCGAGCACTCTGCAGACCCTGCTAAAGAACTTACCCAAGTTGGGCCAGAAGCTCCGCCACCTTCCACTGAAGCAACTGCAGAAACGGAGGCATCTGTATCAACCGAGGAAAATCAGAAACAGCCTGCAGAAACAGCGAAGGCTGATGAATCATAGGGCACACTTGGCCATGGACTGTAACGCTCACTTCATATTGTCCTTTTTTTAATCTGACTAGATGCATGTGTTCGTGTGATCATTCGTTGAAATGTATACGAACAGCATCTAATAAAAAAGATCACATTGACTGGGTTTAAACCAGGGGTTTAGGAAGCACCAGATGTGTTGGAATGAAAACAAAGACAAAAGAGAATATTTGACTGCCTTTCTAGTAATGTGTGTGCTGTTCTGAGATCAGCTTGCTTTATGTCAGTGTCTGAACTTGGACAGTACTGGCCAGTGAGTACAAATGATGCAGGAACAGTATGCTTTCGTGGAACACCTGGTAGATAAGGCCTGTGTCCCCTCAGAGAGAGATTCAAATATCTCGGGTCCCCTCACGAATACTTAATTCAGTTATTATGTGATTGACTGCGTCTGGCCAACATGGAGCACTGTCTTGTACTCAGTGTTCCAGTGTGGAGCTTGAATGTTGCTCAAAGCCGGTGTTTCCCAGCCCTAGTCCTGGACTGGCCTGGAGCTGCACTCTTCATTTCTGACACATGTTCAGATAATAAATGAGTTAATTTATGAACGAGTTAAATCAGGCGGGTGGGTCACAAGGAGAATACTGATGTTCAGTGCAGATGTACTCCAGGACTAGAGCTGGGAGAGACGGTTCTTAAAGAAAAGAAAGAAAAGAAAACTCTGCTGTAAATAAGCTTCCACTACTCGGATGACGTTTGTAGATCCGGAGGGAAAGGTGTTTCTGAAGTATTCCCTGTGAGTGTTGAGGATAGGAAACCCTGACAAAAAAAGACAAAGACCCTTTTGCTGTAATGTTTTTAACTTACAATGTTTACATCGTACAAAAACAAGATGTTTGTATAATTTTTAAGTTTGTGGAGATGTGAACCTGTTTAATATTTCAGCAATAGGGATTTGGTTTTAATAAACTATTTTCATACCAAAACGAACAAACTGACATTTTTTTGTAGTTGCTTTTGAGTTTCCAGCGCCCCTTAGATCCATTCCTTTATTAGTACTTTAAATGGAAAATGTCCGTATATTATTCTTTATGTTCTCTTGCATAAGCACAATACAAGGTGGTCCAGTAATTTTAAAGTAAATTTGTCATTAATCATATTAAAATATACGTTTCTGATCACATGGCACTACTGAGATTTTTTAAATCCTAGTCTGAATTCAAGGAAATTGTATTTTATAAAACAAATGAATGTCGGATGTTCTTTCAAGACACAATCAGTACCATAATATCGACGGCGTTCTGTGCCGGGGCCCCCCTCGCGGCCGGGGCCCCCACGCGGATGTGTGCCCGAGAAAGGCCCTGCGTGAACATCTTTCGTTTGTGTGTTTTTGATCGTTGTTTTGGAAGATTAATTTCCTAATGGAGGTCTGATAACAAACACATTTGTCTCATCTGTTATTCTTTATTCTTATTCATGTTCGTGGGAATCTCTCAAATGTCGCCCAGTGAAACGAGAATGCATGGATGACCACTTTTTTTTTGCAACATTCATTCTTCCCTGTACTTTCCCAGGACTTGCACTTCATCAGACATGGTCCAAGTGCGGGTCCAGTTCAGTCCAGTTCACAGCTACTCAAGTCCAAATACCAAGAAGTGCAAGTCAAATGGGTTTCATCGTCATTGCAGCCGCACAGTATACAGTAATACAGCACAACTCTCCTGCAGGACCGTGGAAGAGAAACTCTCTAAGATCACACTCACAGAAAGAGAGACAGCGTGAGAAACAAAAACGTAGAAGAAAACGTGGCTTTGAAGCATGTTGGAATGACGGTGGTGCTCAGAGAGATACTGAATGTCTGCGGAGAACATCTGCTAGCTGGTCTGCACAGCCTCTGACCTCCAGCAGCCTGTGGTTTCCTCCGCCAGGGTGAGACAGAACCTGGTCGTTATTCTCCACACAGTAAGGAACTTGTGTTTGTAGATTTATCAAGAAAACCTCAGGAGGTGACTTGAAAAGTAAAACACATTTCGCATAAAGTCCCACACAGAGGCTTTAGAAGATGAACATTTTTCTTTTCCAGATGAAATGAACACACTTGAGATGCGCCGATCCGATATTCCGTATCGATATCGATATCCTGACCTAAATTACTGGATCAGAAATCGGGAAGGAATTAAAAATGTAATCCGATCCAATAAAGATCCGGGAAAAAATTACATAAAATGAGAAGATGCGTCGCGTGATGAGAGTTTCTGTTGTGTGTGAGACTTGTCAGCAGTTTGGAGTTACTTCAGACTGGAAGCAGAGTCCTGCCCTGGGTCTTTTGGTGTAATTTGACCATAACACACATTCCCACGTGGCCTCAGAGAGTCGAGGCTTAATGTGGCCGTACTTGAGGATGGGCTTTTATCATACAAGCCACAGATATGGAGAACATAGATACTACTATCACTTGCATGCAGTGACCACTCTTTGCCATAAATTAAATTCCTGTAACTGCTTCTAAGTTGCCTCTTGGTTCCTGTCTGTTAGATCGGTTCTTTTTATTGATTTGATTTATTTATTGATTTTTTAACTGTATTTGTCATATATTTCACTTGGTTGTTGTAAGTTCTAAATACAGCTCTGTGTGTGTGTGTGTGTGTGTGTGTGTGTGTGTTATGTGATGGGGTGACTCTTTTCTATACAGCTATAACTGTAAATTGTAACCAACCTTTGCAAATGTACTGTACAGGTTTTCTTCACTAAACTCCTCTCGCGTCACTGGCCCTGTTATAGATACAAATGGTCAGATTTAAAAAGTCCTCCAAAAATATGAAATGTCAATGTGAACAGCCATCATCTTGGTGATAAGAACTTCTAGGGGTTCTAATAAAGTTTTACTAAACGTAAAGGTCGTAAAGGTCGTAAAGGTTGTAAAGGTCGTAAAGGTCGTAAAGGTTGTAAAGGTCGTAAAGGTTGTAAAGGTTGTAAAGGTTGGGTACACTGAAACTGCTCGATACACTTTTAAACTATAAATAATGGTTTTCCTTTTTCCCTCCCAGTCTTTTACAATGTTGCTAATAGTCATGAGGCTCAATTCTCAATATTTAATCTCATTTCTCAAACTTGTCGTTGGGGGCCAAAGTGCAACGTTTGTGTCGGGCTGAGGCCCGTGGCTGAATTCAAACCTAATTAAACGCAGGTCAGTTAAACACCCAGCACAAATACAAATAGATCGAAAACGTAGACTTAGAACAATTTGATTTCGAGGTTCAGAGTTCACAGCTTCAGTCATTCACAGATTTTTTCTGAGAACCTAACCCTGCAAATTCACACTCTTTTTTGCTTTGCTTTTTTGAGGCAGTATATAATTTTTCATGCATTTTAGTGCTAAATTATTAAGATAAACATGATTGACTAAGTTAACATATATATACTATGTAACATACATATTAATGTACATTCAGCTTCATTTCCATATAAAATATAACTATATTTTTGGTACTGTGGAGAGAACACAAAAGCGTGTCTTGGGATGGTGAAATACCCCTGTACTCAGAGGCGGGATGTTTGAAAGTAGCCCATCTGACTGAATGAATGTTATTCATTTCTGCGTATTTGCTACTGCTCTGTGACGCATCTCTGGCTGATACAGTACTTACATGTATTAAGCTTAGTCTAAATGCTTTGGGTGCATATCCAGAGGTATATTTAGGGTTTATACTATAAAAATAAGCATTTTAGGCATTTTTACACAACATTGCGGATTTCGCGATTGCTCTTGGAACGTAACCCCGTGAATGTGTGGGGTTTACTGTATACACTACATAGACAAACATATTTGTGGTCACCTGATTTCAGTAATCAAGATCAACCTGAATTTAGCCAGAGAATCGCCATTGCTTCATTTGTGCGACTTCATGAAACTTCTCGCTGTACTGTGCTGATCTAGGATCTGTGCTGATCTAGAATCAGTACTTCCTACTAAAGTCAAAGATAAGAAAAGTCTGATAACAGATCAACACTCTTACCATATGAAGCTAGTTAAAAACAGATTCTGGCCTCTAAGCCAGTCAATATGGTCACTCTATGTCTTTAATCAGCCTCTTAGCCAATCATCTGCAGCCATTCGTTCTCTTGTCCTGATTGGTGGGAGAAAGTTACTCCTCCTCTTGCCGTATCTAACACCGAGCTACTTGCTGAGTTTCCTTCAGTTCTGTAGTGTTGTTTGTAAAAACAAGCAAAAATGGCCCTGAAGGCTGTGTGTGTTCTCAAAGGGACCGGAGAAGTGACTGGCACAGTGTACTTTGATCAGCAGGTAAATGTTTGTTATTCATTGTAATTTGCAGCGTGCTGCTACGAGCCGAAGACAGAATGCTAACGAGGCTATGTTGTGTTTCAAGCAAGCCCGACACGAGACGAGTGTTAATACCTGCTACAGTGAAGTCCTTTTGTGCACTAAAGTGTATTTTGCATGTTTTTAATTACCAGATTTATACTGAAGTCTACTCACCATGAAGATAAATATCAAGTGTAGGCTGCTATGCTCAGCTGACGCATAAGCTATAAAACTATATGGTCAAAAGTATTGGGACGGCTGACCACTACACCATCAGGGACTTTGACGCTGCATTCAAATACACAGACTATAATGTGGACTTGCCCCCCACCCCCCAGCTGTTACAGCTTTCACAATTCTTGGAAGACTTGGCAAAAGGTTTTGGTGTTTCTGTGGCATAGGCGCCGCCACATGACCGCAGGCCTAATCTCAAACACCATCCTGCATGTATTTCAACAAATACATTTTTGTTATTGCTCTCTATGTACAACCGGTTTCCAAAGATGTAGTGTGAGATAAGCTATCCAGTCGAGCATGTTGCAGAACTGTGACTCGCTAATGAAAAATCACCAGACAGTTTAAAAAAGTAGGCAAAAGGGTACCTTCGCGTGTTCAGCTCCAAGTTCAGCAATTCTTGCTGAGTCATGCCTTGCGTCACAAATGGAGTAGCATTGATCGTTATTCCTATTGACAAACACAATATGAACAAAGTTACTGGAATACAGCTGTTTTTCAGGGTTTGAAATAGGCCCCTTCCAGTCAAAAGGCAATCTTAATGCTTCGGCATATGAAGACATTCTGGACCTCGCCATGCTTTTAACCTTGTGGACACAGGAAGAGCCTTTTTTTATTCCAGCATGACTGTGATCCAGTGCATAAATCATGGTCCATAGCTGTGTTATAGCTATAGCTGCAAAGGAGGGACCAACTCCATATTAAAGTCTGTATTTGGATGCAGGGTAATAAAGTCCCTGTGGGTATAATGTTCAGGGATCCCAGTATTTTCGTGAAGGAAGTGTGCATTAATGTGGGCTCCTACAACCGTATACAGTCACTGTTTTGACGCTACAGAGGCGATGTTTCTTAATTCACTCCGGGCTATTGAGGCACCCCCGGTTGTGAAAAGTTCTGTGGTGTTGCAGGACGGCAGTAGTCCAGTGAAGCTCACAGGAGAGATCACAGGCCTCACCCCGGGTCTACATGGATTTCATGTCCATGCTTTTGGCGACAACACAAACGGTGCGTTGTTTCTTCCTTTTCTACCTTATTCTCAAAACCCCTCTTAAAAGATTTAAGTTAATCGGAACATATGCTGTTATTTCGTTCTTATTACATTCTGTACAAATCACTGATCATGCCGTTCTCTTTTTAGGCTGCATCAGTGCAGGACCGCATTATAACCCCCACAACAAAACCCACGGGGGACCTACAGATGAAATCCGGTTTGTTGAATGAACACAGACAGAACATTTTGTTTCCAGCGCTGGAATGTTTGTAAACCTTTTAGAATGTTCCGTTTCTGCACTGATGTAACCTACAACATCAGATTTCCCAGAAGTAGATGAGAAATGAGGACCCAGGGAAGGAGTCCTAGTGGACTGCTCATTTCAGACCCTTCCACAACATTTGTATCTGGTTAAAGTCAGGACTCGGTTTTATTCATGAACCTTTCTTTGGAAGAATGAAGTTTTGCTCAGGGTTGGTGTCTCTCTGGAGAGTGAAGGGCCCATGACCTGCTGATTCTCTGGATCTGAGATTCAGCCTTGGTGCAGAACTGCAGCCACTTGGAGCCAGTCCCACAATGAGATTTCCCTCGGATGCGCAGTGTGTCTGTAACTTGATAATGAGGAGGAGAGAGGCGGGGCAAGAAGGAGACTCTTAGGCTGCGTCCGAAATCGCATACCTCACTGCTATACAGTGAAAAACAGTACGCGAGGCGAGTAGTGCGTCTGAATTCATAGTATTTGAAAAACAGTAGACGGATGACCTCCTGCTTCCGGACGAATTCTGTAGCGTTCGATGGACACACGATGTAGCTTTAGGGAAACAGAGACGCGGCTCTTTTCAAGTGTAAGTACCTTAAAGAAAACGTTAAATTACACTTGTGAGTAAATGCCCTCCGTAAAGGTCAACAATAACGCGCTGCTGTGACGACATCAACACAGCGGATGCAGTACGTCCCAACTCCATTCCTACTGCCCGCATTCACACTGTATAGAACGTTTTAACGGTAGAGCAGTACGTTCTAATTTAAATGTAGTACCTACTTAAGCAGTATGCGATTTCGGGTGCAGCCCTCATTTTCAGCCTTCAGCAAGACCGGCTCTGTGTGGTTCCAGAAAAAATGAAATTAACCCAGAGACTCACATGAAGGAACTAAAAAAACTCGTTTGTGCATCCAAGCACCAAGCAAGCCCTGATGTCTCTAAAGGGAAAAGTGGTGTTTCCCACATCAGTTTTTAGGGGAGGGGTGAAATTCTCTGGGCAGGTAAAGCATGAGAAAGGGGCGGCAACCTTTCCCTGTATGACGACATACTCTGGCCTCTGAGCTGTCGGTCTCTCAACCGCAGAGCCGGCGGATCGAGACACGCTCAGATGTAATGGATCCCCGTTTCTTGAAAACGTCTTCATTTTAAATGAACTGGGAATTCTAGAGGATGTACTTCTGCCGCTCCCAGATATGGAATATGGATCATTCACATCAGGAAGTGCCTCAGGAGGTTTCTCATGTGTGTAACTGGGTTCACTATAACTGTGTTGTGAACTTCTGGTGCAGCTTTAGGTCGTATGTGTGCAGAAGTTCTCGCACTACTGCAGATGAATCACAGTTTCTCTTTTCATGTTAACATGCTTTCACCGCTTCCACAAGTCCTGACTTTGTGTTCCCAAACTGATTTGCTCTGGCGTCTGTTTTGCGTCACTGAAAGGAGTGAGTTAGCACTTTTCGCAGCTGCTGGTCCCGACCCAGTCTGCCAGACTTCAGCAGCAATAAATGGCCCTTTTCTTCGTGTATTTTCTGCACGTCTCAGCAGTCTTATGATTTTAATAAGCTTGTGAAACTGTGACCGATTTCCAGGTCAGGATTATAACAAACTGGACAAATAAATGTTTGTGAAGAAAACGGTTTCATTTAAATAACTCAACATTTATGTTAAACATTTAATGTAATAAAGCTTGGTGTCTATTGTGTCTAGTACTATATTCTGTTCTGTGCTCTGTTTTTCCAGCAGAATAGTTAACACCCTTTGCTGAAATGATGCATTTGTCAGTGAGACGCTGCTCATGTTAGAGAGTATACAGCAGAACTGGACTCAGAGTTCTAACTTTGATGTGTCCCACAGGCATGTTGGAGATCTGGGTAATGTGACTGCTGGGGAGGATGGTGCTGCCAAAATAAACATTGAGGATAAACTGCTGTCACTGTCGGGCCAATACTCCATCATTGGGAGGACCATGGTGGTGAGCAGGCGGAACCTGTTTCTTTAGTTTCTCAATCAACAGGAAGAAGAAACATCCCCCAGATCCTGCAGTGCAGTGTTCTCTCTGCCTGTACCCTGTGTGTAATGAGGCTGCGGCCAGTTTTTTATATGACGCCCCAGTTTGGCCCATCGGTGAATTATAGTTGGGTCAGGTGTGTGAACGCGGAGAGAGGGGTGTGTTGGATATTGATGCTCTGCTTACGGAGTGTTTGTGTTTCAGGTTCACGAGAAGGTGGATGACTTGGGTAAAGGGGGAGATGAAGAAAGTCTCAAAACTGGGAACGCTGGAGGTCGCCTGGCCTGTGGGGTTATAGGCATCACTCAGTGAGACTCGGAGTCCAGCACCAACTGCCCCTTCCAGCACTGGAACAAATCAGAGTCCTCAGTGACCAGTGGAGCTGTCCTAGCACTTAATGTTGATGTTAATTTTTACAGAACTTAGAAAAAGCGAGTGGTTTCTATGCCGTAGCCATCTGTATGTTTCCAGCCCATTTACGCGTCAATCAGTTGATTTGTTTTCTTGGCAAAAGTGAAGTAGTTTCTTTTCACTGAATTTGCATTTCTCCAATAAATGTCTACTGGATACCTCTGGCTCAGAATGAGTTTTTAATCAGCTCTTTTAAATGTCCTCAGTTTGTATTTACGTTGTTGTCGCTAGTTTTAGCTTCTAAATAGGAGTAGCTGGTTATTTTTAACTGTAGAATTGAGTCTCAGTGGATGGAACTGTTTAGAGAAATGCGTTAACGTTGCAAACTGGGTTCTAGCATCTCTGAAGCCATATATTCAAAGACCAACAGTTTCAGTGAACCACGGTGTGACAAAAGAAAACTGTTTTAAGAACATCTTCTGGCCACAGTTTTTATAGTGAGTGAGTCAAAATGAATAACGAAACTAAATACTTTTATTGTGGGACGAACAATATAAAGGAGCACTCGGAGTGTTCAGTCTAATAGTACCTTTGCCTCAACAACAGCATCTGCCTCATCCTGTAATCCTCAGTTCGTCAGGATGAAACAGGAGGAGTGCCTTCGATGAACGACTGGCAAAGACTTTTACACAAAAACCGTAATTTTGGGAAAGCAGACCTTTCATTAAAAAATAGCCAGAACTGCGCTATAAGTGACTCCAGCAGGCAGTTAAACAGGCCCAAAGGGAAAAAGGCTCAGTATTCAGTTCACAAACCAGATTCACAGGTTCTGGGTCTGAATCTCAAGTGAGCCAAAGGTGACGGAGGAGAGGAAAAACTCTAGAGCTGCAGGAAGAAACCTCAGGAGAAGCAGGACTCTAAACGGGAACCCATCGATGACGAGACGCCTACAGAGAGGAGGCGAGACGCCCTACAGAGAGGAGGCGAGACGGTCTACAGAGAGGAGGTGAGACGCCTACAGAGAGGAGGTGAGACGGCTTACAGAGAGGAGGTGAGACGCCTACAGAGCGGAGATGAGACGGTCTACAGAGAGGAGGTGAGACGGCCTACAGAGAGGAGGTGAGACGGTCTACAGAGGAGGAGAGACGGTCTACAGAGAGGAGGTGAGACGGTCTACAGAGAGGAGGAGAGACGGTCTACAGAGAGGAGGTGAGACGCCTACAGAGAGGAGGTGAGACGCCTACAGAGAGGAGGTGAGACGCCTA
>JBBPDB010000036.1:9106837-9118023 GCA_037974465.1 Brachypetersius altus | reverse complement strand
AGACTCGCTCTCGCCCCCTACAGTGCAGTTCGGCTCGGTACACATCCGCGCTAAAATATCAAGGTGAAAGTCATCATCGCTTGTGTAGAACAGACCCAGCTCCCAACACAACTCTGTGAATAGATTAACGGAGATATTTTTTTAATCGCCTGATAAGAGCCCCACGTTGATGCAGCACGTTAACGCAGATAACGGCCCACCACTAATGTATATATATATACACGAAACACTTTAAAGAACCAGGGTGTTAATATTTGTAGTTCTTCATTATTTATTACACGTTTAATAAATGTTTTTTCCATTCTGTGGTCAAGATCTGAATACGTGTTCACCATGTACATAGTTATACATTATGGGTCGGTTTCCCGGACAGGGATAAGCCTAGTCCTGGATTATGTAGTGCAGCGAATAGAGGTTTTTCGTTGAAAAGGAAAAGGTAGTCCAAGACTAGGCTTCATCACTGTCTGGGAAACTGACCCAAAATGTAATATATGCTCCACAGATTGTTTCAAAACATATTCCAGTTTAGCAACAGTCCTCTGTGGCCTTACAAGACCAGGCTGGACCAGACGCTTTGAACAGGGAGAGACCACTGAAACGGAAAGCCTCATCACTGACAAAATCTGACAGAAACAGATAAACAGTTTGTAGCATTCGGCTTAAAAAACACATTCTTTGTTTTCTCTTAGAATGTACCTGACTCTAAGCAGTGCGAAAACCTAAAAGCGCTTGTGCACACCAGTCAGCCACAGCACGAATAATAACTGGTCGTCTCGCTACAGTGGCACCTGTCAGTAGCTGGGATATATTGGGCAGTAAACCGGTTTTTGAAAATGACGTGCTGGAAGCAAGAAAAATGGTCAAACATGGGCATCTGGGCAACTTTGACGAGGACTTTGCTGAACTTTGGTGGGTGGATACCTGGGTCAGAGCATCTCCAGCGGTGGTTAGTACCTAAAAAATCAATCTTTAGGACAGTTTGAGGAACATGACGAAGGTGTTGACCCCGCCTCCGAGTTCCCCAGACATTAATCTGATCCAGAATCTGTTTGATGTACTGGACAAACTGGTCTGATCTGTGGAGGCTCCACCTTCAGAACAGATCTGGAAAGCACACAGAGCTGGAGCTCAAGCTTTCTCAAACCATTACTGGCGAAAGCCGTTACTAATCATTCCTAAAACATTATCTGGTGCGACTGCTGCGCTGTGTAATGTTCCAGCCGCTCAAGCTCGTGTAAACAGAGCAGTGTGCTGTGACCCCGCGTGGCACACGGCCAGTCAGTAAAGCTCCTTGGCCTTTGGACCAAGCGTTAGAGCGGCGCGTAAAGGGTGGGTCCAGCAGTCCGGCACTTCCAGTAACAGTGACGAGTTTGGAACAACAGGAGTTCATCTGTTGTAAAGGAAACTCTCAATCAGTGAAAGCAAAGCAGTTCCCTGAGCAGAATAAGAACGGACGGGTTTTAACACCTAGTTTCCCCACGGTACGCTCACATGACTGCTGGAAAAAATACATGTGCCATATTTCTTCAGACAATAGCCTGAAAGAGGAAAGAGCTTTAGGGGAAATTCACAGTGACTGCGGCGTCAGGTGAGTTTAAACAAAAGGAAGAACTTCACTGTAGTTTTGCTACCAGAGCACAGGAGCAGTTCCAGTGAATGAGCCGAGGATCCGAAGAAGAAGCTGAAATTGCTTTTTCCCTCCAGAGCATATTGGAAGGTCTCACACTTGTTTAGAAATCCTCTGCTACAGTATCGTCTAAGAGTTGCAGACAGCTAAGGCTGTTTTAAAGCAGACTTTTTCTGCGTGAAAATCCCAAGTGTCGCATGCCACAATACAGTATGTAAGGGTTTGTCATGATTACACAGGCCTATTTTTAACCAGCGCTGCATGACTTCTAAGGAAATCCCCTCTGTCCGTCAAAGAGGAATGTGTCCTAAGGAAGAGCAGCAGACAAAGGCCACAGTGTTGCGTCACACAGAAGAACGTACCTCACATTATTTACCTTCCCTCTTCCCCGTCACACTGCATCACAAATGTTAATAGAGTTAAGCGCCGCTCCACACTGGTGAACATGTGTTTGTGCATAAGAGACATCCGCTCACTTTTCAGACTTACTTTCTGTCTTCCAACAGAGCGATTTCTGTTTTAACCTGATGAAACTCTCGGGCCATTTTACAGTGGTCCCTGTAGACTTGGACTGACTCCTTTAGAGACTGGCATGGCAGCACAGGCTGGAGGAATGAAGGACAGAGGTGGGTGATTGGGGTTAGTGAAATATAGTGAGCCACAGGCTTAATGGCATCCATAAGGAAGATAAAACACAAGGCTCTCATACATTTCCAGGTTCAACTCAAACTAACTGACAGTTTTATGCAGGGAGCTGTATTCATGTGATCTGGGACTACTCTCCCGCTCCGCTAGTACCCCGAGCTGGAGGTGCCCGTGATCAGCACCGTCTCCAGTGTTGTTGGTCACAGAACCTGTAGGAAATGTTTGGCTTCATCTAAAGCAGAACTTCTGCTTTCAGGATGACTCACAGCAAACTCCTTCAAAATATCGTTTCAGCAGCAAACTTCCTTTTTATTCTCAGTATTTAAGTCTTCCAAGATTCTTTTGGTTCTTTTTTGGTTGTTGACCAACTCAACAACGGGGACATCTTCCATTTTTTCTTTCTTTTCCACAGAAGACGGTGTGACCAGTGTGCTTAGTCAGTGTGAGTAGCCTAGTTCTGGTTGGGCTGTGAAACTACTGCGGTTGCACTAATTCCCTTTAGGCCTGACTGTAGATTTTCTGTGGACAGCCAAGTCTTCCGCAATCTGTCTTTTCAGAGCAAAGAATAGCCACCACTGCCCACTGCACCGGCTCTGTCCCTTCGTGACCCAACACAAGCACAATAGTAGATACTTTTTTCAAATGAAGATAGAATTGATTTAATGCTTAATGTGGGCTGAACGCTGCAGAGGAAGTCGAAGGAATTTGATGCCCGTTTTTGTTTCTTGTTTAGTAATGCAGTGATTATGTTTGTAGTCGTGGAGTAGGGCAGTATGGATCAGGTAACTTTGAAAATGTCTTGATTATGCCTTTAATGTTACCTAAATGCTTTTTAAATGTTGATATTGGCCTTTTTTTTAAGATGTCAATAATGTGAAAGAAAAAGCTGGGAGAACCAGCCCCAGCTCTCTGGACAGAGACCAAAATCCCACTACTGCCCTCTAGTGTTTAATATGATCATGTACGACCCATATCTGTTTGTGGAAATCCCAAATGGGTCCCTTTTACTGGCATACTGATTCAGAAAAGCGACCTCATAGCACAGCAACTGACTAAAAACAGCCATAACCTCTGCATAACTCCGCCCAAGCTCTTCTTCATCTGTCTTTTACGGCTCCCTTTCCACTGTGATTTAACCGGCTAGTTCATCCGGGAAGCAGTTATTGCATCCCGTTGCACAAGCCAGCGACTCACGATCGCTATTCCTGGCGTCCAGTTCTATCATTAGCCCCATGCATTTATCCTTTCTTCTACTTTTCCACGCACCTGTTACTGTGTGACCTCAAAGCTCTCAGCAAGTAAACCACGACCGCGACACACGACAGACATGTTGTTTACATCAGTATATGACTGTGTGTTCTTAAGAACTGCACAGTAACATTACCTGCAGGCGCTGCTCAAGGTCAGGGAAAGATGGGATCTGGTCCTCAGCATCTTTCAACTCTGAGGAAGAGAAGACAGGCGGTCAGTATGGGGGTCTTTACCTGTCCCCTGTCCTCCTTTGAGTACAGCAAATTGTCATAGGACTAGATGATATATCGTTATCACAATAAGCATATGGCAGCACTGCAACACTAATTAACTGCATGCTTTGTTAAATACGTTTTAGTGAATTTTTTGTCCTGTAAATGGGAGATGTTTGATCACATTTACGGCATTTATCAGACGCTTTTATCCAAAGCGACTTTCATTCCCTGACTACAGGGAACAGTCTCCCTAGAGCAGCTTGGGGTTAAGGGTCTTGCTCAGGGACGCAGTGGTGGTGCTGAAGGTAAGATTCGAACCCATAAACCTCTTTTTGGGTAACATTACCCGTACACACTCTCCTCATTTCAGAAGTAGATGAGTGGCTTAGAAGTTTCATTCAATGATGTTAAACACGTGTCTCACAAGTGAAACGCAATCCGTTTGATCGATACGGGAATCGCAAATGGATCCTGATGCCCATCAGTCACTGCCTGGCTGTCAACAGGCAAAATAGGCTACGCTATTTAAATTAGCTCCGAAGCCCGCAGGCATCTCATTCAGTCGCATATTCCATAATATGAAACATGTAACTGCAGTCTCTTCTGACCACCAAAGTCACATTTCATCCACTTGCACTGAAAAAAAAAAGATTGTATCTAAACAATGTACCATGATGTAGTCGCCTAAATTAGGCCACATTTTACAAACTTTTAAAAAGGCATCTGTGAGAACTGGATAAGACACATTTAGTGGGGTATAATTATAGCCGCTTTAAAAGTCCCAGACAAGGAAAAAAGAATAAATTAAACACAGGTAATGAAGCGCATATATGCCTATGTTTGTCTCTTTGTGCTTGAAAAATGAAGAAAAAAAATAATAATAATTCCACTTAAAAGGAACATGTCCCTGTGGACTAGGCAATGTCAACACCATAAGCAGTGAAGAAAGTTCATCTCTCTCTCTCTCTCTCTCTCTTCTCTCTTCTCTCTCTCCCCACCAAATGAATACATTCCACAATTCAGACATGAATGGAGCAAGAGAGTATTAAAGCTTTTTTTGTTGCAACTGGGATAAGTTATATGTCTTAATTGCTTCTCACAAATTGTTTTTGTTATCATTTATATACTAACAATTTTTTATTGGATCAGCTCAGTGCTTTTGGTAGCCGAGGAAAACCGTAACATGATGATAATGCTGCCAGTCTGAATTGACATTTGTGTATTCATGAGTGTTAGAGGATGTCAGTACTGAGTATATAAGAGACAAATTGTGCTCTCTCGCTCTCCCTCTATCTCTCTCTCTCTCTCTCTCTCCCTCTCTCTCTCTCTCTCTCTCTCTCTCTCTCTCTCTCTCTCTCTCTCTCTCCCTCCCTATATGAGTTAAACCCCCTGCCTTGTCATACCAGAGGCGTTAAAGATGATTAACAGCTGCACAGGCCTAGACTCAGAGAATTAAATAGATATATTGTATTGGATTAACGGTATTGCTATGGACCGGCCTCCAGAGCTAGAGACTCACTCATCATTCTCTCTGTCTCTCTCTCTCTCTCTCTCCTTTCTATCCACTCCCAGCCCAGCACTCCAACCTCTCCAAGGAATAGACTCAAGAAAATATCCCAGCCCATCATCTTATCTGCCATCCTTCCTTTAACGTGACTGTTCAGATCCCCTCAGTAGGAATCAGTGCTGTTTAAGAGCGATTTGTACATACAAAGGCGCTCGTCCATAAGGAGGCGCGTCGGAGGCTGCTTGAAGGCCACTTCCTGTGAACAGGCAGAAACGAGTGCGCAGAGAGTAGGCGAAAGCTCTCAGCCGTCAGCGGTGAACTGATTACGTTGGATCAAATTTTCCCCAGACCGTGACCTTCTCTGATTTGCGGAGATGAAAATGTCATTGCTAATATCATGTTGTTCATCAAGAGCATCACATGTTAATTTAGTCTCGGATGGTTGGTCCAGCATCTGTGTGTTGAGGTGATGGGGACCAGACTCACTGCCTCTCGTTCCATATCGTCTGTATAGCTCCACAAAAAAATGTATACCTGCATGTTCCATCACATACAACAATTCTATAGACATTAATGGTTAAATATCTAAAGTCGAGCGCGGAACTACTCATACCCCTAGTAAATTTTGACTTAGTTGCTTTTATTCCTGATTGGAAAAGACATAGATGTCTCCCAGACGATAATAAAATGATGTACAAGGGGCATCATTGTGGAGAAAAATATTTCTCAGGTTTAATTTACATTTGAACAAAATGTGAATTATTAATTGAATAATCAGTCATCTTTATTGGCTCCTACAGCAATCAAACACTTCCTATAATTGCTGACGAGCATTTTTGCACTGGTATTTTCCCATAGACAGTTTGCAAAAGGCATGAATAATGTTGGACATGCCACTTTTTGTTCAAATGTAAATAAAAGCTGAAAAATATTACATTGGTTTTATTGGCTTTATCCTGCACAAAATTGACTAATTTTGTTACAAAACGTAAATTTAGCTACATTCCCATATAAAAAATAACTATAAATGTTTTATTACTGTCCAGAGAACACACAGAAAGGGAGTCTTGGGATGGTGAAATACCACTGTGCTCAGAGGCATGAAAATGGCCAATCCGGAACGCTATTGCTGCTGATTGGCTGCTGCCATTTGATGCAGTCTACAGTCCAGTCTTTAAATTACTGTGAACTGAATTAATTTATTACTGTATTTACCTGTAAAACAACAGCGCATACCAAAGAAACCGTGCGAGCATGAATAACATCAATATTTACATTCTAGCACTGCGGGAGTTCAGTGTAAACTGTACAATACAGACACGGTTTATCTTTACAATTTCTTTAAGGGTAATGTATTAAGCTGAGTTTAAAATGAAATGAAATAAATGAAATAAAATTGAAGTGTTTTAGGAGCATATACATATATACACACAGTACTGTGCAAAAGTCTTAGGCACCTGAGAAAATTATGCTTAAAAGCTGTTTACTGCTGGGCAGTGGTGTTAATTTAGTGTTAAAACTCTTGCGTTACAACAAATACAAACAATGTTAATACAGTAAATGGTGGTTTTATGTGGCAAAATGTTCTAAGGAATGTTTACAGTCTCTCACTACCTCATCACCATATTATTCTGTGATATTATTCTGTTATGTTGTTGTCGTGTCCATTGCACTGTCACTTTGTTGTTTGCTCTTGTTTGCACATTTGCACTTGCACTTATGTTGTCTGTGCAGTCTTTACTTAGCCAGTTAGTGTTTTTGTAAATTTATGTTGTAATTTGTTAGGTCTAACTGTCTTGTCTCTGCTAGCCAGCTAACCAGGCCTCTTTAGTTAGCTAGTTTAGTGTTTCTGTTAATTTATGTTGTAAATTTACGTTGCATGTAGCACCTTGGTCCTGGAGGAACGTTGTTTCGTTTCACTATGTACTACCTGTATATGGTTGAAATGACAATAAAGCCTTTGAACTTGAACTGAACCTCTGAGCAACTGGGCACATTTTGCCCCACAGCTGATCCGGCAGCTTGTAGGTCTCGTGCCCAGAATTGAGTCAGTGTGGAGAAAGAACAGGGTGTCGTAAAATGAAGTGATGCCTCCTCTGGTGTCGCAGATGGCCTCTGTTTTATCCGTGAGTAAGTAGGAGCGCTGTCACCTCACGGCAAGAAGCTCTTGGATTCGATTCCTGGCTGGAGCAGCGGGGGCTCCTGTGTGTGAAGGTTGTGTGCGCTCCACGTGGGGGGCTTTAATTTCATCCTATTCCAGCGACATTCACATCAGACGAATTCCTACAGAGGAATGTGTGTTTATGTGCTTGCCCTGTGATGGACTGGCACCCTGTCCAGTGAGTTCCTCTTTGCCTTTTGCCCTAAAACCACTGGAACAGGCTCCAACAGCCTCTGCATCCCTGGTTAAGAAGGAGTGGTTCAGATAATGTATGAAGGGATTTGCTTGCTTGGCATTTTAGATTGGCATGATCTAAATTCTACACTACACACAATATTGTATGTAATAAATTTGTTTAATATATCTATAGATATATAGAAAGAAGTACATTTTTGAGTAGAAAAGTATTTTTGAATTCAGATTTTGCTATCTTTCTTTTCTTCTCTGGTTTCTTTAGTAAACTCAAACACTTTTATGGCCATTTTATGATTTTCTAAGCTTGTTTTTGTCTCTGCTGTTCCCATCATGAACCTCAGCTTCGGCTGCTGAGCCTCTTTTTACATTTACATTTACATTTCTTTTTGTACTTCATACTGTTGGATGACTGCTGTACATGCTGCAGACTGTCACGTTACACTGTGTCTTACAAACCGCTGCATTTTCACCTTCGTTTTGTGCCTGCTGAGTCAGCTGCACGTCTGGCACTGTGATGCTGATGAGAGATGTGAATACCTGAAGGGATTTCACAGTGTGACTGAGTGTGACCTCAGAACTCGAACACAACTCCGTGTATCATAAACAAGACAGATTTATTTACCACTTTTTGTAATTGTTTAGAGTTGCAGTCACTTCTTCATGTAAGTTTTATTTAAACTAGTGTTCTGGACTGTAGTCTGTGGTCTGAATATCCAATCCTTTTGCAAATACATCGATGGCCTTTCAGTAAGATGTAGGGAAGGCACCATTGGAAACCATAATTTTCATCGTTAATGTTAATTTTAGTCTAGTCAAACCAAATTGACATTTCATAAACAGAAGAAGTCCTGAATTTCATATCAAATATACTTTAATACTGTCGATTCCCTCACCAATATACACTATATTGCCAAAAGTATTCATTCATCCATCGAAATACAGTAAACCCCCGCAGTGGTGTCCCAATACTTTTGTCCCGTAACCTTCCGTGTTGCATATAATTTACATTAAAAGAGGCGAATACAGGTTTACCTTTACACTTTCTTTAAGGGTAATGCATTAAACTGAGTTTAAAATGAAATTAAAGTTCTGGGGCATATTTAGTGTTTACCAAAAAACAACAAAAAGCGAAAAGCAGGGGGTTACTGTAAAACCATCTATATGTCATGAGTGAAGAAAATAAGATATGAGCCTTTATAGGTTACAGGTATCATTAGGATCGATGTAGCGTGGTACGGTTCTAAATCATAGTGCATTCATGCATACAAGAGACTGAATCTGATAAAGTAATTTTTATGAGTTACTGTCTAGGGTGTTTTAACACCTTTCAACTTATGAGTGCTGGGATACCCTCTAGTACCCACTGTGACACTGGTTAGTATTGGAAACTCACCTGGAGGGAGAGAGACAGTCAGAAAAGTAGGGATTTTGGGAAGTGAAACATTTTGAGAAGCTCTTTTGGCTAAAGGCCACCCTCCTTCCTGACACCGATGGAATGTCTTCTCTTTTTTTATCTTCCACACCATTGGAAGTTGTGTATGTGTTTTGATTCCCATATTTGAACAAATGGTTTATGTTCATTTCTATTGTAATGGATGCTTACCATGGAGCATGTGTGTGAATGATACAGAAACAGAGAGTCTGTATGCATCTGTGTGTGCCTGCATGTTTTGTGTCTAAGAATGAACTCCCATCAAGCTAATGGTCAGGAGGAATTTGTTGAGGGGGAAAGAAAGGAAGGGAGGTTGAAAAAAGATAGAAAGAGAAAGGAAATTGCAGAGTGGGCAGAAGTGGGCCTGCTTTGCTTCCTGGAGAGGAAGTGGATTAGATGAGAGGAGAGCAGCAGTATGTTCCTCACTCTGAAAAAATGCTCCTCATACTTAACCCCTCCACAGCCACACTACAGCACTTTGTGCACTCAAACGCAGAGCTGTCTGTACTGTAGAACACAGTTATTGTTTCAACTTGAAAAGAAACCTGGTTAAAATGCACCTGGATAAACTAAATTAAGCTAAGCAAAAAGCATAGTATGAGTATGTACCATGTTCTCAATATATTTACCTTATATGTTAAGCTGAGGAATGGGGAAAATTGTGAAATGTATTTTTTGCTGTACTTACATGTACAAGGTATTGCACAAGTCAACACACTAGCCCCAGTACTTTGAAAGCGCGTGCTACGCATAATATAATGCCTTACATTATGTTATGTCATGATACTCTATGCTGTGATGTCATGTGGCGTTTTACGATTCAACTTAGACACGTTACATTGTCCAGAATAATCAAGAGTGCTTTGGAAGATTTTAATGATTTGAGAAAATCCAGAGTGAAGGTCTAAGGTCAAATGAAGGTATAATAATGTCTAGAATGTCTAGTGCATTATTTATCATTTTATTTATTTTGTCTCTTAACATCTTGGGGATGCTAAAAACAATTATCTTAACATATGTAATTAAACATCTTAATGCTTTGTGCTGTCTAGCTTCCAGTATTTCTTAAAGATTTCCATAATTGACACATCAAAGTAAGCAGAGTCTCTTTAACCTTTGTGTGGAGGATTTTTGTCTTTGTATCTGTGGATTTTGACTTTGTATTATTTTTAGCTGAGTCGCACACAGGGTGAAAGTGGAAGACAGGCCTTCATGTTTTAAGTTGCATTTTACAGTGGTCCGAATGCACATGTTTGCAGCCTCATGCAGCTTTGTTCTGACCACTGAAATAGAGATTAATAATAAATAAATAACAACAAATGAATGAGTAGCACAATTGGAATGCAATTGAGAAAGATCCATTTTTGCATTTGGCTGCAGTGTAATATCTTGTGCAATGAATTAGAAGTAGAATTATATCTACAAAACTTGCTCTGACTCGAATTTTCCATGTTTTTGTCCAATTTCTCAGAACAAAATCTAAATGGAGTGAAATATGAATAAAAAAGAAAGTAGAAGAGGGGAAAAAACTATCCCATGAAATTTAAATAAACCGAACAATACGTTCAAGCAAGTTCATTTAAGTATGTAATTTTGCACTTTGGATATAACTGATATTGCACTTTGGATATAAAAATACTATTGTGTGTATGTTTATAGTTGTCAATTTCAAGTACAGTGAAGGAAATAATTATTTGATCCCCTGCTGAATTTGAAAATTTGCTGACTTACAAAAAAAAATAACAGTCTCTAATTTATGAGGTAGTTGCATTTTAATGGAAAGAGACAGAATATCAACCAAAAGTAAAAAAAAAAACATGTTGCATAAAGGTTATCAATTGATTTGCATTTCACTGAGTGAAATAAGTATTTGATACCCAAGCAAAACATGACTTGGGACTGCTGGCAAGCACAGAAGTGATGTTTTCTGTAGTCATTCACCAGGTTTGCACACATCTCAGGAGGGATTCTGGCCCACTCATCTTTACAGAAACCATCAATCCGTTAGGTTTCTTGGCTGCTGCTTGACAACGCGAAGCTTCAGCTCCTCCACAGATTTTCTATAGGATTGAGATCTGGAGACTAGCTAGGCCATTCCAGGACTTCAATGTGCTTCATCTTTAGCCTCTCCTTTTCTACCTTGGCAGAATGTT
>JBBPDB010000036.1:9039544-9050021 GCA_037974465.1 Brachypetersius altus | reverse complement strand
GAAGTAAACAAAGCAGAACAACTGGGAACACAAGACACATACGGGGAGAACTCAAAAGAACCACAACAGGGATAAACAGAACAAAAAAAACAGCAGCGTTAGCCCGCCACTGGCCTGACCGTGACATTATTATTATCATTATTTTTATCATATTATCATTATTATCATTATTATTATTATTATTATCATTATTATCATTATTATCATTATTATCATTATTATTATTATTATTATTATTATCATTATTATTATCATTATTATTATTATCATTATCATTATTATTATTATTATTATTATCATCATTATTATTATCATTATCATTATTATTATTATTATTATTATTATTATTATTATTATTACTCTCATCATAAACAAAAGAACAAGGTAAACAATACCTATGAGATCCTTCCACAAGATACAAACCTGTTGTTAGCTACACAAACTAAAAGACCTGGTTATGTTACATTAAAAACTACATTACTGTTTAGGAGCATCTTACCTGCTCAGATCCAAACACATACCTTGAGACTGAAGTCGATAAACCTTGGAGTAACGCAATAACCTGAAACTGCTAAAAGAACTATGGAGTGTTTTAGGACCAAAAGCTGGAATGTTCTTTACTGGCTGAGTTAGTCACCAGTCCTGAACCCGGGCTTTAACTGAGGATAACCAGCACGACCTCAGCATCACTGGCAGAACCTACATTTGCAACAATGTGCTCAACAGATTTGTTTTTGTGAGATTATGTTAATTTATTCAAGTACTAACCATCAGCTGGTGGGGGGACCTATATATAGCCAACAGTGGTATGCAAATGTTTGAACACCCCTGACAAGTGAAAAAATTATCCTCTACACAGAACACACTGAAAAATGGCCTTTTCCCCTGAAAAGTTTTCTATTTGCTGAATTTAACAGATTGGGAAAATGCAGCGAACAAGTGCTATGACCTTTGTACTATGACCTTTCCCCCACTGTGTTTAATTTGGTACATAAACAGTGCTTGTGTTTAGAAATGTGTGCATGTTGGTTCACTGCACAGCAAGGTTTTCACTTGACCAAACTTCTACATATGAGTATATAAGACTGCTTTCTGCACTTTAACTTGAGTTAACAGTTACTGTCGTTGCTGGAGTGCAGAGCCGATGCAACAGAAAATCGTGTCCAGTTACGTGAGGACTGTTCTGTAAGAGATCAGAGGTAATGAGTAATAGATGCTCTGTGTCTGAACAGTTCATGATAACTGCAGAATAACTGACCTGACGTTGTCTGCCCCCGAGCCCCGGCGTCTCCACAGGTTGGCCAAGCTGCTGGAGCGGCTGGCGGCCGAGGCGGACTTGCCGTCGCCCACGTGCATCCTCACCACGGTGGAGGTGGTGAATGCGCTCCGCACGTTGCGCTCTGGCTTAGCCAGCATGATGTAGACCTTTGGGGCGAACATGCAGCACAGGGCCGTGGTGGCACTGAGGCTCACTGAAAAGCACATGGTGATGATCTTGTAGTTGGAGCCGAAGTAGATGGGCACAAAGGCCAGCCAGATGATGCAGGTGGTGTACATGGTGAAGGCGATGTACTTGGCCTCGTTAAAGTTGGCGGGGACGTTTCGCGTCTTGAAGGCGTAAAAGGTGCAGCTGAGGATGAGCAACCCGTTGTAACCCAGCGGTGCCACCACCCCCAGCGTGGTGGTGTTGCAGATCAGATGCACCTCACGGATGGACGGGTAGTCGTAGATCACCTGAGGTGGCTCCATGATGAAAAGTGCCACAATGATGGCCAGCTGGAGGAAGATGAGGATGAAAGCTATCACCAGCTGGGCACAGGCACTCATGAAACGAGGCTTCTTGGTGCAGATCTTCTTCTTGCTGCCTGCCAGGATCCGGGCAATGCGGTTTGTCTTGGTGACCAGAGCAGAGTAGCTCATGGCGGGGGACAGGCCGATGCCCAGTCTCTGAAGGTAGCAGTACACCACGTGTGGCTTGGCAATGAGGCAGAAGGTGCAGAGGTAGCCCAGGCAGATCCCAGCCAGGATGATGAAGCAAAGCTCCCTGCTGGAGGACTTCACCACAGGTGTGTCATGGAACCTAATGAAGATCAGCGTCACGAAGATGGTGGCCAGGAGACCGAGGCAAGCAAAGACCACGGCAGCGATGGGCTCTGGGTCTCCCCACAGTAGATACTGCACCGGGATGGGTGCGCACCCTGAGGAACACGAAAGCTTGGTCAGTAATAAACACCTTGTCCGCGAGATGAGCAACATCAATCACAAGTAAAGGCTAAAACACAAATGCCTGAATTAGTTGGATCTGTGACTTTGGAAACAGCACAAAGAAAATTTATTATCGCATTTTCTATGAACATTTATGTAAAAAATGCATTTAAATACTCAGTATCCTGAGACTCTTCAATGGGGAAAAATGTAATAACATGAGACCCACACATGATGCATCAGTGGCTGGCATGAACCATGAGGATATATTTAGCATCAGCAGAGAGCAAATAAAAAGGGATGGCACCAAGACTCATTGTGGCTTTGCTTTGATGGGGCTGAGGAGCCAAGGTTATGGGAGTTTGGACGAGTGCCTAGTTTGTTTTATGCTGGGCCAAGAGGAGGAGAGCTCAGCTTAACCACTGGGACCACCTACAGCGAATCAAATATCGTGATGAACTCACACTGCACAGCACAGCAGAGACAGAAAACATTACAGCCGTTTGATGATGGGGTTGGGGGGGGGAACAGTAATCAAGCTCTCTTTTCAACAATGGAGTGCTCTGAGGCTCAGGAGGTTTGTTTATGTAGCACAAATGAAGTCTTTGACCACGATCAGTTCTTCCCCATTCATCATTCGCTGTCAGACGTTTTCACCCATCCTTTTGTCTCTGCTCACACACTTTAATAACAAAGTGACGAACCTCCGTGCCACTGTTTATCTGGTGCACTTTTCTTCTCTGGTAAGAGCCTCTCTTTGCACCATCATTCAGCCCAAAACATTCAAACACATTGAAACTGAATCTACTGGCTGTTGCACACAGAGACATTGTCTTCTCCCTAATCCAAAATGTTGGTTCTAAGAACCTTGTTGGCCGTGTCCCAATGTTCTTTAAGGGGTAAAAAAAACTGGTATAATCTGCTGAGACTCCCAAAGTCCTCCAAACCTGCCATAAACCGCTCAGTTATGGTTGTGGAATATGGATTTGTTTGGAATAATCTGATAACACCGCTAAGCCAGTGGCAGGCCTACTTGAGGCCAGACAGGAACAATTTCCTCTGCTCTCCAAAGCTGTGAAGGGAACGCACAGAGTAAGCCGATGCCTGAGATCCGAGTGAACTGATGGTTTGGTCTCACTGGTTCCCACAGGGGTTTCCAGCCAGAGCAGGCTGGGATTTCTTTCGTATGCAGCAGTGAACAGTGAGTCTTCTGGTGAACTGCTCAACTTCTTCTTCTGCATTTTTATTTAAAACCCAACTTTGCAGTTAAAATCTAAACTACTTCATGGAAATACGAAAAGCACTGGTTAGACCTTATTTCATGTTGAAACTTTATTGACTGTCTGCCAATCAAAATCACGCCAAAGATGCTTAGATTTCTCATCAAGGCAACATGCTTTCGCATTAATCAACCACTTTTAAAGGTTCTTTACCTTTGCATTTCATCTGATTCGAACTAAATCGAAGTCGTTTCATTGTCTATGATAAGTGAATGCATGGGTTGAAGGGCGATGACTACGCTGCTGTGAGCAAAAGGCAATAGCCTGATGCCATGTTGCTTCCTTGGTCGACCCTAATTTTCACAGGTCTGTGCCAAAATTGCACTGCTGCCGAGGCCACAGTGTAAAGGGCTGTGACAAAGTCTTAGCAATGTTAAAAAGTAAGGCCTGAAGAACATATCAGTGTATACGTCCAGGCCAAGGACCATTTAGGAGCTGTTATTTTTGAGGATGAAGACAGACTGCACAGCCTGTTCCTACAAAGGCATCGATTGATCCACAGGTTTACGGCCAAACTTGGTTTCAGTGCGTTCCCACACTGAAATCAATCATCCCCACAGAGAGGCCATTTCAAACCCAAAACGGCTACTTCTGAATGCCCACACATGAGTCGTATTTGAGCATTTCCCAGCTGTGAGTCCAGCAGATTTTATTCAGAATGACCTGGATCCTGATGTTACTGTGGAACACATGGCAGGTGGACTGCAGAACACCTTTGAGAGTCCAAGCTGTTGCATCCTGAGACCCTGCTGCTTTAGAGCCTAGCTGTGACAGTCGTTCTGGAACTTCCTGACAAGAAGCATGCCAAGTCCAGATCTCAGTTTCTGGCATTTAGCTAGTGTGGTCTCAATATACAGCTTCGAACTGGGTCTGCAGTGGGTCTCTCTGACCCAGATAGTGGAGACTTATATCAGAGCTCATCTGTATCAAACCGCTCAGTGTAGGAGCTGATGTCTGCTACGATATGGCATTAATTCTTCTCCTACTCCTGTATCAGACCCTGTTCTGGCTCATGATCACATTACTGTGAGTGCTTCATTCAAGAGTCACTAAAAAGCAGTTCTTTGTAGTTTTAGCAAGCACAGCTTTGGCTCTACTGCACTGTCAAACAATTTATTGGCTGCCATTTTTTTGAGTAAAATCCAAATAAAAAGTGAGTAGTTTAACAGGTAAATTAAACCTTGGAATTAAACTAAACAGACTTTGTTCTTTTAGAGTTACGCTACATTTTTTGGATCAACTTGATATCCAAACTGAATGGATTTGGGTATTAAGGTTCATGGGTTTTCCTTGTTTTTTTGCCTGGAAGCTTTATTTGGTGATCATCATTATTATTCTATAATCAACAATATAATCATTGTTTTAAAAAAACAAGGACAATGTAGCATGCTTATAGCTGGACGCTTTGCTTTAGTCAGAAGGGATTCGTTAGAATTGGCTCTATAAATGAGTTTTAATCATATGATAGTGGTTAGAAATAAATTTGGTTACTCCAAATAAAAACCTTGTCAAAGACACCCAGGCTACTGAAGGGCTGGCTGCTTGTCGTTTGGAGATGTAATTTTTCTTTTCAATTTTAGGGTTCCTGTACTTAAGAGCAGGTCCGGCTCTTTAAGGTTCTTATTGTCAGCATTTTAACTCATAATCTCCGGACGACAGACTGAAACCCTATACACTGCCTTACAGTCACACTATATCAACTGAAAAAAACCTGGTGTGCCTCTGAAATCGCACAAGGGAGCCATTCCTGGTGAAACAAAAATGGTATCATTTATTGTGATGCAATCTGATACAGTCGTATCACCAACCCATACAAGAACATAAAGGTAGAAATAAACACAAAGCAGAAGTGCTTTCCCGAGTTCCTCTTGATTCAACATTGCACGCTGAATCCCAGAATTTTGTGTTGTTTCTAAAAAATTATGAAGCTCCTTATTTACTGCATGTAAGGTTCTGGTCAGTGGCGGGCGTTAGCCACTGCCTTTTTGTTGGGATTTTCTTATTGTGGGGTTTTTCTGTTCGTTCTGTTCATGTTCTGGGTGTTTGGGGCTTTGTAGTTTTGTTCTGCTTGTGTACATTTCATGTTCCATGTGTGTTGTTTTGGTTCATGTGCTTCCCGTTTCCCCTGTTTATTAGGTTCTGTTCAAGTCTAGTCCCGATGTCTCTGCTGTCTCTGTTCATGTATCAGTCTTGTTCTCTGTTCCTGTGTTCACCCTGGTGTTCCCTAGCAGACCCACTAGGGGTCCTCCTTGTTCCTGTCTGTGTCCGAGTGTCCAGCTGTAGCTGTGTGTGTCCTGATTGTAGTCCATCTGCCTCGTGTTTCCCACGTAATCGTCCTGTGTATTTAAACCCTGTCTGTGTGTTCAGTCCTTGTCGGTCCTTCGTCTTGTTAGAGCCTCTGTTTGCCCCGTGTTAGAAAGACAGTTCTTGTTTTCAGCCCTCGCGCTGGTTTTGTTTTGTGTTCAATAAAACCACATCAAATGGAGTTCTGCAGTCCTGCCTATATGTCCCATGTTAGCTCTCGGTCCCGGGGACTTAGCCCCCGCCACCGTGACACTGCATTAGGATGCAACATTACAGAGGTCACTTTTGAACCTGTACACTTCTGAATACTTTCAAACGGAAAAGCTTTTACTTTTACTCAAAATTTCTCAAGACTTTCCGTTTCACATTAAGTTACGTGTTCAGTGTTAAGTGACTCCTTTCATTCTATGTAATAATAATCTTTATTTCCTATACTAATAGATGCTGGATCTATGAAATCCATGGCAGTTCTATGGGAACCATGACTTGCTACTTTTTAAAAAAAATTAATAATTTTTTCTTTAAAGATCGGCAGGCAGTGTGCCGTGGTTTGCCACTTCAGCCACCCCTGGCTGTTCTAAATGAGAGAGTCCTGCTGTAGGTCTTCCTGTCTGGACGTGAAAACATGGACCTACCTGTGAGATCATCTGTTGGCCACGATCCTAACTCGCAGGCGCGACAAGTGTACTCATCAGACACGAACTCGTTGTCTTTGCAGGGAGTGCAGGTCCAGCAGCAGCTTACCTCTCCTTTTCGGATCACCTGAGATAAGAGGAAGGAACTCAACATAACTCCTGCGACTAATATGGGTTTCATATTAATGTTGTGACTATCAGTGCTAGGTATTTAAATTAGGCCATAATATCAAAACCCAGAACACCTTTACAGTAACGTTCTCTTTGCTAGCGCCTCTATGGGATTCTAGTGTTAGTTTGGAATCCAGACTTAAGGCCTATCCATTGGCAGAGCTTGGGGAGATCGTTTCTACCTAAATACCGCAGACAAAAGAGAATCTTTTTGGACAAATTTCTTAAACATAGTAATGAAATAAAAGTATTCCCCCCCCTTCTATGTCATGGTATGCTCCGGCATGTGAAGCGATTACCCCTCTGTTTCCAGGTGTCTCGTGATCAGCGCTCGTTTGAGTGTTCGTGTCACATGATTGGTCCTCTGTTAAAGGACCCAGGGGGTCCAGATCAGGTCCCTTCCGCATGACTCTAACAGGGAGAGTCTTCTTGTGTTCTGTTCTGTGAGCTTTAGTGACTGTTTGTCTGTTTGTTTCTCATTAAAGTCTGTTTGAGTTCTGCTAACTCCCCAAGCCAACATGACATATTGCATTATTTCACAAGTAATGTGCTCAAACAGCCACATAATTTTAAACTTCTGATTAAAAATACTTGGAGTTATTGTGAGGATAGAGATTCACGCCCCCGATCACAACGTTTCCCACCTTAATCTGAGCTTTCGCACAAGGCTCACTGCAGACGGAGCGGATAATGGCGCTGCTGTTGGCCCAAATCTCCTCATCGTCCATTTTAAGCCCACTGTTGTCCCAGCTGCCCACATGGATGTAGCTGTAGTCTTCCTCACTCATCTGCTTAAAGTTCATGATCTCATATCTAAACACACACACACACACACACACACACAAAACATGTTCACGTTGCAACGAACTCTCATATTTGAGAAACAGTAGCTCAGTGAGAGAAGAAAACATTTTTAATTCAAGTCCATATTCTACATTTTCAGGTCAGCTTATGATGTTTATATGGTCTTATGAACCAAAACCAATCTTAATTCATTTTACATGACCATTTCCTACCATCTCTGGATGCCTTCGATGTAAACAGACCGTTTACTGGGCCTTTAATCCTGAAACATGTAAAGGACCTGTGCGTTCTATAGTGCACCTCATTCGAAAGGCAGTGCAAACTAAAGGTGTCCTTTTACCACAGCTATTTATAGTTGATATGTATACTTATGTACAAGTTTCTACACACACACAAAGTGGCATTCACGCACAAACCGTCATCCTATGACTACAAAAGTGCTTGTAGATTGTGCAGCCATGGCTGAATGCGAAGAAAGACTGATTTAGTCCTAAATATGAACTTTTCTGCTCCCTGTGTAAGTTTGACTCTGAGTCCTACCTCCCAGGGGAGTCGCCGTTCTCATCAAACAGCACCACCTCGCCCGATACACCAGTGAAATTGGTCCTCATGAGGAATTCAAGGAGCTTGCGGCCATCGATGGGTCTCATGGCTTCGCACAGGCCCTTGTAGCCAGGGCACAGAGATCTCTGCATGGCATGCAGACCGAAGGCCATGCTGTAGATGGCATTGATGACGAAGCCCATCTTGGTGTCCTGAGCATAGTGCAGCCGGAGAGACTCTTTTTCTGATGACAAGAAAAGTTGAAGGTATTACTTTTTTACTATTTCATCTACTGTACAACACTTGCTTCATATACAGTTTCAGACCAGATGGAGGAATAGACTATTGGCCGGACCTTTGATCTGCAGTGATATATGGTGATTATTTACATTTACGGCGTTTATCAGACGCTTTTATCCAAAGCGACTTCCATTTCCTACCTACAGGGGGCAGTCTCTCCCTGGAGCAACTTGGGGTTAAGGGTCTTGCTCAGGGACCCAGTGGTGGTGCTGAAGGTAGGCTTTGAACCCATGACCTCTTGGTCTGGAGGCGAGTATCCAACCCACTGAGCCCCTCCACCACTTTTCAAACCTACGCAGCGAAAAGTACAGGGGTGGATTCTTGGGCATCCAGACTGATATACAGAACTAGAGGGCAGTACGCTTATCAGTCGACGAGGCCAAACAGTCCACATGAAACACAAACCACAGTTAAAACTTGTTACTTTGTTGTCCAAGTCATTCATAGATACAGTCCTTTTAAAAGATCCAGTCCTTTCCTGGATTCTGATTCTCATTTTGCTCTCTCTGTTCTATTCACGCTTTCATTTTAATGAACGCAAATGAAATAATTCAAGGCAAAACATTACAGTTTAGATCATTTTGGCAGAATGTCCATTTGAAAATTCAAATTCAAGATTATTTGTAATTTCAGAGAACAAAATGGAATGATAATGTAATACAAAAATAATTCAATATTTATAGTTGCAATGTTTAATTATAAGTGGTTGTAGACATATTAGCACTACTGGCAGCTCGGTTGTTGACTTGTGTGAATACATTCATTTGGACTAATATTTGGAAAAAGAGGGAGAGAGAGAGAAAGTGAAAGAGAGCGAGAAAGAGAGAAAAGAGGGGGGGGAGAGAGAAAGAGAGAAAAGAGAGAGGGGGAGGAGAGAGAGAGCAAGAGAGAAGAGAGAGAGAGGGGAGAGAGAGCGAGAGAGAGAGAGAGATAAAGAGAGAAGAGAGAGAGAGCGAGAGAGCGAGCACGAGAGGGAGAGAGCAAGAGAGAGAGAGAAAGAAAGAGAGAGAGAGAGAGAGAGAGAGAGAGAGAGAGAGAGGGAGAGAGACAGAGAGAGAGAGAGAGAAAGAAAGAGAGAGAGAGAGAGAGAGAGAGAAAGAGAGAAGAGAGAGAGAGAGAGAGAAAGAGAGAAGAGAGAGAGAGAGAAAAGAGAGAGAGAGAGAGAAAGTGAGAGAAGAGAGAGAGAGAGAAAAGAGAGAGAGAGAGAAAGTGAGAGAAGAGAGAGAGAGAAAAGAGAGAGAGAGAAAGTGAGAGAAGAGAGAGAGAAAGAGAGAGCGAGAGAGAGAGAAAGAGAGAAAAGAGAGAGAGGGGGGAGAGAGAGAGATATATAGAGAGAGAAGAGAGAGAGACAGAGAGAAGAGAGAGAGGGGGGAGAGAGAGAGAAAGAGAGAGAGAATGAATTGAGAGAATGTGTGGAAGGTGTGACCTGAAGCACACACAATAACACAAATGACAAAAAAAACCCGCTAAAATCTAAATGCTGGGTTTCCTTGATATTTTGAGTTATTTTAATATTTTTAGCAAATAAGAAAAGAGAAATCCAGAAACCTGACCGAGGGAACAGAGAAGTGTCTGTTTGTATGTTTGGAGGTCAATTTCAAAAGTATTTAAAAACCTGATTTGAATCATACCAACATCTATGCACAGAAAAAAACACAGATTAACAACTAACTAAAGGCCAGTGTGCGAAAGGCCACATGTGTCCATAAACCTAAAAGAACATGTGTATGGGCTTAGGTGTCACATGTCGTATCATTTTCTGACCTTCAGTAAAGTGCTATAAAACAGCTGTGTGGTTTCAAACTAGCACGTATGTCAACCGTGTAACTCAGGGGTCTCCAACCTTTTTACCTCTGAGAGACACTTTTACTAAATGAAAATGGCCGAGAGCTACTCGTTTTTGTAAGGTTTATTCTCATCGCTTATTTCAACCCAAACAAACTGAATACGCTTATTTGCCTGAACATTAATTATTTGTTGGCCTCACCTTCATCTTCTCCGTTCGTGGATTGCTACCTTCAGGAAAGTCCCGTGAAAAGTTGCTGTGGACCTTCGTGAAATGGCGCTCCGCGTTACATCTTTTACCGACTGACGCGCTCGCACCGCAGATCAGACACACGCACTTGTCGTTTACGTTTGTGAAACAAAACTCTGTTTTCCACTCTTCATGAAAATAATACGCTTTCAGCCTCTTATTGGTACGGCTACCTGCCGCTGTCATGGCTGCTGCCCATC